>CM055068.1:33826894-33976563 GCA_029204045.2 Tillandsia leiboldiana | reverse complement strand
AATAGCCTCTTTAGGTCATTCGATGGTTCTTTCAAGAAATATCTTTTGTCGAATTGATCTAATCTTTGCTTAGAGATTTCTTCTACGGTTCCTCAATGAGAATCTAAGCAAAGGATCACCATCGAAGTCAATATTCTTATCGACTGAGTTTGCGTCGTGGATTCGACGTCGTGGCATCGTGGATTCGGTGTGCTAAAGGCGTGTCGTGGATTCGAAGCGTGCGTTCGTGGATTCGAACGTGTGCAGTGGACGCGGCAAATCGGTGGAGCGCGAGGTCCAAGAAATTGAAGGAGGGGTTAAATCCGTGGAGACGGTAATCACCTTGTTATTCTTCTTTTCTTAGGGATTGTTATTGCGTGGATATCCAACGGTCAGCGCAAGGTCCGAAGAATGAAGGAGGGTTTGAGTCCGTGGAGTCGGTAATCACCTTGTTATTCTTCTATTCTTAGTGGATTGTTATTGCGTGTTGGTCCCGTGGTTTTTCTCCTGGATTGGAGTTTCCACGTAAATCTCGGTGTGCTGTTTTATTTTCCGCATTGGTTTTTATTTTGCACTGAGATTGAGTTTTTAAGTATTACACCTATTCACCCCCCCTCTAGTTGTTTGATAGTACCTATTTAGATCCTTGTGGATTAAAACTCTACAATTGGTATCAGAGCGGGTTTTAGGTTTATCTATCATGATGGGTGAAAGTGGTAATATTTATAGACCTCCTCTTTTTGATGGGACTAATTATGCTTATTGGAAAGTGCGGATGAGAGCTTTTCTCATCGCAATTGATGAGCGGGTATGGCAATCCGTGGAATACGGTGGGTGCATCCTGTTGAGGAAGTAGGAAATTCTACTACCCCAAAACCTCGCTCTAGATGGTCCAAAGAGGAATTTGAAAGATCTTCTTACAATGGGAAAGGTATGAACGCTTTATTTAATTCTCTTTCCTCGACTGAGTTCACACGAATTTCCGCGTGTGAAACCGCGAAGGAAATTTGGGATTCTCAAAATTAACACATGAGGGTACTAATCTTGTAAAAATTCAAAAGCTCCAGATGCTTACAAGTCAATTTGACTCTATTCATATGGAAGAGCATGAATGTTTACAGATTATTACACTAGACTTCAAGATGTAATTAAATACATGTGCTAATTTAGGAGAAAAGATCCCGGAGTCAAAATTGTAAGAAAGATACTTCGGACTCTTCCGGAACGGTTTAGGGGCAAAGGTATACCGCCATTGAAACCGTTAGTCATCCGGATGAGATGAGTGTAGAGGAATTGTAGGTGCTTTGCAAACTTATGAAATGACTTTTCCTACTAATCAAGTTTCTTCCAAGTCTTCTTCTAAGCTTACAGTATTGCATTCAAATCAACAAAGGACGAAGATAGCGAATCAAGTTCCGACGATGAAATTCTCTTTTGCCGATTTTGAAGAACATTGGCGCGGACGTAAAGAAATTTCGTCGGAAATTTTGAAGAATCGAACCGATGGATCTTCATACACGAAACCTTCTAAAGGGATCATCGGGTTCTAAATCCTCTAACCTCAAAAGCTTGCAAAACCTTCTAAAGAAAAAGAAAAAAGAATGATTTCGAAGGGGAAAATCCAATGCTATCGATGCAAAGGCTACGGCCATTTTATCAATGGATTGGTCCTTCTAAGAAATCATATAAAAAGAAGGCTTTGCAAAGCGAAAACTTGGGACGATTCTACTTCTAATGAATCAACCTCAAGTAAAGAGGGAAAAAGGAAAAAATCGTTGCTTCTCATGCCTCTCATTTTCCCTCTTCTAATAATTGTTTATCATCTTTAGTCACTGACATCTACTCCTTTGATTTTGTATGAAACATCACAATCGGCGGAGAGTCATCAAGTGAGGGGGAGTCGGACGAGGAAGAACTAGTTGAGGCATATCAACAACTTCTTGCGGAATCTAAGAAGATGGCAAACATATCAAGAAGTTGAGGAAGCAACGACTTGAAAAATCAAGACGAGAATCATGCTTTAAAGATCAAACTTCATGATCTCGAGGAGGAACGAGAGCTTTTATTGGATAATAATAAAATCCTCCAAGAAAAGATAAATCAATCGGAAACGGTCGTTAATTCCCATATTAACAAGATTGATTTTCTTGAAAAGCAGTTTGAGGAAATTCATGTCACCAATCAAGCATTGACCAAGCAAGTTCATCAACTTAAATCCGACATACAAAGGATTTCAACCGGTTCCAAGAAACTTGAATGTATGTCCGGATTAGGTCAAACAAGCAAGGTTGGTTTGGGATTCAAAAAGAACCAAACTGTGAAGGCTTCAAGTTCCACAACTAAATTGAAAGGAAGAACTTGTCACCTATGTGGACTTGAAGGACATTTGGTGAAGGATTGCCCAAAAAATAGAAAGAAAAATTCTTCGGCAACTTCATCTACGGAGCGAACTCAACGGAATCAAAAGACACATCAAGTCAAAGGAGTTCACTCAACCCACCAAAGGTCCGAGCCACAACATCAATCATACAAGTGGATCACTACGAGGCAAAGACCTAAGGTGGACCAACAGTCAAAGCGGACAACCCCCGGCCACAACGAATCAAGACAACCCAAAATCCAGCGATTTTGGATTCGGAAAGGTGATATCTTTCCTTGTCTTAAGTTCTAAATAGCTTATGACTGTATGTAATGCTTTGATTGGTTTTCCCTTCATATCTTTCTTAATCTTTGCATTACATGTTTTTCAATGCTCTTCGTTTTTATACTTTGTTTTGAACAAAAGGGTTTTTACTGAACAAGTGCATTGAATAAAAAGTGCTTCACGTTTATTCACTCAAATTAATTTTATTTGGATTATCAACTTTACTTCCATAATCATAATCTTGAAGATACTTCATTATAGGAGTTTTTGATAGTATAAGCATCAAATTTTAGAAATCATGTGTGATCTTTAGATGCTTAATCTATCTCGGTTGTGTGAATTCATTGTGATAAACGTGAGACAACCGATAGACTAAAATTTGGGATTTAATTCTTTCACGTAAGAGATTGCATTCTTACAAGGGTAATGAAATGATTTGCAAAGATGTGGAAAGAGTTACATCCGAAAGGAGTGTGAAAACTACCACCACATGTTGGAAAGAGCTGCCACCCCGGTCGTCCGGTCTGTGTGTGAAGCTACCACATGTTATGGATGCTTGAAAATTATTTATGAAATTTTGTTTAGTTGAAGCATTCGGAGATTTAAATTTAAAGCTCTTATTTTGAACAATCTCCTGGTTGGTATAAGGTGGGATAGTTGAAAGATGCTCAAAGGAGCCACCCTTAGGTATTTTAGTGCTTATCTCAAATTTGAAAGGGTAAGAAATCAAATTGATGTCATTTGGAAATCTCTGTAAGTCATCTTTGTACATCCGTTACATCTTGATAGATTTTGGATCTCAAGATTATTTTTGATGACTTGTGTTTGATGAATATAACATGAAAAACGGTTTATAATGTTTTACCTTTATTTTTCATGATTTCGGAGTAAATCTTTTTAATTTTTGTAAAATTAATTGGATTGAATGACATCTATGTGATCTCATATTATTTTCAAGTACTTAAATTGTTTTCTTGATGGAATACAAATCGGTAATTCAATTATTTCAAAATCTGGATTTGTTTCAAGAAATTATTTGATTTTTGCTTTCTGGTACCGGTACGCAATCTGCATTTTTGTTATATACCGGAACTGAGCTTTTATCTCTCTTTCTTCATGAACTAATGTTGTTAGTGATTTCCTTTTGTCTAGTATGTTCACTGTTTGACAATTTGTGACAAAAAGGGGGATAAGAGAAATTACGGAGATGAGATCATCAAGAGAGGACAAACGAAACGAAAATTGAAAAATGGGGGAGAACGGAAAATGATGATCGTATCACAAAGGGGGAGAACATAGATGCTCAAGAACATGGAGAACATGTTAGAGATGCTCAAGATAGGGGGAGACAAAGAAAAATTGAAAGAGCCGAAAAACAAAAGAACCAAAAGGAAGACGGATCAAATGCAGGATTCTAATTTCTAACGACTAACGTTTGATTTCGTTTGGAGTTTTGTTTTGCAGGAATTACATCACTTTAAGACTCCAAGTCCTAAGTCATAGAGTATGTTCTAGGACTGTTTGGTTCAAATGTAATTTTGTATTTATTGGATCTTTCACGCAAAGAAAATCAATGTTTTGGTGATGACATTGAGTTTCGATTTTTTGGTTTAAGATGAGTGACTTGAGCGCTTTCATGTATTTTTGGGTTTTGTCACGAAATTGCCAAAGGGGGAGATTGTTACGGCATTTTGGTGTTGGCATATTTCGTGAGTCAAGTCAGTGAGTTGAGTCGGAGTCTTAAAGGGATCAAATTGTCAATCAGCAATCAAAGACTTAGAAAAGATTCAACAAGAGCTCAAGTTGGCACTCAGTGTCTTGAGTCTTGAAGATTGAAGTTGAAGAATTGTGGATCAGTTACATCAATCTCAAGTAGAAAGTATTCAAGAGGATCAGGTATGTTTAACTAAATAATTGTGGTGATCCGAATACTTTCTTATAGTGTAGAAACACTTGGAAGAATTTTTAATTGCATAAAAATCAAAAACTGGACATGGGGCATGTTCAGGATCCGGATCAGATGATCCAATCCGGATCCCGAAGGGTATTAGTTCATGTGCAAATCCAATCCGGATCCAAGCCTATTCTGATCCGGATCCCGAACATTGGATGTTGCTGAAATTCATGAACGATCCGGATCGGACCTTGCAATCCGGATCCCGAACCCTTGGTTTTCTGGAATCGTCAATCTCGTTACGACGATCCGGATCGCAGTAAATCCGATCCGGATCGCCGTCCTGAAAATTTCCAGATATGGTATGTTTTTTATTCTTATCTCTTTCCAAAGGTTTCTAACCTATAAATAGACACTTAGGGTTTCTCAAAAACGTGGGAGCTACGGCCGATCTTTTTATAAAACTCTTGAGAGCAACCCTAGAGGCTAGGTTTTTATCGATCTTCTTTATAGCCTCTTTTAGGTCAATTCGATGGTTCTTTCAAGAACATATCTTTTGTCGAATTGATCTAATCTTTGCTTAGAAATTTCTTCTACGGTTCCTCAATGAGAATCTAAGCAAAGGATCACCATCGAAGTCAATATTCTTATCGACTGAGTTTGCGTCGTGGATTCGACGTGGCATCGTGGATTCGGTGTGCTAAAGGCGTTTCGTGGATTCGAAGCGTGCGTTCGTGGATTCGAACGTGAGCAGTGGACGGGCAAAACGGTGGAGCGCGAGGTCCAAGAAATTGAAGGAGGGGTTAAATCCGTGGAGACGGTAATCACCTTGTTATTCTTCTTTTCTTAGGGATTGTTATTGCGTGGATATCCAACCGGTCAGCGCAAGGTCCGAAGAAGCTGAAGGAGGGGTTTGAGTCCGTGGAGTCGGTAATCACCTTGTTATTCTTCTATTCTTAGTGGATTGTTATTGCGTGTTGGTCCCGTGGTTTTTCTCCTGGATTGGAGTTTCCACGTAAATCTCGGTGTGCTTTTTTTATTTTCCGCATTGGTTTTTATTTTGCACTGAGATTGAGTTTTTAAGTATTACACCTATTCACCCCCCCTCTAGTTGTTTGATAGTACCTATTTAGATCCTTTGGGATTAATAACTCTACAGCACTGTGGCGGTACTACGCTTGTGGGAGATGCGGAGTCAGAGTGCAGCGGATTCTAGTACGGTTACTTGTGAAAATGGCTAAGTCCTAAGTCGTGTGACAGACGACGAGGCAATAATTGGGAGAATCATTATGTGGTCCGTGGTCGCGGTTACCACGGAGTGGAATTAGGCGGGTGCCTAAGGAATCCGAGCTCGTGAAGTGGTGTTCGCGGCTTGGGAAAGAGAGGAACACATTGTGCGACGATGTGCTTCCGGGATTGTGGTCTTGCAGTGGATGAATCTCTAGAAGGGAAGGATTGGGATGCAGCACACGCGGCAGAAGGGTTTCTTCGTAGTGACTGAGTTTAAGTGGTTCAGTACAAGAAGGTCGATGGGAGATCGATTACTCTTCGAGTGTGTACCCATGAATTGAAAAGAGTTATCTCGATGCGAGAAAGAGATCGCAATTGAACCTGTACTCCTAGGGTAAGGAGAAAAGTCTGTATCTGGGCAGGACGGTGACAGCGTTGATTGTTCAGAACAGCATCCACGTGTACAATGGACGAATGACGTGGATCCCGCTGATGGGTGTAGTCAAGGTTGTGGTAGAACCGAAACTCGCGCAGCGGAAGTGGGCATTGCGAATGCCTGGATTTGGTCTGAGTGCGCTCGGCGGAGCTTGCGACTCAGGGTGGGGGAGCACATTTGAGCAGAATGTGTCCCCGATGTTTGGTGACTCGGTAAAGGGATCTCGTCTAAGGAACGTGGCGGTTAAAACACACAGATCAGAAGAGTTCACTTCGTGGAGCACAAGTTGGGAACCAAGACTGATCGGGTCCGTGGCAGTAGCAGCTAAGCTTTGGGCTAGGTTGTGAAGTGGGCCAAGGGTTGCTGGATGGTTTGGTGTTTCTCACTTGGGGCGAGAAGGCCGATGGGTAGATCGGTTGCTCTCGATGGTGTGGCCACAGGTTGGACGAATGACTATTCGAGCGAATCAAACGATGAGAGTGGACTTTGTTCAGAGGAACAAGGTAAGGAGCTATGTTCGGGAAAAGCAGTGACAGTGCTAAGGTCTCGAGATAGCGGGCACGTATCCGTGCGACGGATCGTGTGGGCTCTGCTGGCAGATTGCAAAGGTTGTGCGAGGACCTGAGCTTTTGGAGCGGAGAGTCTGGGACTCGAGTGTAGACGAAGATACAAGTCATGACACTCGGGTGGGCCGTGATCCAGGATCGCCTAGTGACAGGTTGCTGGGAGGGGAAAGACTCAGTTGTCAACTCAAAGGGTCGAGGTATCGCAATTTGTGAGGGGGTGGACGTTGGATGGCGACATCACCGTTATCAGCAGTTGTGAGAAAGACTAGCAGATGGGTTAAGCTTGGGTTCCATTCAGCGGCTATTGCGAAGGTGGTTGCTGGAGGTATGGAGGACGGCAAGTTTGAGCAATGGAAACGAGGTGTCGTTAGTCTCAAACTTGGCCGAGGACTTTGGTGGAGGACCGAAGTCGGGTTTAGCGAAAGCCTAGAGGGAGTGGGCTTGAGCGACCGGGAGTACTGAAGCCATAAGTGCTAAGCAGCAACGAGTAGCGAAAGTGCGGAGCAGTCAGGAGGCATAACAAGAGTTCATGGTGGAGTAAGTAGATGTGCGAAGTAGCCGAGGACAAGCTTGTCTCGACGAAAGACTCGAAAACTCGTGGAGACCATGGTGATGGCTTGACGTTATGTGATTGCAGTGGCATTTGTGAGGCAAAAGTTGTGTGCGGAGTGGCACGAGAAAGGCAGAAGTACTCATGGATATTGGAAGGGGTTGGATGCGATCTGGCCCGACCACAGTTTGTGATATTTTGAGGTGGAGAAGCGAAGCCGAGCTGCGAGCTGATTCGCGTTGGACGCTCCAAGACGTTGGGACGTTTGGAGTTTGACCTCGGAGGGAGAGAGGGAGGGCCACTCTACTGATTTCAAAGGAACTCGTGCACGCTTGGATAGGTATACTCGCGGAGTATACCGAGTGCACTAGTTGGTCCGGTAGCGTTCTGGGAAGAGATCGCTAGCTGGAAATGGATTTCCCTGTGAGGGAGGCACAAGGTTGGCGACTAGCTGCAGGAGACTTGGGTTAAGTAGGGGTGAAAGGGACAGAAGGGCTGAGTAGCGCCTCGAGAAGAACCGAGTTGCAGGGACGTGCCAGTGCCATCTGGGTTGTCGTGAGCAGACGACAAGGTAAACATTCTAGTTCCGTGAAGGAGTTTTGTGGTGCGGGGGAGGCATCCGGAGTTGGGGAGCTTCAACTCAAGGGGACAGAATGGATTTGTACAGTGTATTGGGTCAGCGTGGCATGCGATGCCAAGGCCGAGGGCGGCTCTGATCTAGGTTTGGTCGAGAGGACCAAGGAGCTTCAGCAACGCGTTGAGTAGCGGACATACTCAAGGGCGGGTAAGTGTGGCATGCGATGCCAAGGCCGATGGCGGCTCTGATCTGGAGTAGTGGTTGGCAGCTATCAACCAAGCTGGAAGCACAGAAGCGTCACGTTGGGTAGCGGACATGCTCAGGGGTGGGTCAGTGTGGCATGCGATGCCAAGGCCGAGGGCGGCTCTGATCTGGAGTAGTGGTTGGCAGCTATCAACGAAGCTGGAGAACGGATGGACATCGACGAGGACGTCGGTAACTTGGGTGGGGGAGTCTGTCACGTGTCGATCGTGTTGGTTCGACCGTGACATCCTTGGGGGCCACTTTTGGATGACATTTGGTAGGCATTTGGGTTGACAGAGTTCGGGTTTGCGAAGTTGGGACAATCCGTCAGGGTTGAGCCGCGGGCGAACCAACGGAGGCAATTCCCTAGCAATGGCCCATGACATGACCAAGGAAATGGTGCCACATGCGGGGTTTCAAAACGTACCCCTCGGTGAGCACCTTTGTACCCCCGGGGTGCCAAAGGGGTGGATGCCTCGTGGGTTATTTAGAGGAGGGGTTGGACACTTGCGAAGTGGCCCCGACTCCCCCGTTGGCCTATAGGACATAGGCCATCCCTTGGCGAGCGGAGTCGCCAAGCCTAAGTTCGTGTGAGCGGGATTTGATGGTCGTTGAGCACACGGGCTTAGGGTAATGCCAAAGACACGAGGTCGACGGCATTACGGAGCGGGGTTGGCCCAGAGGTTTTGCCTCTAGGTTCGCTTGCACTACCTTATGCCGTTTCGGATCTCTGTAGTGGAGCGAACGAGCGGATGAGGGACAGTCTTGCGAAGGTTGGTCCGCCTCAATGGACAAGGCTTGCGAAGGCATGTATGTGCCAAGCGGGGATTCGTGAGGTGCGAGGCCTTCGAAGTTTGCGAGGCGAAGGAACGGTCGGTCCGCCGTAATGGACAAGGCTCGCAAAGGCAGCGGTGCCGAGCGGGGATTCGTGCGGCGCGGCCCACGAAGTAAAAGGAGACAATCGATGCTGGTTTTCGTGAAGCGAGCCATGGAGAGGACCGAGAGTGTTGGCGACCAAGCATGGCCGTGCAATGGAGGTGCCGAATGGCTAGCGGAGCGGAGCGAGGCTGATTCGATTGTGAGCGACATCCGTCAAGCAACCTTGGATGCTGGGCCGAGTGTGTTGGCGGCCAAGCATGGGCGTGCAATGGAGGTGCCAGGGGGTTGGCGACGCGGGGAGAATGTCGCTAGGTTGGCAAACCCTTGCGAAGGGAACACACGCGGGAACAAGTAGTGTGGGGTATTCGGGAAGCGGACCTTGGACCGAATCGGGAGCGATGTCGGAACTAGGTGGCCGGCAGAACGGGACATGCCCGACTCGATTATGGATCCTGTCGTGGGAATTGCGGGGCGTGCGGCGCCTTGGCAAGGCAATGGGCTGGCGGACGGGCGAGAGGCGTGGGACGGGTCGCTCGGTTAAGCAGACGAGCGGAACGCGCAAGGGCAACTCGCTCGGGCCCATTCAAATGGACTAAGTTGTGAGAACTTGTGTTGTCCTGGATGTTTGCTTCGGAGGCAAAGGGACATTCGGTTGAGTAGCACTCTCGAGGAGAGTTTGTCCGGCTAGGCGGATTATACTCGGCTTGAAGGCCAACCTCGTGGGCGGGGTTGTTTGTTCGGAACTCGCGGAGTTCGACAAGGGGTTCGACATAAGGCGCGGCGCCGGGCAGTCAGGCTCGTGGAGGAGCATGCTTGGTTAATGCTTGAGTTTGGATCCCGCTGTTTAAGTTCGATGGCGTGTCCGTGGCAAGGGGACTCGGGAAGGCTGGCTCGGGTGTGCGACACTTGAGTGCCGCATGGGGTAATTTTAAGGCGAAAAAGCTGACCCCGTGACAGCGCGCTGCGCGGCGCCCGCCCGCGCAGCGCCCGAGCGCGCGCTGCACGGCGCCCGCAGCGCCCTGCGCTGCGCGGCACCCGCCCGCACAGCGCCCGAGCGCGCGCCCGACTGCGCGCTCTTCGCGCGCGCTCGCCCGCGTGTGTCCCCCGCCCAGGACGAGTAGTCCCCAGTCAGGAACATCACCACCAACCTCCACACAAACAAAACCCAAGCTCTAGCTCTCTCTCTCTAACAAGAAAAAGAAATAAACAGCACTTACCTCCATCACATCCGTCGCGCGCCCGCCGCTCATCGCGCTCTCCGTTCGGCCTCGCGACTCCACGCAGTTTGTCCAGACCAACACCTCACAACCATAGCATCCCTTCCCACCATTTTTCTTCTTCTCCTTACATCCTTTCTCTCATTCTCCCTTTCTTTCTTTTTCCTCTGTTTGCTAGCATTTCCTCTGTTCTTAAATGGGAAAGGAGATGATGACATGGCGCACATTTAATTAGTGGCAGGGCTAATTAATTACAGGGTGAGAGGCAGCTAGCAAGGAAAAGACCAAAAACCCCACTCCAATAAAAATCTCCAAACCACTAATTCCCTTTTTCCTTACTTTCTTCACAGGATAAGAAAAACATATTAATTAAATTAAATAATTAATTCCCTTTTTAGCCAACTCCAAGTCACTTTTTGTCCTCGGGGCCTCCGCACCAGTCCGGAACCTCCCGAACTCCGCTGTAATCTGAAAATACACATGTCCACAGCCTTTCCAACTCAAAAAGCTCAACTATGGAGTCGGTGTGCTCAATCCAAAAACTGGCTCCAAAACTGGCGGTTCCAACTCACTTTTCGCCTTCGGATTCTCCGCGTCAGTCCGGAACCTCCCGAACTCCGCTGTAATCTAAAAATACACCTGTTCCCAGTGTTCCCCAATTTTTCTGCACTCCACTGTGAAGTCGGTATTCCCAATTCCGGTCCTCAATCGGTGCGCCATGCCCGGAAAAATCCCGAATCAAGCTGGGGCTTCCGCGTTGATCCGAATCAACCCGACATCAACTGTAAACACCAAGCAACATGCCCGAGGCAAATCCTCCGCACCACACCATCTTGCGAGATCGGCGCGCCATCCGGAAGCCCGGTATTCTACACTCTCCCCTCCTTAAAAAGGTTTCGTCCTCGAAACCCAAAATAAATCCATAACTCGGGAGGGGAACACTCAACTCATCCTCAGGCTCTCAAGTGGCCGTTCTTACTTATCACAATGGCTACACTGAATCTTCACCAAAGGTAGATCTCGACTGCAAAATTCCTTTGTCACAAAAGAAAAATCCGCATCTTTCAAAACAATTTACAGGGGAAGTAGTTCAACATCAGGAAACAATGGTCAAATTCCAACTCTCAAATCTCAAGTTCCAAAAAAAAGGCAACCACGGATCGAATACCTCATTCCAAGGTTGCACGCTCGCCTAACCAAGGCGTACTGACCATAAAGTCCTTGCTGGGATAATTATGTGCTATAAGATCAAGCTTACAATTCCAATAACTCTGTTCACCGGCGTTGCTTCAACCAAGCTCTTCCTGAGTATCCAAATATGTGATGACCTGGATCTCTGCAGAGCTGTGGTAAAGTCATTGGTGACATCTGGGGAGCCTGTACTGTGTGTTGGAGGTGTTTGTGCACCAATTGGACACAAGTGGCGGACTTCGGGCTTAATGGATCACGTGGGTGATCAATGGACTCCGTCGGATCGTTAGAAGTGGTTTTGCGCGATGCGGATATTAAAAATGGACTCAGCGCGAAGTTTGGACCAAGGAATACCTTTCCGGATGCCATCGGCAAATTTTGGGGTTGGAATTTGGCAAAATGGACGTCAAATTCGGATTCAGCGCGCGAAAACGGTCAAAACGGACTACCCACTTGTTATTTTTGAGCTTCGGGTACTGTTCATGCCGGAACAGTGTTTCCGGCCGCCGGCGGGCAGCGGCGGCGGCGGCGGGCAGCGGCGGAGCACGGCGGACGGGCTCGGGCAGGCGGCGGAGCGGCCGCGGGCAGCGCGCGGGCGCGGGCAGCGCGCGGGCAGGCGCGCGGGCGTGCGGGCAGGCGCGCGGTCCACGGGCCGTCGTGCACCGGGGGGGGTTGGACACGTGGCTTCTTTGGGTTGGTCGGTGCAGTGGACTTGGTCTACGGAGCAGTCGGGCGTGGTGCATGGACCGGCGGGACACGTGGCGTCTTGTGGTTGGTGGGCTCATGGAGTCTGGGTCCACGGAGGTGAACCGGGGCGCCTCAGGATTCGCGCCTGGCAGGGGGCGCAGGCGGCGGGCGCAGGCGGGCACGTGGGCTTGGCAGGCGGGCGTTGACCGGGTGCGCGCCACGTGTCGCCGCAGCATTGGCCCACGCGTCGCGCAGTGAACGGCCAGCGTGGCTGTCCGCTGTGCGGGGGGCGACGTGGAGGCCGGAGGCGTTTTCGGGCGCGCACAGTATTGGGCCGGGCCCAACACTGTAGCCGCCCGAAATCGGGAGCGCCCGGAAAATGGGACATGTTGGGTATTTTTGGATTTGTTTCTCCCAGCATATAAAATGCCGAGTTCTTTTGCAGAGAACTTCTTCTCTGCGCGGATTTTCACTGTGCAACCTTCACAAGAAATGCTCCTCTCCCTGTGGCGATTCCATCTGCAGATTTCCAGATTTTTCAGCGGCACGCATCCCGAGGTTACCATTTTTACGGCGCGGCGCGACGCTCGTTCGTTTGTGATCTTCTTCGTCGTATTTCGGTGCGAGGACTCCCCCGGCTTACTCCGACCTCCGAATGAGGCGATTCTTGCGCCGTTGGCTTCACGACAGGTAGGGCTACGTTTCCCATGTTTACTGGTTTTTCCCATTCCGAGCTTTTCCTGGGTTTTTCGGATCATCTTGTGACCTCATTTTCTGGGGCGGAGTTTTGGGACAGCGGTGCGGTATTTTGGCGATATCTTCGCGCACAGGCATCGGATTGGGGCGATTCAAGAGGCGTTTTGCATCTACACATCACGAGGAATATCCCCAAATTTTCTTGGAATTTTCTGAATTTTTCCCCGAAGGTGAATATCCCTGTTTACAGAATCTTGTGGTTCAGTTTTTGAGAGCAGTTTATTTCGGGGTGGTTCCCTTGTCGGATTTGTTTCTCAGTGTAGGAAACTCGGATTTGAGCGTGCATGTAGTCGTTTCGACGGGTTCGTCGCGAGGATCGTGACGGTATTTTTCTTGGAATTTTCCGGGCATTGCTCGCAGGTAAAAACTAGGGAAACTGTGGACTGTTGTGTTTGGGGCAGATTTGTGTGAGCATTGTAAGTTAATTATGTATGTTCTTTTGGGAATTTTGTACAACGATCGCGGCGGCTTATCGGTTTGGGCGAGAGCACTTTTTGGACTTGGAATTAGCGATCGAGGTGGGTGGTCGTTGTTTACCTCTATTTTGACATGCTCACTAGGAATATTAGAGTGATCTCTTTATTTGGACATGCATGCTTAAGTGATATAAATTGTGAGCTTTTCCTATGGAAATTACTATTGTGGATATTTGATAGTGGTTGGGACTTATACATGTTGTATGAATGGAATGTTAGCGGTTAACCTTGCATGTGGATTGGAATGTTTATTTTGGACTATATGATGACCCTGTTAGTGGTTGGTACTAGTTGAGGATTTTATGACATGCATAGGTGGATAGTGACGCTTTATCATGGATCATAGACATGTGTGGTTGGATAATGTTTTAGCATGATGGTTATATCTATGCGGAGTTATTAATTGTTACACATGTGGAACCACTATTGGTCGCCTTTTTCTTTATTTCCTTGAGAACACTTGCATGCTTGTTTGGACATCTAGGTAGGCCATCTTTTATCGCTACACTTTCATGCTGGAACTTGACTTAGGAGAAACCTTGTTTGCTTCTTTCTCCTTTTCGTTAGTCAGGTGGGTTTGCTCGGGTTTGAGCAGGGGTTTGGGATAGTGTAGCCGGGGCCTGGATTATGGATCATGGGTTTTGGCGGCGACCGCGGATATTGGGCGGTTGACCGGATGTCGGTTATAGGACATCGGTGATAAGGCATGATTATGGACTAGAGGGTTTTGTGGCAACCGCGGATAGTAGGCGGTTGACCAGATGTCGGATGTGGGACATGTTTGTGATTGTGGGTTTTTACGGCGACCGCGGATATTGGGCGGTTGACCGGAGGTCGGTTGTTAGACCTGGTCGTGGATTGTGGGGTATTGCGGCAATCGCGGATATTGGGCGATTGACCGGATGGTTACTCTTGCATCTGATTGGGGAATCAGTTTTCTTTTAGTGGAGGGTTGTGTTCCACTGGGGGCTTTATAGTTGTGATCCAATCCTGCTTTTATCACCGGCGCGGTTATTGCCCGGTGAGGCTTTTATTACCCCGGCGCGGTTATTGCCCGGTGGTGCTTTACTCGTGTGGGTAGCTCCCCTCGAGATCCCCTTCGGAGGCCGGGGCTGGACGGTTATGGACAGGTTTGCTATCACATCGGCGCGGCTTATTTGCCCGATGATGAGGGCGGCAGCAGGAATTTTGCTATCACATCGGCGCGGCTTTCTTGCCCGATGATGAGGGCGGTACATATTGGGTTTATCTGGGACGGTTGGTTATTGTGGCATACGGTTATTCCAGTCTAGGACTGTATTTTAGAGGCATAGTAGTGGTAGATTTCCCTTTTGCAGCGGTTTCATTTCTTACCACTCTTCTTTTCTTTTTGCCTCTGGTAGGCCTAGTGGGTGTGTCAGAGTTTGAGGTTTTACCCACTAGGGGAGGCTACTGGTTTACTAGTAGTTCTCACCCCCATTCTTCTTTCCTCTTTTTCTCCTTTCTTGTTTTGCAGTGTCTTCTGCGGGTGCTGCTGGGCTTTCAGCGGCGGGTCGAGGAGAGAGGACGGCTGAGTAGATAGATCTCGAGGCTGGTTGAGCGTGTTAGCTGGACTGTTGGTGTACCCAGGTTTCCTCAGACGGTTGTACTTTTACATTTGGGACTGGCTTTTGCCAGCAGGTTGTATTTTATTTTGGTGAGCTGGGAGAGACAGATGTATCATTTATACAGATGTATTGTATTTTATTTCCAGCTTCAGTCTGAGATGTATTAGTTTTAGTTCAGCTCTGTTTTTATTGCTCTTTTATTGTTATCTCTTATTTCTGAGCAGGTTTGGCGCTTCGTGTACACGGGAAATACCGTGTGCACGGCGGATCTGTAGACGGGCCCGGGTTCTGGTTTACACCCGGGGCGTGACAAAATATCTCAGGTTTGAGGATCTAAGAATAACTCAATGTTCTCTCTATCACTGACAAACATCCAACCCCATGCTGGCATCCTCTTTAGCTTATCTCCTCATAGCTACACTGGCCCTGCTTAGTCCACAAGCTTCTGACCTTTATCCATTATTTTAAGCTAGGACTAGTCCCCAACGGCATCACCTTTCGTTGGGTCCTCAGTCGCTCTTGCAGCAGAAAACACATGGCCTAACAACAAAACCCTCTAGAGTCAAAAGCATACTTTCTCGACTAGGCAAACCACCTCTTCCCTCTTAGAAATTGCAGCGTTATCCTCAAGTGCCCTCATGCTCTAGATCACCTCAGAAATAATCCAAACATCCACGACGGGTACGACCACCAACCCGTCCACACATAGCTAGCGTATACACAATTTATCCAATCATAAGGGCGGCAGGGCATTAGTCAATCCCATCGACCTCACTGTGAACTCATGATGCACCTGCCGAAAAATAACCCCAAACCTGTCTGTGCTCAAATCATCAAGAAATCCTAAAGGCCGCAAGGCCTCAGTCAATCCATGGTAGCATAGCCTTGGGGTAAACCATCCCTATCCAACCTTGAAACAATAACTCGAACCAACGCAGGATCAACAACTCCATGGATCAAAACCAAGGTCCTAACTGCACTGGGCAGGACTGGCAACGCTCATCCATGTGCTATACGTGATCTGCAACCTGATCCTCAAATGCACAAGTCAACAGTCCTATCTCTGGCCCACACGAAGCTACCCCTGCTTCACTGAAGCACACACAAGCGGTGTCGGCATCAACCTGCTCTAACTCCGATGACCACAAGAAGGCCACACCTGGTGAGATGCAAACCACTATCCTGGCGATGAAGGCGGCCCACGCAAAAGGCACTCACATCCTGGCACTGCTGCTGGTGCCTACACTATCGAGAACCTCCAGGTCTCTGTCTCCTCTGAGTCCCATGATCCAGAGACTGGAATCATGGCAACTCCGATCCACTCGTCTATTCCAAAATCCGACGATGCTAGACGTCTCACACTGGAGCTGGTCCCTCGCTCCTCGTCTCTCCTGGAACTGTTCACTGATCCTCGGTCAATTCATCGAACATGCCCGAACGCTGCATCTAAAGTCGGCACTTGCCGAGAAAATACAAAGAGATAGATATCCTGATGCAGTCCCCTCTCAAACAGATCAACCTCCAAACCTCATCCTGGGCGGCAAGGGGGGGTATACTGCTCAACTGTCGCAAACACTCGCCCCAGAACATCAACTGCGCTCCCGATGGTCCAACAGGACGAACTCGACGCCACCAACTCTCTCGGCGTCCTTATCCAAAAGTGTATAACCAAGCGCCCTGATGCTTCTCCTAGATGAACAAATCCTCGAACAACTCTTCCGTAGCAGCGATCCAGTTCTCGGCCTCCCAAGGCTCCAAACTCGGTCCCGAAATCTACAGAGGATGGAACTGGATGAAGTATCCCACCGATCGGCAATCTCTCGCTACTCCTGCACTATCCGCAGTGCGATCTGGGTCAAAGTCGACGATGTCGCGGCCAGAGGTACTACCGGCGATACCCTGGGAGATGCTCTCAGTCCAAGCACGTGCATCGCGCGCTCCATGTGCTCTTCCTGGCGCCGCATCGCTTCAAATATCTGGGCTACCTGGGCCTGTAACCCTCAGACCTTTTTCTTTGCTTTGTCCATTTCTCGCTGTACGGGCTCCTCGTCCCAAGCCAAACACGTCCTCGCCGCTGCACGGCGTCTCGGAAGCATCAAGACCACTGCAACAGAGCAAACATTAGGACCAAAACTCTCTCGACCCAATCAAGCGAAAGTCTATAACATGTTAACCATTCTAAAGCATTATGTTGTCTGCAGCCAACATAATCATCTTTAGAGAAATAACATGTAAGATCACTCACACCAATCCTCTGGGGGAGGTACAACTCAATCAGGACTCTCGCTAAAGTCACGTCTCTCACGACAGTCATCCTACTATCCAACCAATAGCCTAGGGTCACTAAGTCCTCAACGACCTATATTCCTAGGCTCTGATACCACCTAAATCTGTCACGCCCCGGGGTCGAAACTGCGACCCGGGCTCGCCAACAGATCCGCCGTCTGTGCGGAAACTGCCGCACAGACGAAGCGTCTATCCTGCAAAAGATCTATAGCTAACATGTATCAGAGCTGAAAAGAACTAATAGCTATAGAAATCAACTGAACATCTAGATAAATAAAAATCCTCAATACAAAGTCTGATAAGCTATGAAAAATAATACAATCCTCACAAGTCTCTCAAAATGTCCAGTACAAAAGTGGAGTCATAAAATAAAAACGGGTACATCTACCTCTGACTCTCAATGCTGGTAAGGAACTAATCGGCCACGTCCTCACCTCGATCTGCTGTCTCCGCGTGAACCAAGCCGGAACAGCTACCTCAACCTGTCACCGCAGCGGGTGTGAGATCTACTGCAGAAGGCAGATCTCAGTGGGTACTGTCCCAATATCCACGGTATGCCCACTAAGTCTACTGGAGGCAAAACAGATAGATATGCAGATAGATAGATAGATAGATAAGCTGAAGGAAAACTACAGCTAATATGTCTCAAACATAATGCTCAAAAGGAAACTCTATCATAAACATGCAATGCATACTCTCGCTACTGCTAAAATGCCTCAGTATCAATGCTCTCAGGAAAAAACCATCTAAGAACATAATATGTAACCACCCGCTCATAACACCCAATCTCAAAGACTGCCCAAAACTGGCTCAGTCCAGCCTGCGCCTGTCGTCTAGGAACGCACCTGCCCACTACCACGCATCCACAAGAGGACGGGATTTACGTGGGGCGTCCTAAACTGACTATCTCAATCTCACACAAAGTGACCCCATGGTAGCTCGGCCAGGGGTATCAAGCGACCACTAGTAAATCAACTAGGCGCATAACCACATCGTAGCCTCGTCAGGCTCGGTATCATCATCGCACCCGGGGCGTAGCTCGAGGGGTGCGACCCCACCGAACTCAAGTATCACATCTGTCTCACTGTCTCAAATATGCGGCACATGCAGGCTATAATCCACGATCAAACAGATCGGTATCTCAAAGCTCGAAAACACAACTCAGTCGGAAAAGAACCTCGACTCAAACATGAATAGCCCAAACACTCTCACAGCTATGTCGGAGAACCCTCAAAGACTCAATCTGATAATGCACGACCATGGCTGAGTCGGGAAACCTCCACGACTCGATCTGCCGGAACCCCAAAATCCTCAAAGCTAAGTCGGAGATCCACCTCAACGACTAAAACGGAAAACACCATCTAAAGCAATCACCCAATCCCCACAAGGAAACTCATCCCACATGGCACTAGAACTCGACACACATGCTCTAAAAATCCACTCGGCCCCCCGGCACGAGTATACAAGCACCCTGAACCTATGCCATACCCTTGGCATCTCATAATTTAAAAACCATCTTTGAAAATACTGATTTTCCTTAAAACAAATTTCTCGATTTTAAAAACGGTTCAGGTGCAATCATGATGCAACAAAGCATGAAACCTAGTGTCATATGATATCAGGGGTCTACTAAAAATAATCCGGGGTTCCAATAAATTTTTCAGAAAATTCCAGGCAACTATCAGATGTAAAACAGTGAAAATAGCGTAATAAATATGATCAAATTGCATTCAATAGCATTATGGGGCATTCCATAAATTTTGAAGAAATTCCAACCCACCTGGAACGCTTTCCGCAGGCAACGCTGAAGTCGGTGAAGCGCCGAACCCTCAACGGAAGAAAACCGAAAACCGCGCCGCGCGCGCATTGCCGCGAACCACAAAAAATCCCCCGGAAGCTCAAATAATTCCATCGAGTCCTCACATAAACCTGCGCGCAACCGGGTCACTCCACGGCCAAAAAAAACACAAAGCAAACAGGGGCTCAAGTATAGCCCAATCCACTAACAGCATCTGCCCACTCATAAGTATATGCTCACATATTACCATTTACCAAAAATCCATAATCCACTCTCTACAAGCCTCAATTAACAAGTTCCCCCCAATATCTGCTCACTAATAATCAAATGTACACATAACAAAATTACATGAATCCACTTACACCTTAAGCTGCCACAACACACACACACAGCCACACTCACATCCTGCTTACATTGAAAGAAGCAATAGTGACCACTCACAAATCCCCCACAAAAACAATCTGCACACTTACAAGCTCCAATTAAACCGCTTGCATAACTCCATCATACCCACAGTATTCACAAGCACATCCTCTAATATAAACACAAAAATGCTCAGCACTTTCCATAATTCCTTTGTACCAAAACAACTCTCATAAAGCTCACAGCACCATCAGAATTCAGCTCACATGACTAATTACAAGAAGATCCACCTATACACACTCTACCAGTTCCAAACACACACACCAACAGCAAGCTCACATAACACTTACTCTAATTGGTGCTCTGTTATATGCAATTTAAATAAAACCACCCAACACATACAGCTTAATAACAAACTGCCAGGCTCCAAATGCTCACTTCCACACTTATACCAATCCACCACACTCTCAAGTTCATCACCTGTACACACCTTACACAATCACCACTCCATTCACCAAAAGGTCTACCACAATTCATAGCTTACATAAAAAGCAATACAAGCTCCAAAGCACAAACAACTTCCCACAGCATACCCCAACTCAACACCCAAAATTCCGAAGCCTAGCACTTCAAAAATCGGCAGCTTACAATTAAGGTGTTCCATGTGCTGTCACCGTCGGCTCCAACTGCTCGCGCGACACCGAGCTCGCCGCGTACACCTAAGCGGCTGCACCAAACACAGAGAGAGGAGAAAGAAACTATAATCAGAAAAGCTCCGTCACAAACGCGCATCCGTTGGCGAAGAAAGCAGCCCTGGACGCCGAAAACGCCGCGCGCGCGCCTCGCGAAAAACACCATGCGCACGCGCCGCAACGCGCCGCCAAGCGCTGCCTGCGCGACTCCAGCGCCAGCCGCCTGCCGCACGGCGCCCGTGTGAGGACCTGGATCCCCACGACGAGATTACTGGATCATCTACAGCTCCCGGAGGCCTATGTGGCGTGTTGGTGAGATTTGTGCCCCATTTGGACATTAGTGTTGGGCTCAGTGTGTTTTTGGATCACGTGGGTGATCATTGGACTCCGTCGGAGCTCCAAAAGTGGTTTCGCGCGCCAAGGATATTTAAATTGGACTCAGTGCGAAGTTTGGACCAAGGATTACCTTTCCGGATGCCTTCGGCAAATTTTGGAGTTGGAATTTGGCGAAATGGACATCAAATTCGGATTCAGCGCGCGAAAACGGTTAAAACGGACTACCCACTTGTTATTTTTGGGCTCTGGACACTGTTCACGCCGGAACAGTGTTTCCGGCGGCGGCGGCAGGGGCGGAGCGGCCGCAGGCGGCGCGGCGGACGGAGGCGCGGGCCGCCCGGTCCACGCGGCAGGCGTGCGCCGGGGGCTGGACGCGTGGCGGCTCGGGAGTGGGCCGGTCCGCGGGGCGCGGTCTACGGGGGAGTGCGGGGCGCACGGTGGACCGGGGTTGACACGTGGCATCATCCTAGAGGTGGGTTCACGGCGGTTGGTCTACGCAGTTTTCGGGATGGCTTGTGGTTTACGGTGCACCGGGTGTGACACGTGGCAGGTTTGCATTGGTTCGGTCCACACGATTTCGTGCACCGGGTTCACTAGGCAGTGGCATGACACGTGGCGTTCTCCGATTGGTGGGTCTACTGTGCGCGGCAGGGTGGCAGGCGGCGGCGTCAGGCGCACGTGGGCGCGGTCGGGCGGATTCCCGCGCTTGGGGAGGACACGTGTCGGCGTCTGGGGGGCGCGACGTGTCGCGCGGGGAGCGGCTGGGGTTGCTGTCCGCTGTTTGGCGGGCGACGTGGCGGCCCAGGAGGGATTCGGGCGGCTACAGTGTTCGGGCGCAGGGATTTCGGGCTGCTACAGTGCGCGCCCGAAAATTCCCAGCGCCCGAAAATCGGGACTTATCCGGTATTTCGTCATTTGTTTCTGCAGCCTATAAAAGGCGATCCGAGCCTTCTTCTTCTCCTTTTTCCGCCATTTCCAAGCCTCCTCTCGCCGGAGTGTCTTCAGCAAAGTTGATCCTCGTGTTTGGCTGCATCTTTCTGCAAAGTTTTGGGATTTTTGGTGGCACGCTTATCGAGGTTTCTATTTTTACGGCGCGGCGCGACGCTCGTTCGTTTGTGGTCTTCTTCGTCGCGTTTTGGTGCGAGGACTCCCCCGGCTTACCCCGAGCACCTTTTTCAGTGATTCTTGCGCCGTTGGCTTCACGACAGGTAGGGCTATGTTTCCCATGTTTACTGGTTTTTCCCATTCCGAGCTTTTCATGGGTCTTTCGGATCATCTTGTAACCCCTTTTTCTGGGCGGAGTTCTGGGACAGCGGCGCGGTGTTTTGGCGATATCTTCGCGCACAGGCATCGGATTGGGGCGATTCAAGAGGCGATTTGCATCTACACATCACGAGGAATATGCCCAAATTTTCTTGGAATTTTCTGAATATTTCTCGAAGGTGAAGATTATCTGTGAACAGTAATTGTTGCTACAGTTTTTGAGTGTAGTTTGATTCGGGGTGGTTCCCTTGTCGGAATTGTTTCTCAGTGTAGGAAGCTCGGAATTGGACGTGCAGGTACTCGTTTCGAGGGTATCGACGCGAGGATTACTGTGGTATTTTTATTGGATTTTTCTGGGCACTTGCAGCAGGTGAAATATGCGCGGCTTTGGGACTGATTTTCAGATTGTGTATGTTTGGTTGATTTTGGAATAAAAGTGTAATGTTAAGCCTTATTGTTGTACTCAGGGGTGTTTTCAGCTGTTTGGAGCCAAGGCTTGCGCGACTTGTACCGAGGGTGTTTTGTTGGCAGGTTTTGGACCGCGGGCGTCTACCCACTTCACCGACTTCAGGTTTGCCTTGGGTTAAGCGCTTCAAGTGGGTGAGCTTATTATTAGTAATTGTTTAAGGCAATGTTTATGTTGTGGCAAGTATAAGTCCACTTGTGGGGATGTCACCCCTCTATGACTGATGCATGCATGTGTAGGGTACATAGTTTATATTGCTAAGTAGGTAAGCTTGTTATTGATATTGGTATAAGTGATTGCAAGAATAGTATTTATGAAGTATACTGAGGACTTGCATGACTTGGACATCTGTGTGATGACTAGTGTAAGCTTACCTAGGATAATGTTACCCTATGAAATTATATAACATGCCATGTTAGCACATAGCCTTTCTTGTGGTTGGATTATGATTTGGGACAGGATTTCGTAGCTATGTGCGGATTTGTACTCCGAGGAGTTATTATGATCATTCTATTAATGAACCCTGAGTTGTGGACAGTTTTAGTTTTGAGATTCCGGCATGTTGTTTATTCCTAGAGGAACTATTATTATGCTTTACCCCCTTTATTTCCTTGAGGACATTTGCATGCTTGTATGGTCATGTAGTTAGGCCATCTTTTACTGCTGCACTACTTATTGGAACTTGACTTAGGAGAAACCATGCTTTTCCTTTCTCCTTCTTGTTAGTCAGGTGGTCAGTGTTGCTCGGGTTCGAGCAGGGGGTCTGGGTAGTGTAGTCGGGACATCGTGTCTGGGCAGGTTGGTTTAGTTGTGGGGCTTTGCGGCAACCGCGGATATTGGGCGGTTGACCGGGTGTTTCTCTATGCACCTGATTGGGTATCAGTTTCTTTAGTGGATGGAGTTTCCCACTTATCGTTTAGTGCATCCGATTGAGGTCGGGTCTTTCCTTAGTGGTTGAGCTTTCCCACTTTGATCAGAGTCGTGATCTAGTCCTGCTACATTGAGACACTTGACAGAGATACTTGTTACTGAGATGTACTTTACTCGTGTGGGTCGCTCCCCTCGAGTGCCACTCCGGAGGTAGGCTTGACCGAGCCGTGTGCCGGTCTGTTACTTATATTTTTGACCGAGCCGTGTGCCGGTCCGTTACCTATCTTGAGATCGAGCCGTGTGCCGATCAGTTACTGAGTTCGACAGCAGAGCAGGCAGTACCGGGTGTCATACCGGTTCATTTGATTGGGTTTATTTCGGTCAGATACTTTTATTGTTACACTCGTGCCTGGGGGCCGAGTGCAGACTGGTAGTTGAGTTTAGATCAGTGCTAGTATTGTCGAGAGCCGTCTGGTTGACGGTGGTCCCGTGTTGTTGCGAGTACTTTGACCGCTGTGTGAGAGGTTGAGCATCTTGATTCTATCCGTTCTGAGAGAGAGAGCGGATTTTGACCATAGCCTGCATGTTTCTCTCCTCGATAGCAAGCTTGTCCGTTTGGACGCCCTACGTAATTCCTGCCCGTCAGCGGGAGGTGGTTGTAGGTGGGCGCAGGTTTGACTGGACCAGATGTTGCAGTCAGTTCGATTGGGTCGGTGGTGCACTTCATGTGCTAGTGGTTGCATACCACTGTTTGGTTCTCCCCCTTTTAGCTTTTAGTTAGGGGCAGGATAGCTGTTGAGAGTTTCCAGCGTACTCATTTCAGTCTATGACTTGGGTTAGTTTTTGTCTCTTGAGGACTTGGTGGGCAGACCGTCGGGTCTGGCGGTGGTACCCACTGAGAACTCCCTTTTTGGAGTAGTTCTCACACCCTTTGGGGGTTTTCCCCCCTTTTCTCTCCTCTTCTTTGTTTTGCAGAGTCTTAGCAGGTGTTGCCGACTCTGCGGTTGTTGATCGTGGCGAGGGAGTCGCGAGCTAGATCCCTACCCGGCGTTGGAGAGTAGCGGTACCCTTCTGAGGAGATCATCAGTAGATTAGCGGTTTCTTTTCCTCTTTTGAGAGACTTGTAGTGAGGATATTTTGTATTGAGAGACTGTACACTGTTGTATATATATATTGGAGTTACCTCCCGGTTGGGTTTAGAGCTTGTACTCGAGGATTGTATTATTATTATTTTGGGAGGCAGACAGTGTTGTTTATTTCCAGTTGTACAGTGATTGATTTTAGTTACAGCAGATTTTTATTTATAGCTCTGATATCTGTTTAGTTATAGTACTTTTCTTGCAGGTAGGACGCTTCGCCTATGCAGGTATGCATAGGTGGCGGATCTGTTGGCGGGCCCGGGTCGTAGTTTCGACCCTGGGGCGTGACAGATTAGAGTGGTATCAGAGCCTAGGTTGTAGGTCATGGTGGACTTAGAAACCCTAGGCTTTTGGTTTGACCCTTGACTGACTTCGTGAGAGTCGTGATTTTGCGAGAGTCCTGATTGAGTTTTATACCTCTCCCAAGGGACGGGAGGAGTGATTGGCATGTTTATTCTCCTAAGTAATTATGTTGGCTGCAGACAACATAATGCGGTGGAACGGGTGACATGCTTTAGACTTTCGCCGGATTGGGTCGAGTGTTGTTGTGTGCTGTTTTGTTGTTTCGTCGTGGCGAGCGGTGTCTCCCCGACGTTGGGTTTTGACCCGTGTGCATCCTGTCATGGCAGTTGAGCTTGAGCAGTTGGTTTTGGGCCGGATACCTGGATTGAGGTCAGAGAACCCCGGACCCAGATGACAGGATTGTCAGAGGCTTATCAGCGGCTGTGGGAGCAGCTGGTCTTGGTGACACAGTTGTCGGAGCACTGAGTAGCCCCCTCTGTGCCAATGTTTAGTGTCGAGGCACCGAGGCAGGGTGGATGGTTGACAGCTGGTGAGCTGTGGGACATGATCGACCTACTGAGCCATATTTGGCAGATGAACCACCCCGACTCGTAAGATTGAGTTTAGAGCCTTGGAGGCAGAGTCGCGGCTGGTGGTGATGGAGTGATTAATTGAGAGCCTCCCTGTGCTTGTGAGTGTATGCAGTTGTTGAACCGCGCGCTCCAGATTCGAGGGACGAGGCGCATAGGATATATGAGATTGGGAGTGGATTGCGCCAGGGCACCTTTCTGTTATTCAGTCCCTCCATTGTAGATTTAGACGCCTCGATGGAGCAGGCACAGTGTATGGAGCGCGGCATTGCAGTTCCTTTGGATAGGGATCTGCCGCCAGAGGTGAGTTCTGGATTTTGGCGTTTGGCGCCGGATGATGGAGGACAGATCGGCCGGCAGGGGCATGACTAATTTTCTTTCTTGGATGACGAATTCCCGAGATGTCAGAGGTCGAGTGGACCCCGAAGGCGACATCAGTATTTTATCAGAGTGGCGCAGCGATAGCGTGGATTTGTTATCTGCGGAGGACCTTATTCGTCGCCTCATTGTGGTCAGAGACAGAGGTCGTGCTTCCTAGTGATAGCCCTGATTTTCAGGCAGATTGAGCGACAACCACTTGCTTTGAGCGGATGAATCTGTGCCGCCCGGTTGGAGGGCGCCACGGTAGTGGATTGAGTGTCGCAGGCGGGATTTCACCACGGTAGTCGGAGTTAGAGCATGTTCCACTCTTACATGGGTTAGAGGTAGATTTGTTACCACGTGCACTAGAGGTACAGGTTCCTGTTGTTGTTGTGCACGTGGAGGAGGCTTTTGGATCATGTCCAGTGCGGCCGAGACCGCGAGATGCCGGCAGAATTATTGGAAATTATAGCACTTAGGTGTTTTGACCTTATGCTTGAGTTGTTGGGCACTATGCCACAGGATGTTCGACTGCGGCAAGAGAGGACTTGATCTTCGGCAAGACAGGCAATGGAGGCTTACTCGTTGAGGTTGTTAGAACACTCAGGTTTTAGCGACAGGGTGAGAGGTGCTTACGGCGGCACCGGGACGCAGAGATATCTCTGTTGCCTGCGAGATCCCGTGTGTGATTTCACCTTAGTTGTTGGTAATGCCGCCGGTTAGGGAGATAGAGATTGCGTTTGACGTGGTTCGAGGAACCGCGCCACCCGGGACGGCACCTCATTGGATATCGCCGGTAGAGCTGAGAGAGAGACTTGGCACTGTTGCAGGGTCCGATGGATCGAGGGGTCTGTTTGACCTAGTGCCACGCCGTTGGTATACGGTGGTGATGCCACATCGTTGATACACGGATGTGAGGGTCCTTTTGTGGTATCCAGGACATTATGATGGAATTATACTCCGGCAGTTGGTGTATGATGCGAGTACCCACTTGGTGTTAGACAGTTGAGGACTTCGCCTAGGTGGCGTTTTGGACGCGGTGGGGGCATTATGAGTTGTTAGTGAGGCCAATGGAATGACGATTGCCCTGTGGATTTCAAGATCTGAGGAATAGTAGGTCCCGGTTGTACTTGGACGGACTGGGAGTGGTATTTTCCCGGTGATATTTTGATTTGCTCCCAGAGTGACTTGGAGTACGAGGAGCGCTTTGTGGATGTGCTATCATGCCCGTGGGGATGAAGCGGTATGCCAAGTTATTGAAGTACAAGTTGTAGCTGCAGAAGCACACCTTCTTGGGTCGCTTTGTTCGAGCCGTAGGGGCGGCGGGTGGAACCCGACCTAATGGATGTTATTCAAGTTGACTGAGACCAACTTTCGTTTTTGAGGTGAGGAGCTTCTAGACTTGGCGGTGCCGAGAGAGCATGGCCAATGGATAATGTGTCTGATATTAGCGCCAATGCTAGTGTTTCCTGTGTTGGGAGATGGAATTGTATGAGTTAGTGATGCCTCCCCTTTGTGGCGGTAGAGTTACCGTGGGTGGATCTTCGGTCCACGCTTCATGAGTCCAACCCTATGAGTGTTGTGGCAGGATGAACCGCTGTTTTGCAGGCAGCTTAGATTCCACGGTTGAGCCTTCAGTACGTCCTTTATTCCCAGCTTGGATTGTTATACCTGGGCGTAGGCCATGCCTGCTTGGCTATCAGTTTTGATTACTCAGCATCTTGAGTGGGATTTTCGCGGATTGTTGTTGCTGATTTGGGATTTTTGACCGCGAGTTTGAGCCTCCGCATTATGATCGCCTTTCGAGCCAGTTTTCCCTCCCGTTCACTGACGGTTTGGTCCCCG
Organism: Tillandsia leiboldiana; assembly: GCA_029204045.2. Lineage (NCBI taxonomy): Eukaryota > Viridiplantae > Streptophyta > Magnoliopsida > Poales > Bromeliaceae > Tillandsia > Tillandsia leiboldiana. The sequence continues at coordinate 33,949,362 of CM055068.1, read as the reverse complement.
TCAGGACATCTTTTCGACCCGGGGGTCTGTTGGAGTTATGTTGTCTTGTTGAGTGTCCAACCGTGGCTTGAGATCGTGCCTCTTGAGGATCCCTTTTGAGGGTAGCTCGTGGTCGAGTAGGCCACTCGGGTGATCTTGGATCGGAAGTAACCGAGTGAAGACCCCAGCTTATTGGATCTTTTTCCTCATAGGATGAATTTGTGGGTATACTTCGGGTGATCCTGGTTGAGTAGACACCAGGAGGTGGTTTGGGGCGTGTTGCGTTGTTGATTATTCTGTTTCCCCCGGCTCTTGATGGGGCCTCTGTGTTGTTTCATGTCTCAGCTCTGGAGTGTGTTGCTTTTGGATCCCTCGCCCGTGATCGACTTGCCCCTTGTGAGATCTGTGATTGTTGGAGTACGAAGGACGCCCGTTGCGATTTCTGGCTCGTGAGATGAGAAAATCGCATGTCGGGCCATGCCGTACTTGTTGTTGTTGTTGTTGGGAAGTAATCACGGGGAGTGAGTGATGTTTCGGGAGCTGGAGGCTTTATTGATGAATACCTACCCGTGGTATGTGGGACCCTTGGGGGATTTGAGCTAGTTTCGAGGACGAAACTTTTCTTAGTGGGGGAGGATGTGAGGACCTGGATCCCCACGATGAGATTACTGGATCATCTACAGCTCCCGGAGGCCTATGTGGCGTGTTGGTGAGATTTGTGCCCCATTTGGACATTAGTGTTGGGCTCAGTGTGTTTTTGGATCACGTGGGTGATCATTGGACTCCGTCGGAGCTCCAAAAGTGGTTTCGCGCGCCAAGGATATTTAAATTGGACTCAGTGCGAAGTTTGGACCAAGGATTACCTTTCCGGATGCCTTCGGCAAATTTTGGAGTTGGAATTTGGCGAAATGGACATCAAATTCGGATTCAGCGCGCGAAAACGGTTAAAACGGACTACCCACTTGTTATTTTTGGGCTCTGGACACTGTTCACGCCGGAACAGTGTTTCCGGCGGCGGCGGCAGCGGCGGAGCGGCCGCAGGTGGCGCGGCGGACGGAGGCGCGGGCCGCCCGGTCCACGCGGCAGGCGTGCGCCGGGGGCTGGACGCGTGGCGGCTCGGGAGTGGGCCGGTCCGCGGGGCGCGGTCTACGGGGGAGTGCGGGGCGCACGGTGGACCGGGGTTGACACGTGGCATCATCCTAGAGGTGGGTTCACGGCGGTTGGTCTACGCAGTTTTCGGGATGGCTTGTGGTTTACGGTGCACCGGGTGTGACACGTGGCAGGTTTGCATTGGTTCGGTCCACACGATTTCGTGCACCGGGTTCACTAGGCAGTGGCATGACACGTGGCGTTCTCCGATTGGTGGGTCTACTGTGCGCGGCAGGGTGGCAGGCGGCGGCGTCAGGCGCACGTGGGCGCGGTCGGGCGGATTCCCGCGCTTGGGGAGGACACGTGTCGGCGTCTGGGGGGCGCGACGTGTCGCGCGGGGAGCGGCTGGGGTTGCTGTCCGCTGTTTGGCGGGCGACGTGGCGGCCCAGGAGGGATTCGGGCGGCTACAGTGTTCGGGCGCAGGGATTTCGGGCTGCTACAGTGCGCGCCCGAAAATTCCCAGCGCCCGAAATCGGGACTTATCCGGTATTTCGTCATTTGTTTCTGCAGCCTATAAAAGGCGATCCGAGCCTTCTTCTTCTCCTTTTTCCGCCATTTCCAAGCCTCCTCTCGCCGGAGTGTCTTCAGCAAAGTTGATCCTCGTGTTTGGCTGCATCTTTCTGCAAAGTTTTGGGATTTTTGGTGGCACGCTTATCGAGGTTTCTATTTTTACGGCGCGGCGCGACGCTCGTTCGTTTGTGGTCTTCTTCGTCGCGTTTTGGTGCGAGGACTCCCCCGGCTTACCCCGAGCACCTTTTTCAGTGATTCTTGCGCCGTTGGCTTCACGACAGGTAGGGCTATGTTTCCCATGTTTACTGGTTTTTCCCATTCCGAGCTTTTCATGGGTCTTTCGGATCATCTTGTAACCCCTTTTTCTGGGCGGAGTTCTGGGACAGCGGCGCGGTGTTTTGGCGATATCTTCGCGCACAGGCATCGGATTGGGGCGATTCAAGAGGCGATTTGCATCTACACATCACGAGGAATATGCCCAAATTTTCTTGGAATTTTCTGAATATTTCTCGAAGGTGAAGATTATCTGTGAACAGTAATTGTTGCTACAGTTTTTGAGTGTAGTTTGATTCGGGGTGGTTCCCTTGTCGGAATTGTTTCTCAGTGTAGGAAGCTCGGAATTGGACGTGCAGGTACTCGTTTCGAGGGTATCGACGCGAGGATTACTGTGGTATTTTTATTGGATTTTTCTGGGCACTTGCAGCAGGTGAAATATGCGCGGCTTTGGGACTGATTTTCAGATTGTGTATGTTTGGTTGATTTTGGAATAAAAGTGTAATGTTAAGCCTTATTGTTGTACTCAGGGGTGTTTTCAGCTGTTTGGAGCCAAGGCTTGCGCGACTTGTACCGAGGGTGTTTTGTTGGCAGGTTTTGGACCGCGGGCGTCTACCCACTTCACCGACTTCAGGTTTGCCTTGGGTTAAGCGCTTCAAGTGGGTGAGCTTATTATTAGTAATTGTTTAAGGCAATGTTTATGTTGTGGCAAGTATAAGTCCACTTGTGGGGATGTCACCCCTCTATGACTGATGCATGCATGTGTAGGGTACATAGTTTATATTGCTAAGTAGGTAAGCTTGTTATTGATATTGGTATAAGTGATTGCAAGAATAGTATTTATGAAGTATACTGAGGACTTGCATGACTTGGACATCTGTGTGATGACTAGTGTAAGCTTACCTAGGATAATGTTACCCTATGAAATTATATAACATGCCATGTTAGCACATAGCCTTTCTTGTGGTTGGATTATGATTTGGGACAGGATTTCGTAGCTATGTGCGGATTTGTACTCCGAGGAGTTATTATGATCATTCTATTAATGAACCCTGAGTTGTGGACAGTTTTAGTTTTGAGATTCCGGCATGTTGTTTATTCCTAGAGGAACTATTATTATGCTTTACCCCCTTTATTTCCTTGAGGACATTTGCATGCTTGTATGGTCATGTAGTTAGGCCATCTTTTACTGCTGCACTACTTATTGGAACTTGACTTAGGAGAAACCATGCTTTTCCTTTCTCCTTCTTGTTAGTCAGGTGGTCAGTGTTGCTCGGGTTCGAGCAGGGGGTCTGGGTAGTGTAGTCGGGACATCGTGTCTGGGCAGGTTGGTTTAGTTGTGGGGCTTTGCGGCAACCGCGGATATTGGGCGGTTGACCGGGTGTTTCTCTATGCACCTGATTGGGTATCAGTTTCTTTAGTGGATGGAGTTTCCCACTTATCGTTTAGTGCATCCGATTGAGGTCGGGTCTTTCCTTAGTGGTTGAGCTTTCCCACTTTGATCAGAGTCGTGATCTAGTCCTGCTACATTGAGACACTTGACAGAGATACTTGTTACTGAGATGTACTTTACTCGTGTGGGTCGCTCCCCTCGAGTGCCACTCCGGAGGTAGGCTTGACCGAGCCGTGTGCCGGTCTGTTACTTATATTTTTGACCGAGCCGTGTGCCGGTCCGTTACCTATCTTGAGATCGAGCCGTGTGCCGATCAGTTACTGAGTTCGACAGCAGAGCAGGCAGTACCGGGTGTCATACCGGTTCATTTGATTGGGTTTATTTCGGTCAGATACTTTTATTGTTACACTCGTGCCTGGGGGCCGAGTGCAGACTGGTAGTTGAGTTTAGATCAGTGCTAGTATTGTCGAGAGCCGTCTGGTTGACGGTGGTCCCGTGTTGTTGCGAGTACTTTGACCGCTGTGTGAGAGGTTGAGCATCTTGATTCTATCCGTTCTGAGAGAGAGAGCGGATTTTGACCATAGCCTGCATGTTTCTCTCCTCGATAGCGAGCTTGTCCGTTTGGACGCCCTACGTAATTCCTGCCCGTCAGCGGGAGGTGGTTGTAGGTGGGCGCAGGTTTGACTGGACCAGATGTTGCAGTCAGTTCGATTGGGTCGGTGGTGCACTTCATGTGCTAGTGGTTGCATACCACTGTTTGGTTCTCCCCCTTTTAGCCTTTAGTTAGGGGCAGGATAGCTGTTGAGAGTTTCCAGCGTACTCATTTCAGTCTATGACTTGGGTTAGTTTTTGTCTCTTGAGGACTTGGTGGGCAGACCGTCGGGTCTGGCGGTGGTACCCACTGAGAACTCCCTTTTTGGAGTAGTTCTCACACCCTTTGGGGGTTTTCCCCCCTTTTTCTCTCCTCTTCTTTGTTTTGCAGAGTCTTAGCAGGTGTTGCCGACTCTGCGGTTGTTGATCGTGGCGAGGGAGTCGCGAGCTAGATCCCTACCCGGCGTTGGAGAGTAGCGGTACCCTTCTGAGGAGATCATCAGTAGATTAGCGGTTTCTTTTCCTCTTTTGAGAGACTTGTAGTGAGGATATTTTGTATTGAGAGACTGTACACTGTTGTATATATATATTGGAGTTACCTCCCGGTTGGGTTTAGAGCTTGTACTCGAGGATTGTATTATTATTATTTTGGGAGGCAGACAGTGTTGTTTATTTCCAGTTGTACAGTGATTGATTTTAGTTACAGCAGATTTTTATTTATAGCTCTGATATCTGTTTAGTTATAGTACTTTTCTTGCAAGTAGGACGCTTCGCCTATGCAGGTATGCATAGGTGGCGGATCTGTTGGCGGGCCCGGGTCGCAGTTTCGACCCTGGGGCGTGACAGCCCGCGCGCCGCTGCGCTGCGGGCTGCTGCTGTCGCGCACAGCTGCTGCAGCTGCCGCGCGCTCCGGTTGCTGCAGCGCAGCGCCGCAGATGATGGCGCGCGGCGCCAGGGCCCGCCGCGCGGCGCCCTGGGCCGCGCGCGCACCCTTCGTGCGCTGCGCGCCTCATGCGCTGCGCGGCGCCCGAGCGCGCGCTGCGCGGCGCCCGCCCGAGCGCGCGCTGCACGGCGCCCGCAGCGCCCTGCGCTGCGCGGCACCCGCCCGCACAGCGTCCGAGCGCGCGCCCGACTGCGCGCTCTTCGCGCGCGCTCGCCCGCGTGTGTCCCCCGCCCAGGACGAGTAGTCCCCAGTCAGGAACATCACCACCAACCTCCACACAAACAAAACCCAAGCTCTAGCTCTCTCTCTCTAACAAGAAAAAGAAATAAACAGCACTTACCTCCATCACATCCGTCGCGCGCCCGCCGCTCGTCGCGCTCTCCGTTCGGCCTTGCGACTCCACGCAGTAGGTCCAGACCAACACCTCACAACCATAGCATTCCTTCCCACCATTTTTCTTCTTCTCCTTACATCCTTTCTCTCATTCTCCCTTTCTTTCTTTTTCCTCTGTTTGCTAGCATTTCCTCTGTTCTTAAATGGGAAAGGAGATGATGACATGGCGCACGTTTAATTAGTGGCAGGGCTAATTAATTACAGGGTGAGAGGCGGCTCGCAAGGAAAAGACCAAAAACCCCACTCCAATAAAAATCTCCAAACCACTAATTCCCTTTTTCCTTACTTTCTTCACAGGATAAGAAAAACATATTAATTAAATTAAATAATTAATTTCCTTTTTAGCCAACTCCAAGTCACTTTTTGTCCTCGGGGCCTCCGCACCAGTCCGGAACCTCCCGAACTCCGCTGTAATCTGAAAATACACATGTCCACAGCCTTTCCAACTCAAAAAGCTCAACTATGGAGTCGGTGGGCTCAATCCAAAAACTGGCTCCAAAACTGGCGGTTCCAACTCACTTTTCGCCTTCGGATTCTCCGCGTCAGTCCGGAACCTCCCGAACTCCGCTGTAATCTAAAAATACACCTGTTCCCAGTGTTCCCCAATTTTTCTGCACTCCACTGTGAAGTCGGTATTCCCAATTCCGGTCCTCAATCGGTGCGCCATGCCCGGAAAAATCCCGAATCAAGCTGGGGCTTCCGCGTTGATCCGAATCAACCCGACATCAACTGTAAACACCAAGCAACATGCCCGAGGCAAATCCTCCGCACCACACCATCTTGCGAGATCGGCGCGCCATCCGAAAGCCCGGTATTCTACACTGCATGTTTTTTTTTTCCTGGACATAGAGTTTTCTCCTCGCCCGGGTAGTGGGCAGAGTGGTCGGGACAGTGTAGGATGCATGTTGCGCTCGTGCCGGGGGGGCGAGTGGAGTCTGGTTGTTGAGGTTAGTTTTGTGCTAGTGTCGGGAGTCGTTTGGGATGACGATGATCCGGGGTTGTTGGGTTTTCTTCTGTTGAGTTCATTGTCATTGAGATGAGACAGTATTGATTTTGTGATAGCAGGACCTTGAACCCAGAAATACTTTTGGACACACATGATTTCTGGTAAACTAATATTTCTTTCCAAGCTTCGAGGGGCGCCGGAACTTGTTCTTGTTTGATTAAGGCGAAGGCACTAGTCCTTCGGAACTTGGAAAAATAAAACCGTTTTTGACTGATTTTCTTATAAACTAAATGATATTAAAATTGGGTTCTTCCTTCAATCAAGATGGTTTTCTAAAAAAGAATTACTTTTTGTCCTCACCAAGAGAGGGGTCGAGTGAAATGGTTTTTAGAAACAAATATTATCTTTTTATATAAATCTTCTCACCCCAACGAGGGTTCGAGTGATCTGGGTTCCAAGGGCTGCCTCCTTTTTGGGACGAGAGCTACGGGCGGCTGTGCCTGCAATCTATTCTTGTTTGATTGGGGTTGTAGGCGTCAGTCTTCCGGAATTCTTGGTCCTGGTGTTGTTGGACGGTTGGATTAGATGTTGGGCCGATGGGGGTTCCGGTTGGGGTGGTTAGTAGATTTGGGTTGCGAGTTTTTCGATCTGTTCGCTCGTGGTTTTGATTATAGCCTGCATGTGCTATAGATGTGATACTTGGTTCCACGTTGTTTTCCTCAGTGGGGTCGCTCCCCCTGAGTGCCGCTCCGGATGCGATGGTTGGGCCGGTTGAGGTAGTTTTGTGCGATGGTTATATTAGTCCATTGGGACACCCTACATAATTCCTGCCCAGCAATGAGAGGTGGTTGTAGGTTAGCGCAGGCTTGATTAGCACTTTTGGCAATTATTGCAGTTTGGTTGGTTTGGGCACTGTGGTGGTAGGTTAGCGCAGGCTTGACTGGCCCTTTTGGCAATCATTACAGTTGGGTTGGTTTTGGCACCTTGAGTTAGAGTGGTTGCATATCATCATCTGTTTCACCCGCCCATTGAGCATCGTAGATAGAGACATGATAGCTACAGTTTCCTTTCTAGGTATTTTATTTTTATTTATAGTACTCCTGTTATCTTATGCCTCTAGCAGACTTAGTGGGCAGACCGTAGGGTTGGAGACGGTACCCACTGAGAACTACATGACGATGTAGTTCTCACACCCTCTGTTGGTGACAGTTTTGCAGAGGTTTTTCTTTCCATCCCTGCTTCGGTTGGCTCGACGGATCTTGGTGAGGGAGTCGCGTGATAGATCCCTACCAGTCTTGTCTTATTGGTGAGATAGATGTACCAACCCGGACAATGGGTATTACTGTACACTGATGTATTTATGTTTTTAGTTTACCTTCCCTTTTGGACTCATAGTTGTTGTATAGGGAGATTTCTACTTATTTTTGTCTCAGTAGACCAGAGTGTTGTATTATTATTTTGGGAGGTGGATAGTTTACCCTTATTTTAGTTGTATAGTGGTTTCAAATTTTATTACTAACAGTTATTTTGAGCTCTGATATCTGTATAGTTGGTAGTAGTTGTTCTTTTTCAGGTTGGACGCTTCGCCTATGCGGGGTTTTCCGTATAGGTGGCAGATTTGTTGGCCAGCCCGGGTCGCAACTTTGACGCTAGGGCGTGACACATAATTTGTGCGCCATTCGACTTTTGTTACAGTTTTCGTGGACAGTTCGGCGTGTCTAGGGGAAAGGGGAAGTTGAAACTTTTTGTCACGATCGAGGTGAGCATTTTTCTTTTTGGTCCTGGCTAAAAATTATGTGCGGATTGCCCTCTACATCATCTTGACGCGCTCGCTGAATTTTGTATCGGATTTTGGACAGCATTTCGGTGTTTTGATTGCCGCCGCCGATCCGGGAGGAGTTTTTGGGAGTTCTTGGATTCGTTGGAACCATAGGTGTCACGCCCCGAGGTCGAAACTGCGACCCGGGCTCACTAACAGATCCGCCATCTGTACGGAAACCCCCGCACAAACGAAGCGTCTACCCTGCAAGTCAGATCTATAGCTAAAACATGTATCAGAGCTGAAACCGAAACCAGTAGCTACAGAAATCAACTGAACATCTGAAATATATAAAACCTCAATACATAGCCTCTCAGCTATGAAAAGTAAAAACAATCCTCACAGATCTCTCAGACTGTCCAGTACAAAAGTGGAATCATAAAAGATACATGGTACATCTACCTCTGACTCTCAAATAAAATGGGTAAGGAGCTCCTCGGCCATGTCCTCACCTCGATCAGCTGTTTCCGCGCGAACCAAGCCGAAACAGCAACCTCAGGAAACCTGTCACCGCAGCGGGTGTGAGAACTACTGCAGAAGGTAGTTCCCAGTGGGTACCGTCACCAATATCCACGGTATGCCCACTAAGTCTACTGGAGGCAAACAGATAGGTATGTAGATAGATAAATAGGAAAGCTGAATGAAACTACAGCTAATATGTCTCAATCCTCATGCTCAAGGAAAACTCTACTATGAACATGCTATGCGTACACTCGCTACTGCTGAAATGCCTCAGTATCATGCTCAAAGGAAACTCACATCTAAGAACATACCATGCGACCACCCGCTCATATCACCCAATCTCAATGACTGCCACATCGGGTCCAGTCAAGCCTGCGCCTCACAGGACCCCTAGTAACTCAGCTAGGGGTGAGTCATCTAGGAACGCACCTGCCTACTACCACGCATCCACAAGAGGACCGGATTTACGTAGGGCGTCCTAAACTGACTATCTCAATATCACGTAAAGCGACAGCACCTGCCTACTGCCACTACGCTCAAAAAAGACTTAGACTTACGTAGGGCGTCCTCTACGGACTATCACAATCTCAAACACAGCAGCCTCGTCAGGCGCATCATCATCATCATCATCGCATCCGGAGCATAACTCGAGGGGAGCGACCCCACCGAGCTCAAGTGTGTCTCATCTGTCTCAACAAACGGCACCTGCAGGCTATGATCCACGATCAAACAGATCGGAAACTCAATGCTCAAATAACACAACTCAGTCGGGAAACCCTCCACGACTCGATCAGGAAATGCCCAACACACTCACAGCTATGTCGGAGAACCCTCCACGACTCAATCTGATAATGCACAACCCATGGATAAGTCAGGAAACCTCCACGACTCGATCTGCCAGAGCCCAAAACTCTCATAGCTAAGTCGAAAAACCACCTCCACGACTCAATCAGAAATGTACGACCCATGATCTAGAATAACCTTATCAATCCCAACAAGGAAGCTCAAACTCACATGACACTAGAAACTCATCCCACAGAGCTCTAAAAATCCACTCGGCCCCCCGGTACGAGAACACATGCATCCTGAACCTACTCAACCCCTCTGGAAGATCTCAATATTTTAAAACTATTTTCAAAGCTCAGTTTTCATTAAAAACAGGTCCGACGATTTTTAAAACGGTTCAGATGCCATTTTAATGCCAACTAATCATGCAGTCTAGTGTTAAATCACCTTTAGATCATGCTAAAAATATCAGGGGCTCAGGAAAGTCTTCCTACAATTTTCTAGGCAACTATCAGATTTACCAACAATCATAACAATCAAGCTAGACATGCTAAACATGCATACAATAGCTTTAGAAGGCATTCCATACATCTTGAAGAATTTCCAACCCACCTGGATCGCTTTCCGTAGGCAAAGCCAAAGTCGGGGACGCGCCGAAACCACAATTTGCCGAAGCTCAGAAAACCGCGCCGCGCGCGCGCACACTGTCGCGCACCCCGGAAAATCGCCGGAAGCTCAACCAAAATACCCAAGTCCACCACAAACCTCCTGCGCACCTCAGCTCCCTCTCAGCCAACACACAGCAGCACGCATGCATGCAAACCTCGGCTCCGCGCAGTAAAAACCCAAGCCTCGGCCAAAAGCACCTCAAGATGCTTCTCAATGTGCATGCGAAAACACGGAAAGAACAACAAATTTCCATTCAAAATCTCATTCAAATCCATCTAAAGAAATCCAAAAACCAAACTTGGAAAATCATCTGCCAGCTTACCTCACAAGCAGCTCGACGCGCGCGCAACTCCGCTCGAGACCAACTAGCAGGAAAACCAACTTGCACCATCACTTCGCTTTTCTTTCTTTTCCACTTCTTCTCTTTCTTTTCCTTGCTTTCTCTCTTTTCTTTCTTTCTGTCGTGGAGAAGAAGGCAGGGTTGGGGGCTCTATATAGAGGGTGGCGTAGGTGCAAGGGCAGTGGAGAAGTGAAAAGACCAAAACACCCTCACTCAAAAATCCAATCCTGCAAAAACTGGCACACTGTGACACTGGGTACCGGTACCCATAGTAGGGTACCGGTACCAAACCGGTTTGGTTCCGGAACCAAGCATCTGGTTCCAGAACCTAGCATGCAGTTCCGGAACCAGCAGCTTGGTTCCGGAACCCAATGCCCAAAGTCCAAAAACTCAAGCTGAACCTTCAGAATCTTCGCCGCCGACTCACTTTTTGCCCCGGAAGCTCCCGCATCATTCCGAAACCTCCCGAACTCCACTGTAATCATAAAATACACATGTTCCAAACATTTTCCAATTTTTCTGTGCCCAACTGTGGAGCCGATGCTCTAACAAAACCAGTACTCTATCGGCGCACAATGCCCGGAAAACTCCGATTCAAGCTGGGGCTTCCGCGTCGATCCGAATTAATCCGAACTCATCTGTAAACACAATTGGAACACGCCCAAGGCGATTTCTCCGCACCACGCCATCTTGCGAGGTCGGTGCACTCTACAAAGTCCCGGTACTCTACAGTAGGAGCTGAGGGAACACACACACCAAATTTCAGCCTGATCGAATTCTGGATCTACGCATTCCAGGTGTGTTGTTGAGCACCTCTTTCTAATGCTTACTCACTAGGACTATTAGAGTGACCCCCGACTTGTTATTTATTGTTTCGCCACCCTTTGGAAATCATGCATGAATGATTACCCTGATTAATTCTTAGCCTATCTATGTGAGATTGGTATACTATGGTTGTGATATATTAACATGCATTGTTAGCACTTAGCCTTCCATGTATAGTTGGTACTTGTTGCGACATATGATCTATCCTATATAAAATTGCTACTTAATGCTTTTCATTCCACATTACTTGAGAACAGTTGCATGTTTGTATGGACATTTAGATAGGCCACCTTCTATCGCTACACTATCATATTGGGACTTGACTTAGGAGAAACCATATTTTTTCCTTCTCTTCTCCTTTTTACTTAGACATATGTTTCATGTTGCTCGGGTGACGAGCAGGGGTTTGGGATAATGTAGTCGAGATTATCGAGTCGGGGCGGGATTACGCCAGATTGTGGACTTGTGGGGCGTTGCGGCAACCGTGGATATTGGGCGGTTGATCGGATATTGATTTTAGCATCGGATTGGGGATCGTGGTTTCATTAGTGGATGGAGTTTCCCACTTTGAGCATAGTCATGACTAAGTCCTGCTGTATTGTGATACTTTTGGATGATACTTTGCTCGTGTGGGTCGCTCCCCTCTAGTACCACTCCGAAGTGTGAGACAGTACCGGGGAGGTGCCGGTCAGTTACTGGGTTCTTGGGTTCGATATCACATCGGCATTACGCGTAGGCTGGCATGACCAATGGTGACGACAGAGCAGGCAGTACTGGGTTTTATACCGATCCATTTGATTGGGTTTATTTGGCAAATACTATTCGCCGATGCATGCATGCAGTCGTTTTTATTCAGTACTGCATTAAAGGCATAATAGTGGTAGTTTTCTTTATCAGTAGATTATTTTAGCATACCACTTTATCTCTCATTTTGCCTTTGGTAAAATTAGTGGGTACGTCGGTGTTTGAGGATTTACCCATTGGGGGCTACTGGTTTTACTAGTAGTTCTCACACCCATTGTTCTTTCCCTTTTTTCTTTCTTTTGTTTTGTAGAGTCTTCTGCGGGAGCTGCTGGCCCTTCGGCGGCTAATCGAGGAAAAGGGATCGCTGAGTAGATAGATCTCCTGTCAGGATGTGAGAGTTTTAGCTAAACTTTTGGTGTACCCACTTTACTCAGACGGTTGTAATTTTATTATTTTGGGTTTGGCTTCAGCCAGCTGGTTGTATTATTTTGGTGAGCTGGGAGATTTTATTGTATTTATTATAGATTTATTTCACTTTTAGTTTCAGTTCCAGTCTGAGATGGTATAGTTTTTAGTTTCAGCTGTATACTTGTGCTCTTTTATTGTGTATCTTATATCTGAGCAGGTTTTTAGCGCTTCGTGTATGCGAAAATTTTCGTGTGCACGGCGGTTCTGTAGACGAGCCCGGGTTCTGGTTTACCCCCGGGGCGTGACAAATAGCCTGGAATCACACAATTCTTTTATATTCTTTATCATATTACCATACCCTGTACAGTTTTTTCAAATTTTTTAGCTCATCACCCGAGGAAAGAAGTGACATCATGGAACATTTTTTTTTTTACACTTTATTCACAAAGCATGGTTCTTTTATATTCTTTCTCACATTATCAGACCCTGTATAGTTCATTCGGATTCTTTAGCTCATCACCAGAGGAAAGAAGTCACAGCATGGAACAAAAAAAAATTTTACACGTTATTCACAAAGTAAGGTAAGTGTAGGCTATCTGCTGAAATTGCAAAGGTACATATGCAACAGAAACAGAAATCGGGAGCAAATAAGAGAAGGAAGCAACAAAAAAATATATATTAAAGATATCACCAACATATTAGAGAACAAAATCTCTGCCGACCAACAATTGTAAGTAAAATGATAGAGAAAGTAAAGTACTAAAATTATAGCAAGAAACCTTCGTTCATCAAGTAGATTCAACATACCAATAGCTTCCATTCGAAGCTGCTCAAATATCTCGCGCCTCTGCAACATACCAGTAGCTACAAGAGGAAAATAGGTTTTTTTTTTTTTAGGGGAAAGGGTTGCAGAGACACGAGAATGCATAGTACCCATGATCAAAACAACAATTGAACTGAAAAACAATAGTAGAACAAAAGCTGAACTAAAAAACAATAATAGTACGACTCATAGCATGAAAAGTTTTATGTAAAATTTATCTTGTACCTAAGCAATAAGCATATAGGCAAAAAAAAATTCTTACGAAACAGAGAAGAGATTAGTAATATAGTCAGGCCCAAGAAAGGTGAGAGAAGAGAACTTCCGACTAAACCCATAGAGAGATGAAAGAAAAACATATATACCTTGAATCGAAAGAGGAAGGTGAGTACACTATTGTAACATCACGACTTTTCGTGTAACGTTTACCCTCCTGCTAATAAAGTTTAAGATATGGGAAACTGAATTAATGGGTTTACTTAAGTTGATAATCTTGAGGTGCGGGTATTTTATGTGATAGAGCTCGAAAAACGGTGAACGGCGGTGCGACCGGATCCGAATTCCGACTTACGGATCCCCCAGAAAGGGGTTGATAGGATCGCGGTAACGGGGGTGTGCATCGGAATCCGTGCAAGAGATCGTGCACGCTTTTCGAGGAGATAAGAAATTATATCTAAGGAACAAATAATTAATTAATTAATTAGGTATTAAATACCCGATGGATTTCTATGGTACGTACTGAGAAAGAAGAAAATCACCTTTTCTGAAAAGAAACACTAACCGAGAAAGAAAAGAAAGAAAAAGGGAAAAGAAACCCTAGCCAGAGAGAAAAGGAAGAAAGAAGGAGAAAGCGGAGGGACCCGATCATCCCCGACGAACGTTCCGAAGCCGGGAGCGTGAACGGATCGCCCTCTCCGACGAATCGCGGTAAGCGATGCTCTTTTCGGTTTTCGTTTCGGGGTTTTTGTCATCGTTTTAGGGTTTTCTTCCGTTGTTTTTGGGTTGGCCGCCGCCGCCGCCGCGCGGGGCTGCTGCCCGCGCGGCCGCCGCTTGTGCCGCGCGGGACTAATGCCCGCGCGGCCGCACCGCTGCGCCGCGCGGGGCGGACGCCCGCACGGCCAGCACAGGTGCCGCGCGGGGCTGACGCCCGCGCGGCGGGCGTCCGCCCCGCACGGCCAGCATTGTAAAGTACCGGGGCATTGGATAGCGCGCCGACCACACAGATGGCTTGGAACAGAGAGTTGCCTTGGGCATGTTGCATTTGAGGTTACTGTTGATGCCGAGTTGATTCGGATCAACGCGGAAGCTCCAGCTCGATTCGGGGTTTTTCCGGGCTTTGTAGGCCGATTGAGGATGAGATTGGAAATTTCCGACTTCACCGTGGAGCGCCGGAAATTTTGGAACACTTGGAACAGGTGTACGTTCAGATTACAGCGAGGTTCGGGAGGTTCCGGACTGACGCGGAGGGCCCGGAGGCAAAAAGTGAGTCGGAACTGGCAATTTTGGAGCCGGTAATGGATTTGAGCACCCCGACTCGACGGATAAGCTTTTTGAGGAGAAAAAGCTGTGGACACGTGTACTTTTGATTTACAGCGAGGTTCGGGAGGTTCCGGACTGACGCGGAGGACCCGGAGGAAAAAAGTGAGTCGGAACTGGCAATTTTGGAGCCGGTAATGGATTTGAGCACCCCGACTCAACGGATAAGCTTTTTGAGGAGAAAAAGCTGTGGACACGTGTACTTTTGATTTACAGCGAGGTTCGGGAGGTTCCGGACTGACGCGGAGGACCCGGAGGCAAAAAGTGAGTTGGAACTGGCAATTTTGGAGCCGGTAATTGATTTGAGCACCCCGCCTCAACGGATGAGCTTTTTGAAGAGAAAAAGCTGTGAGCGCGTGTATTTTCGATTTACAGCGGAGTTCGGGAGGTTCCGGGCAGCGGCGGAGTGCCCGAAGGCAAAAAGTGAGTTGGAGTTGGATTTCCGGGAATTAATTAATTAGTTAATTAATTAAATTAGCCTTTTTCTTTATAAAAGGCCTCCACCCTCCTCTGCTGCAGGAAAAAGAAAGAAAGAAAGGAAGAAAGAAAGAAAGGAAAAGAAAAGAGAGGAAAAGGGAAAAAGAAAGGAAGGAAAGGGGTTTGCAAGGTGATCTTGGATTTTTGGACTCGCCGTTGGAGGCCGTGTGAAGCTCGTGGGCGTGCGACGCGCGACGACGAGGTAAGTAAAATGCTAATTTTTGGGATTTTTGGAGGTTTGTGCATTTTGGAGTTTTGAGCTTTAAGGTTTTTAATTGGTTTTAAATGAGGAAAAATGGATTCTTGGATTTTTGGGATTTTGGGGTTTTATCGGATTTTCCCTGGATTTGCCGACGCCGGCGGCCGCGCGCGCGCGCAACGGCGCACGCGCGGCGCCAGGGTGCTGCTGTTGGCAGCACCCTGCGGCGAGGTGCCGCTGGGCGCGGCGCCGCGTGCAGCAAAGTGCTGCACGCGGCGCTGCCAGGCCGCGCGCAGGCGCGCGCGGCAGGCCCTGCCTGGCCGCGCGCGGGCGCGCGCGGCAGGGCCGCGCGCACGTGCGCGCGGCGCTGCCTGGCCGCGCGCGGGGCGCGCGCGGCAGGGCCGCGCGCAGGTGCGCGCGGCACCGCTTGGCCGCGCGCGGGTGCGCGCGGCATGGCCGCGCGCGGGCGCGCGCGGCAGAGCCGCGCGCGGGTGCGCGCGGCACCGCTTGGCCGCGCGCAGGTGCGCGCGGCATGGCCGCGCGCGGGCGCGCGCGGCAGGGCCGCGCGCAGGTGCGCGCGGCACCGCTTGGCCGCGCGCAGGTGCGCGCGGCATGGCCGCGCGCGGCCTGCGCGGCCGCGTGCCGCGCGCAGGCGTGCGCGGGCCTGCGCGGGCGCGCGGGCGCGCGCTGCTGCGCGCAGCGGCCGCGCGCTGCGTGGCGGGCTGCGCGCGGCCCGCGCGCAGCGCCGCTGGGGCGCCGCGCGCAGCGCCGCTGGGGCACTGCGCGACGCGCTCCAGCGTCGCGCAGCAGCCCCTGCGCCGCGCGGTTTGGCTTGGTGCCGCGCGGTGGGCCTCCCTCGTCGCGCGGCAGGGCTGGTGGACGCTCGGCGTGCTCCCGGATGGCGGGCGACACCTCGGGTTGCGTGCCGGCGCCGTTTTTTCGCCGTCGGAGCCCGTTGGTCGCCGTCGGCCGCTGTTTTTCGCCGCCGCGCGCTGTTTTTCGCCGTCGGGCGCTGGTTTTCGCCGACGGAGCAGTTTTTCGCCGCCGCGCGCTGTTTTTCGCCGTCGGGCGCAGTTTTTCCGCCGACGGAGCCGTTTTTCGCAGTTTTCGCCGGCAGATTTCGCAAGCGGTTTCGCGCGCAGGTTTCGCTGTTTTCCGCTGTTTTGCGAGCGGTTTTCGCAGGATTTTCGCAAGCTGATTTGTGAGCTGTTTTCGCCGTCGGGCACAGTTTTTCGCCGACGGAGCAGCTTTTCGCAAGCTGTTTTCGCAAGCCGGTTTTGAGCAGTTTTTGCAAGCAGTTTGTGAGCAGATTTTGAGCGGTTTTTCGCGAGCAGTTTCGCAGGGTTTTCGCGAACTGTCTCGCTAGCAGTTTTTGCCTGTTTTTCGCCGTCGGGCGCTGTTTTTCGCCGACGGAGCTGTTTTTCGCCGCCGCGTGCTGTTTTTCGCCGTCGGGCGCAGTTTTTTCGCCGACGGAGCTGTTTTCGCCTCCGCGTGCTGTTTTTCGCCGTCGGGCGCTGGTTTTCGCTGACAGAGGCTGTTTTCGCCGACGGAAGCTGTTTTTCGCCGTCGGATGCTCGGTTTTGACTGTGTGGATTGATTTTGCGATTTCTTCGCTTCTGGCAGCGTGCGGTGCGGTTTTTGTTTCCGCGGGGCGCGCGGTCGTGTGGTTGGTCGCTGCGTGCTCTGATTCGCGTGCGAATTCTGGCATCGGGCTTCGTGTTGCGTGCGGACCCCTTGGAGGCCAGGTAAGCCGCTGAGCCAATTGCAAGTGTCGACGAGCAATTGGTGGCTTTCTGAGGTGGGTTGGTTTTTCTCTCCAAGTCTACGGACTTCCTTCTAATTCTAATGTGTTAGGATTGCATGCTAGTTTAAGTGTTTTCTTGGAACTTAACTAGCACCCCCGTCATATGTGCATGAGTTTGACCAGACCATTTGTGAACCTTAATTTGGGCTAGGTTCCTTTATGCTTTAGACATCCCACAGTTTTCATATCCTTCGGGATTTAGAGTTTCCTCGCCCGGGTAGTGGGCTGAGTGGTTTGAGTGTTGTGGGACGGGTGTTGCACTCGGGCCCGGGGGGCCGAGTGGGGTCTGGTGGCTGGGTTAGGCCAGTGTTAGCATTTTGGGGAGCCGTTTCAGATAAACGGTGGTCCCGGGGGTTTTCCTTTCCACTGTTCTTCTCGTCACCACCAGGTTGGGATCGTGGTGCACGTGTGTTAGCAGGACCTTGAACCCAGAACCTTTTTGGATAAATACATGATTTTAGTCAGCCAATGTTTCTTCCAAGCCTCGCAAGGTTGTCTGAGTCTGTTCTCGTCCGTTGGGACGAAGGCATCAGCTCTTCGAGGCTTGGGCATAAAACTTGATTTCAAAGGGTTTTCCTAAAAAGACTAAAAATCATTATAAAGATGGCTTTCTCTCAGATCGAATGATTTTCTGAAATAAATGACATGGTTTCTTATAAACTTATCCACCCGAGCGGATTCGAGTGATCTGGGTTCTAAGGGCTGCTTTCTCTCTTGGGGACGTAGATGTTAGTCTCCCTGGGTTTCGGACCCTTCGTAGATCCGGCCGTGGAGTAGCTCCGGCCGTGAGTTGAGTGTTGAGTTCAGTGGAGTTGTGTTGTGGGAGCCGTGGGAGAGACGGTGGTCCCAGCTGTGTAGTACCTTCGTTGAGTGGGTCTGTGTTGTGAGATTGAGTCGTGGAGGGTTCTCCGACTGAGTTTGTGCTTTGAGCATCGAGATACCGATCTGTTTGATCGAGGACCACAGCCTGCAGGAGCCACTTGTGAGACAGTGATACTGATGAGATACTTGAGTTCGGTGGGGTCGCACCCCTCGAACCACGCCCCGGGTGCGTTGATGATTCCGAGCCTGATGAGGCTGCGATGATGATACCGAGCCTGACGAGGCTGCGATGATGCGCCTAGTTCATATACTAGTGGTCGCTTGATACCCCTGGCCGTGCTACCATGGGGTCACTGTGTGAGATATCGAGTTTGTCCGTTGGGACACCCTGGTTGATACACCAGGGGGCGCAGGCTTGACTCGACTGGACCCTGTGGGGCAGTCGCTGAGATTTGAGATACACTGAGAGAGTGATGGCGTAGCATGTGTCATAGTAGAGCGTCTTGGGCTTAGTACTTGTGACATATTGTCAGCAGTGAGTGACTGCATACCATCATCCATTTTCTCTTCTTATTGAGCATAGTAGATAGAGGCATGATAGCTGTAGATTCTTTTCCAGCTTATTTATATTTATCATCAGTCTTTTCTCTATCTTATGCCTCTGGTAGACTTAGTGGGCAGACCGTGGTTCTTGGAGACGGTACCCACTGAGAACTACTGTAGGATGTAGTTCTCACACCCTCTGTCGGTGACAGGTTGCTGAGGCTTTCTTCCGTTCCTGCTGGGCTTGATTGGACGGACCGAGGACAGGGAGTCGCGTGATAGTTCCCTACCAGCATTGTTACTTTAGAGAGAGGTAGATGTACCATCCCGGATTGTGGGAGTGGGTTATGTTTCTTGTTAGCTATCTCCCATTTGGATTCGTAGATGTTGTATAGGTGGACTTCTATTTGTATCAGCTGATTTTGGGGGATAGGCTATGAGTTGTAGCAACTTGTAGTTGAGAAAAATTTTATAGTACAGCTTTTTATCCGCTCTGATATCTGTGTAGCTGTAGTTTTGTCTTTTGCAGGCTAGACGCTGCGTCTGTACGGCAGTTTCCGTACAGATGGCGGATCTGTTAGCGAGCCCGGGTCGCAGTTTCGACCCCGGGGCGTGACAAGCATAGGCGCCATGCGGGGCTAGTGCCCGCACGGCCGCGCCACTGCGCCGCGCGGGGCTGACGTCCGCGCGGCCAGCACAGGCGCGCGCGGAGCTGACACCCGCGCGGCCAGCACAGGCGCCGCGCGCGGCTGACACCCACGCGACCAGCACAGGCGCCGCGCGGGGCTATCGCCCGCGCGGCCGCGCCGCTGCGCCGCGCGGGGCTGGTGCCCACGTGGCCAGCGCTGTGCCGCGCAGGGCAGGCGCCCGCGCGGCCAGCGCAGGTGCCGCGCGGGGCTGGCGCCAGCGCGGCCAGCACAGGCGCCGCGCGGGGCTATCGCCTGCGCGACCAATGCTGTGCCGCGCGGGGCTGGAGCCCGCGCGGGCGCGCCGCTCGTGCCAGGTGGGGCTGGTGCCCGCGCGGCCGCCGCTTGCGCCGTGCGGGGCTGGAGCCCGCGCGGGCGCGTCGCTTGCTCCGCGCGGGGCTAGAGCCCGCGCGGGCGCGTCGCTTGCACCGCGCAGGGCTGGTGCCCGCGCGGGGCTGGCGCCCTCTCGGCTGCACCGCACGCGGTGCGCGTGCCGCGCGAGGGGCAGTTTCGTCGCCACCGTCGTCGCCGCCGCCATCACGGGTCGTTAGTCTTTTGTTTGCGCTTTCGGAGTCGTGTTTTGCTTATGAGAGTCTTATCTTACCTATTATGCCCTATTGGGGGGACTTTCTTTTAGGATCGGGTGTCGTCCGAAGGTGCGGGTCGATTTGCAGGGTTCCGGTCGACGCAATTTGAGGTGGGTACCTTTGGTTATTTTCGGTGTGATGTCTTTCCCGTGTATTTTCGTATGATTAAAGTAGATGTTTTGGTAAACTGTCTAACCCAATTGCATGTAAATCTCGTTTTATATTCTAACTGAGGCGGCTGAGGTCGCAGTACTGTTTTACATTCTAACTGAGGCGGCTGAGGTCGGAGTATTGTTTATATGCTCGTATTGCTTACACGCACACCGGCGGTCTGGCCACCGCACAGGGTGTATTTTTTCGGAAAGATGGTAAGGATTACCCGTGTACCCCACGACTAGGGAGGATAGGGACCCCTCAAGGGGAGGCGACTGCTACTTGGGCAGTAGAGGGGTTGGAGGCACCAAGAAAGTGAGCACGGTATCTGGGGTTGGGGCCCAACTTGTTTTAATTCTGGGGTAGGGGCCCAGCATGTTTTCTAACTGGGGTAGGGGCCCAGCGTGTTTGTGACAGGGATTTAGCGATTCATGAGGGAGAAGTGAATGCTCTGGAGTATCGATTTGTCTTTTCAGTTTATAGCATTTACTTGTTATCATCTACTTTATCAGTCACTGACTACCCACACTGTGACAGGTCCGAACAAGGGTGGGAACCGGGACGACGGTGAGGCATCGGTTATAGAACCCTAGCCATTAAGGCTATTAAACTTTACGGTTTTATGGTTATCTCCTTTAGTGTTTGGTTAGTTTATCTGTGATTACTTGTGTATGGTTTATTGTGGATGTTGGATTGAGATCGTAGTGTAGGAATATCTACTTATATCTGTGAATGTTGAGGTGTATGAATGCGGCTCGTTTTCAAATACAAACCTGGTTTTTAAAGCGTTTTCAAACCAAGTGTCGTGTGGGCACTGATTTCTAAACCCGTGGATTTATCATTTCAAGTGATGTTGCCGCTTAAAAGAGATTGCGAAAACGTTTTGTAAAATTGGGTGTCGGGTGGACACCGTCTTTCAAACCTATGGATTTATCCCTTAGAAAAGTATGGAGATTATGATTGTATGGTTAGGTGTGATCTCTCCTTCTTATTGCTTAATGATTGCATGGTTAAAGTACTAGTCGTGTTTGGAACGCCGTACATATACAAAGGAGGCTCTGCCCGTTTGGGGAGCGAATTTGTATATGTGGCGGGTCTGACGCGCGCCGGAGGCAAGGTTCATTTAAAGAAAAAAATATATACGTTTTCCGCTCTTTTAGAACCTCCGGGGCGTGACAACTATACTGTGGGATGTAGTCACCCCTATTTATAATGGGCCAACCCAGGAAGGGCAATAACACTGAGTAAAAGGAAGATGAGAAGAAATCTTTACAAAATCTAGAAACAATATTTTATTGCCTATAGGAACTGATATTCATACAAACCCTACAGATATCATCAGAGAGGAGACCCTTTTTTTTTCAGAAATTATCCAGACAAGAAGCAAAAACTTCTAGTAAATATAAAGAACCACATGAGCCCCAAATCTCACTTGCTCGTTTTTTTTAAAAAAAATTGCAAGTGGATCGAAGATACGGTTAGGGCAAACCAGTAGAAGTAATGATGACGAGCCGTCCAATCGGGCAACGAAAGCACGACATCGAAGAAGAAGGAAGGAAGAGAGAGAGAGAGAGAGAGAGAGAGAGAGAGAGAGAGAGAGAGAGAGGGAGAGAGAGAGAAGGATCAGAGAGGACAATAGGCGTTAGGGAGTTCCTCTGTGAAATAACTTACCTTCGTAGGTAGCCCTAGAAGAGAGCAAGTGGTCACCATAGGTAGGGTTCATCATCACCATCAATCCCGTTACCGAGAGAGAGAGTTAGAGGGAAAGACATGAGTGAACAGCGAGAGGAAGAATAAGAGGCTGCATAGGAAGAGAGAGAGAGAGCGAGGAGGAAAATGATGAGAAGGATAAGCTCGGGGGAAAAGAGAGAGGCATGTGAGAGGAAAGAGAGATATCGGGAGAGGGTGAGAGAGCCAGGGAAGCATGTAGTAGAGAGAGAGAGAGGGGTTTCGGAAAAGGGGGAGAGAAAGAAAGAGAGGAGAGAGGGAAAAAAACAAATGCACAGAGAACAACAATGTGCGCCACGTAATGAGCCACGTAGTTTTCGAAAAAGGAAGGGCTGCCATGTGGGCGTGTAGAAACTCTCAAATAATGAATTGTATGGATATAGATACGTAGATAACCTTTTCTTTTCTATCTCTAAGGTCCTGTTTGGTTGTGGGATAAAGGGGGGAATAACCCCCTTTATTCCACTATTTTTGCCAAACGAGGGTAAAAAATGACTAGAGATAAAAGTTTAAAATAATCCTTACTTAACGGGTTATTCTGGGATAACCCGTTAAGAAATATTCCAACCCTCCTAGAATAGGGTTTATACCTCAGGGGCAGTGAATGATTTTTTTTTTTTTTTTTTTTTTTTTTTTTTTTTTTTTTTTTTTTTTACATTAGGTTACCTTCCAATCTGAGACTATATGAACATGAAACTATGTAATCTGCAGTTATTTAATTATTTTTGTTTACTAATTATTATTTACTAAAATATACTATAAAATATAAAAAAATATTTTGTTTAGGTGAGATATAATTTATTATTTACAATTAAATTATAATAATTAAAATTAATTTATAATAATTAAAATTAATTGATATATAGAGTCCAACTATTATACTCTTATGAGTAAAACCTCATCGTACTCCTAAGTTTTCAAATCTTGGATTAAGGAATGAACGATTAGGATTATAGTAGCCCTCTAGTATTTATACTATTTCACCAACAACCTACTAAATTCTAGGGGGACCACTATCATCATAACCGTACATCCTTTCATTCAAGGACGAAAAAATTATGAGTATAAAGAGATTTATACTCATAAGAGTATAGTAGCCCTACGCTTATATATATATATATATATATATATATATATATATATATATATATATATATATATATATATATATATATATATATATATATATATATATATAAAAGATAAGAGTAAAGTTGGCATTTTGATAATTTTTTTTTTTTTTTTTTTTTACTATTCTTTACTATTGCATAATTTTAACAAAACATAATTTTTTTTATTCTACGGAATACGAAATTTTAAATCACACATAATTTAACTTTTATAAATAATTATTCTGAAATAACAAACAATCTCAGGCATCAAAAAATTTATACGTTTTAAATTTATATTCGGTAAGACTTGTTCCGAAGAGCCCAATATATTCCGGAAAGGAGAGGAAGGGAGTATGGGCATTTGTTTATGCAATTCCCACAGCTGTTGTTGGTATGTGGGATAGCACCACCACTTGTTAAATGCGGGAGTGCGGAGGTGGAAGAAGAGACGAGAAGGTAGAAGAGGGAAGAGGGGAGGGCCCAACGGCCGAGGAATGCTGTGCCTGAAAGCGGAGGCTTTGGCTCACGAAATGTTCGCTTCCCATGGCGTTATCCTGCCTGTGAATCTGTTAAGACCCCTCCCTAACATTTTTACACACTGACAACAAAGCACTACCCGACACTCCCATTTCTTGATTTCTTTTCCTGTCTTCTCGGATCGGTCCGTCGTCATCATCTGCTTCTACTTGGCTCTTTTTGGTTTTGTTTTGTTTTCTTTCTCCTCTCTTGGTGTTCCATTCTCACTGCACTTTTGCCCTCAGTAATATCCACAGAGGAAGCTCTATCCAGAGGGCGATGCACAAGGTCGGCCGGCGGAGATCGGCGGCAGCATCCCGGCGTTCCCACCCGCCACCCGCGTCGTCGTCTGGCGACGCATCCGCCAGCTGTTCCGGTGTTGAGGTGGCTGGCCGTCCTTTCTCTCGCGTTCTTTTGCGTCCGCCAGCCGTCCTTTCGCTCATCAAATTTGGTTGCTAGTACAATGCGCCTAATTTTCTTTGTTTCTGCTGTTTTGGTCATAACTTTTGCTGTTTTCCCGTGGATGTTTTCCGTTTATTAGTTGGAATTTCTTGTTTTAGTACTAAATGCAGCTTGCTGGATGACCTTTTGTTAATGTGATATCATCTATTGACACCTGTTACCATTTTTTCTCTCTCGCTGTTTCTTTCTTGATACTGTAATATAATAATTTGATTTCTAATAGGATGATAAGAGCAATGGCGGCAGAAGAACTGAAGGACAGTGTAGCCGGAAGATGCTGTGCTATAGATCTCAGCTCGAACAGGAAGTAAATGTGCTTCTCTCTTGATAGCCCACTCAATTTGCCTAAATGTTTGTATTTTCGGCTGCATTTTGTTACCGTCATCCATTGGAGAAAGTCACAGAGCTTTTAATGAATTACCTTATAAGACATTTCGTAAATAACTATTGAAATCAACATAGTTAGGTCCTTTTTTAGATGTCCGAATATATTGTCTTTTGATAATATCCAGTCCATCACATAAGCTTTTATGATCAGACTTTTATTATGTTTTACTTCCATCAATAAATTTATCTCATTATATTTCTTCCATACTAATGTAACTCTGTAGGTGAAAAAGTTGCAGAGGCAGCTCCAAGAAGAGATCGATTTGCATGTGGCTTTGGCAAATGCTGTAGCACATAATGCTGTCCCTTTATTGAACTCTCCAACAAAGTTTCCTGATAAGGTGATATGTATTATCTTTTCTTTTGGTTTACCTTCTAAACACTTGAAATTTTTTCAAGACTACTTACAAACTATCTGGTTATGGCAATCTTTCTAGGTTCAGGAGCTTCTAGCTAACATAGCTTCATTGGAGAACACAGTTTCAAAACTTGAGGAAGAGTTGGTTGCATTGCATTCGCAGCTTTCTCATGAGAGGAATGAGAGACTACTTGCCGAAACACAACATGTATGTTTACCATCATCAACTTCTGGTAGCACATGGGAAGAGGTAGCGGATGCATCTTTCATTTTTTGTGTATATTTTCTTTTTTTACAAGTGTAAATTATTATTTATTACTAATTTTGCGAATGTTTCTTGACATCTCGTTCAGAGCATATCGTCGTTGAGAAATTTAAAGTCTCGAGGACTTCAGGTAACTCCCACAAGGCGGCAAGATTTGTTGTTTGAATGTGAATATCAACAATTAGATTCTGGAGACATCCTATTGGGGAACAAAGAAGAGGAGGAGGAGGAGCAGGTTTATTTCAAGTCTAATTCAATTTCTTAGAAATGGTTATTTTTTGTTCAGATTTAGTATGTAATACTCTTTGCTGCAGGTGTTAGGATCGTCTTTTGTGGTGAGAGAAGAAGTGAAAAAAATGGATGGATCATTGCAACTACCTGATGAAACAGAAATAAAGATGAACAATGTGAAAATGAACCTATTGAAAAACCCAAATCATCTCTCGGAAGAAATGGTGCGATGCATGAGAAATATTTACCTCTGTTTATCTGAATCATCGAAGATATCTCCGAAGGCGTCTTCTTTTGAGTCATCTTTGCTAGTTGGGGACCTATCTGGTTGTTCATTGCAATCTTTCTCAAATTCGTCCGTTATGGCCTCAATGCTACACAACCCTTCACTTGAGCTAAATAACAATGACGGCATAACGGATCAGGTTAAATGTTTTGATCCTTATAGAGTAAATGGGAGGGTATGGAGAGATATTGGAAGCTTTAGTTTGGCAGCTGAGGTATCTTGGATGTCTGTTGGAAAAGCACAACTAGATTATGCTACTGAGGCCCTAAGAAAGTTCAGGTTTGGCTCTGTACTTTCTATGAAAATTATGAATCCTGATATATTGAGCATGATAGGTTGTTACCTTGAGTAAATTATTCTTGGGGCCTGATAGCTTGTTGATTATATATCCGGCAAGCTTGCACTTAGTCCAGTTATTAGCAGCTATGAAAGATCTTTTCCTAAGCAGTTCTTGATGCAGTTTGCTTGTTCTCTTTTTCTTCATTGCTCTTCTTTTTCAATTATGCGTGTGGAGACAAAATTAGTTAAGAAGTTCTTCATAATAATTCTACAATTTTTCCACTTCCCTTGTAATAGACATCCATTCTGAAAATTTATTTTTGTGATCCTTCTCTTCTCAAATTATCAACATTCATTCTAAAAATTTATTTTTGTGATCTTTCTCTCACTCTTTAGGACTATCCAAACTATTTAAATCCATTTTCTTACAACAAATTTGTGGTTTGTATGCAAGAACACAACACAATCTGTCATGCCCCGCGACCGTCAATTTGGACAGTTCGGGCACGCCAACAGACCCGCCAATCGGGTATGACTTCTCTATACCCGAAAGGAATGAAACAACCATCTCAAACAATACAATGAGTATAATGAGATACAATATCAGAGTAAAATTATTACTAAACTGAGCACTCAACTTTAAAGATAAATACAATTGAATAAAGCTGAAATATAATGCTGGAATGAACATTTAATATATAACAATTAGTTATAATTTTTTTCTTGATTAACCTCACCAATGCAATGCTCACTCCAAAATACAAAATGGTATAATACCGCTAGGCCCTCTGGTCTTTATGCTGTTAGGCCCTTGCCCCTGTTGTGTGCCTCACCGGCTGGATTTGGATCTGTAAAAATGGTAAACAACAGGGTGTGAGAACTACGAATAGTTCCCAGTGGGTTCATCTACCAAGAAATATGCTCTACACCTCTTGGTCCAATAAAAATATTAGTAACAAGATAATGGGGAAAGCTGTAAATTTTATATTAGCATGCTGATATAATAATCACTACACTACTAGTGCATACTCAATGTCATAATGCTACCATGCTATGCAATACTAGGCCGCTATACTATAACTCGGCAACTATGCCGCTATACAAGGGTTACTCCTAACCCGACCACATTTGGTCACTTTCATTTTCATTTTCTCTTTACTTTTAGCCTTTCGAAAGTACCTCGACAATGGACCCGTGCCCTAGGAGTCATGCTCCTGAAATCGAGTTTCACATTCGAAGGTATCATTTACAATATATTTTATCTTTAACCTTTCTAAAGTATCCCGCCTAAAAGGCCCATGCCCGGGGAGTCGGCATCAGCACAAACCTCCCAAATCACGAGTCCCAAATCCGAAGATGCATTTATATTACCTTTTGCTTTTAAGGTTTTTTCATATTTATTTGCCATGGTCTCTATTTAACCCACTAGCTAGTTGGGTCCCATTTGCTCACATACCAATCATGTGCATACTCTCTATGCCACATGGCCTGAACCGTCCATCGACCGGTCCCACATCTCAATACTTCATGAAGAGCCCGAATAGTCAGCTACTCTCCAATCGGTGGGCTGACGGCGTCGAGGGTGATCAGCATCGCCGTGCCCGCTAGTCACTTGGAGTCGAGGGGGATCGACATCTCCAAGCATTGCACAGTCACTTGGTGTCGAGGGGGATCTGCATCACCAAGCACTATATAGGGAGTCGAGGGTGATCGACATCTCCTCCGGGAGTTGAGGGTGATCGGCATCTCCTGCCACTGTACTGGAAGTCGAGGGTGATCGATATCTCCCGCCAAGCCATTCCGGAATGTTGCAACATTTGCCACTGTCTCTTCCTAGGTCCCATGACTCTAGGACTATAGCATATGTCTTTTACCTTCCTCTTTATCCATGCTCTTTTACTTTCCTCTTTTACCCTAGGTTATTAACCCTAGGATAGCTAGGATGCCCCAAGGACATCAATTTAAGTTAGAGTTATTTTATTTACTCACTTTGCCCATTCGACCCTAAGTTCTTTACTCTAGGGTTACATGATGTTGCCTAGACTCCAACTCACTTATACTTATTCATTAACCCTATGTTTACAACCTTAGGGTGCTACGATGTCTCAAGAACACCAAATGTTCCAATCACATTTAGCCTAGAGTTCATTAACTCTATGTTCTCATTTCCACATTTAACTTAGAGTTTATTAACTCTAAGTTTTTATACCACATTCAACCTAGAGTTCCTTGACTCTATATTCATTTCATACTTAACCTAGAGTTCATGGACTTTATGTTGCATATTACCCTTAACCTAGAATTCATTGACTCTATGTTTCGAAGTTAGAGTTTATACTCTACACGCTTGCCTTAGGTTATCTTTTCCTAAGTTCAATGCCACACGATTCATGACTTAGATTCTTCCTAAGTCCAATGCCACACAATTCAACCTAGGTTTTCTCCTAAGTTCCATTTCACACAAAGTATGACCTAGGTTTCTCCTAAGTCCATTTTCATGTAAAGGTAACCTACATCTAGGTTTTTTTATCCACAATAAGCAAGGCTAAACCTTGAAATCCACTGTTATCACCTAGGGCTAAAATTCTAAATCTTAAGCACATACACATGCACTAAATGCATCTACTCTTATACTATGCTTCTAGATCATAGAAAAGCAAAGGAATAGAGAATTAGTTCACACTTTTCGGTGAAATCCCCCACCTTGTGTTCCTCTTGCAAGAACTTGAGTTTGATCTACTTCTTCTCCAAGAAAGTCCCTAAAAACAGAATAGAAGTCCATAAGAGATCATTTTATCTCTTCTAAATCCATATAAATCCCGAAATACCAAAACCCTAGAAGCTTACCTCTTGTTCTTGCTCCAAAACGTGGATAAGAAGCCTCCTTCTAGCTCCAAGAACCTCCTTTGGAAGCTTCCTTCAAGTCTCTTGCCCTCCAAGAGATCAATCCCCTTCAACCTTCCAAGCTAGGGTTCCTCTCCCAAGCCTTTAGAGAGAGAAAGAGAAGAGAAATGGAGGGGAGGGTGGAAAATGGGGTTTTCCTGTGAAAGGGTCGTGCTTTAAGATGGGCTAACCCGACTTAAACCCCAACACTAACCATGGTTAAACCTAGTTTACTTGTGCTGTCAGGGGCTTGAAGTACCGGTACACGGGTTGGGGTACTGGTATGCGGGCTGGGGTACCGGTATGCGTAGGCTGGTTCCGGTACGTCTCCCCTGAATTCCCAAAAACCCGAGAGCTGGATTTTCTAGTTTTCTATAGGGTTCCAATACGTCTTCCCTGAATTCCCAAAACCCCGAGAGCTGGATTTTCCAGTTTTCTATAGGATTCCGGTACGTGATTGGGGTTCCGGTACTCCATTCAAAAATCTAAAGTTTGCAGATTTTGATCTTTCCAAGCTCGCTTTCCAACTCAACTTTGGTCCGGATGCCTTTTGCTTCGAACCAAAACTTGCTTAAGCTCATCTTACCCCTATTTTAGACATGTTTAGGGTCTCTTATCCGCACTTTGCCACTTTAGCGTAAGCCGGAGCACTACACAATCTTTACACCACAACTTGGGATCATCTATTTGAGTCCTTGAAAACTAGTAACTGGGCCAATTGGCCAGGCTCCTACCCACCAGTCCATGTATTTCTCTCTTAAAAGTACTTTTGTTTTTGGTTCGTCATCAGATTAAATCTTGCTTTTCATTTCAAAAAAATAAGCTTCTTTGCAATAAAAATAACATTGTAATTTGTTAGTAAATACGTACTTGTTTTTTCTTCCCAGTATTAGAAAGAGTATGCCTTATAGCTTTCATAAGCTAAGCCAATTCATATCACTGGTAGGTTTTCTGTTATTGGATAAATTCTTAAATTGTTTTGTAAGTTATACAGTTTGGGATTGTTGTTGATAATTACATGCAGGAGCTTTGTGAAACCTTTTTTAGTTAGTAATAGTCTTTTAATTTAAAATCACCATTCTGATTTAGATTTTACTTTGAATTCTACTTCTTTAGTGTAGCAGCGTGTACTTCTTAGTAACATGCTTCTATGTTTAGAATTCTCATATGCTGCAATTCAATGCCTAGTAATGCTCTAGTAACATTAAGTGTTGTGTACTTTTGAATGTTGGGCTGTCTATGCTGTTGGTGCCATGGCTCAAAAAATCGGTTGCAATTTTGGTTTTGAAATTGTCTAAACGAACAGTTTTAGCAGTATTGCAGATTTTGCCAGTCTTGGCCTTTGGATGTCGTCTCCAATATTTGCTAGGTCTTTGAACTTTCCAAAATGATCAAATAATTGGGGAATTGGAATAGTCATATTATAACTCACTTTCACAACTGTAGCTATGGTAAAGTTATGTTTCACTGTAATTTTGGAAGGAATAAAACTTAAGGCCTTGTTTGGTGTTGTTCAAGGATTTAAGTATCCATCGGCACGGGCTGTATCTACCGTGCCGTATCGTGTCAACAAGACACCGGCACGATACTGTCTCCGTGCCGATGGCATAGTTGAAAATCCTTTTTCCTTTAAATTACTAGTAATTTTCTCAATAAAGTTTAAAATATTTGATAAAGATACATAATAAGCAATTAGAAAATTTTGTTGCTAAGGAAAATAAATATTCCATGCCATTATGTGTCAGCACACATGTATTTTTTGTGACCGACACTAATCGGCACGGCTCGGCACCCACCGTGCCGACAAGTTTTTGGTACGATTCCGTGCCACGACACTTAAATCCTTGGTGTTGTTGCCTTTTTTTTGCTTATTTAAATAGAATTTATATATGAAATAGTGTAGGAGTGGATGGTGGATTGGTTGCAATCCTTACATTCAAGGTATTTGTTTGTCGGCAAAACTTGAAAGCAACTTTTTCTTTTTTGCTTTCAAAAATGTTTTTAAAGAAGTTGTCATCCATCACTTGGCTAGGGTGCATTGCAAGCTAGCTACTATGACAAAAAGGAAAAAGCCCTTTCTTCTAGGATATCATATTATATAGAATAAGTGTTTAAAAATACTAAAAAAATGGCAACAATGCCGAACAAGGCCTAATTTTCATGTATCCCTCTACGGCGAATATGAAAATATGATTAATATAATAACTTGGAAGATTTTTAAATTAACAATTGGATCTTGCAAGCTGGTTTTGGTGATTTTTTGGATCGACCTTCTAAAAAATAAGCCTTCTTTCAACCTATTATAACCAAGTGAAGTTGATGTAAGATGAAATATAGGGTCCTACGTTTTAGAGAGGTCCAAAATATAATTTATAATTTTGTAAACTATTTCAAACTTTCAGAAATTTTTGAAATATTTTTTGATTTTTTTTTGAAATGTTCGTAATTTAAAAAAAAAAAAAATTAAAGAAAGATAAAAAAATTCAAAAAAAGGAAAAAAATTAGAAAAGAAAATTAGGGCTCACTCCTGAACCGAACTCACTTCAGGACTGGACTCTCCAGGGCAATGCATTTGCAAAGGAAAAAAAAAGACATCATTGCTAAAGCCTTTGTCTTTATTATTGATTCATAAAGTCATATATTCATCATCATATAAAAAAGGTTTATACCTTATGTTGGTGTAAATACAATAAAATAGAGGTTAGACTACAATAAAATATGAAAAGTACCAACGAGTCGATCAAGCCGAGCCACGGATATCTCGCTCTCTTTAAGGAGATTCAAGCTCTCTGCGGTAGACAAAGCCTTCGAACTGATGCAGCAGAACACTGACTTGCCCCCTCCAGGATACAACGGCTCGACCCTCGTCGTGTGGCTTCACCAACTCTGCACAAGTAGATGAGCCCAAAGCTCCACCAAAAAGAACACCTTTTCTTTGATCTCTCTTCTCTCTCAAATTGAATAGTTATTTAGTCTTCTATTAGTATCTTGTTTTTTTGGTGTGTCTCAAGAGAGTAGAAAAGCTCTCTTTATATAGGCACCATAGGTCTTAATGTTACAACTTAATTAAGTTCAAAATTAAAATGTTAGGAGTTAGCTTTATTAAGTAGTATACGTTAGTTCTCTTTGTAAGTTCAAAACTTAATTTGAAAAAAGCTACCATGCAAGAGTAAAGGAGTTGTAACTCCACTAGTTACAAATGCATAAGTTTATTAAATTAATAACTCATTTAATAAAATGTTACAACACCTTATTTATACTATTCTTAGCCTTAACCTATACATAACCAACTTAGGATTTAATTTTATCCTAAATAACTAATTAAAACAACCTCATCTAGAGAATAACTAAACAATAATAATCTAAAAATAAATACAGATTAAATCAAATAAGAGGGTAGCTAAAAAATCACATTTAATCAACTAAAAGATATGCTCAAGTAGTATAATCTAATTGAAAAAATTATGAACTAAATTGGTTTAATCCGATCAACATAGGTTCAAGCTTGTTCTGCATCATTCGCTTTCGCTGCGCAGAATCTTGTCCTTGAGATTAGTTGGATTTTCAAGGTAATAGGAAACAACCAAGTGTGGAGAATAAAGTGATGCAGCCCAATGCTTGTATGTCGAACAACCTATATCATTTGAATTTCCAGCTTGATGTAGGGAGAACGACTGATAAGTTCATGAGACTTCATAAGATTTGATATCAATAAGAAAGATAGATTCGGTGCAATCTGAAGCTTTGGTATGGAGGACTCATATTGCTGAGGCAATGAGGGTAACTCGATTGGTAATCTTACCTCTTTAATACTCTCGTCTACCTTGGCTTCATGATTTAACAGCCGATGCTCAAATTCTAACTTGGTCACATCTAAAATTTCTTTGCAATCGGATTGTGTGGATGGAACTGAATCAGAATTGTCGACTCCCCCACCTATGATATAGGTGGCGTACTCTGTTGAGCAATTAGGGTCTCCAGTTGAACTTTTAGTTGGATCCATCGATACTCATCTCTGACCTTTTCCATCCATTGAAAATCATTTTCAGCTACTTTAACAGCATCTTCAATATCTCTCAACCTTCTTTCTTTTTTTTCAAAAAACATTTTGTTAAAATCAAGATGAGATATTTATCTCTATCTATACCACCATCATAAGTCATCTAGTATTTCCATCCGAATATTATTGCTTTTTCTCTCAAAGTATGACTTCTAATCGTACAACAATTCACCAAACTCGACTCTTGTCATATCACATATTTCTTTCAATGATTCTACACGTATCCTTTTTTTTTCTGCCATACTTCTAGAAAACTTTTTTTCAACATTCTTTTGCATCCATAATGTTTTTTCCTTTTTTCACTCACTTTTTTTTTTTTTTTCTCCACACACTTTTCTTTCACTTTTTTTTTTTTTTTTTCAATTCTCTCCCGGTTTTCTTCCCTAAGTTCAAAACTTTTGACGAAACAGAACCGTCAAATAACCTAAGCTTTGATACCAAATTTGATGTATGACGAAATATAGGATCCTACGTTTTAGAGAGGAGATTTTAACAAATTAAGCCTCACCAAAAATTTTGTTCTAAAATTAGACCTCTCAATTTTTTTTTTTTGTAAAAGTAGGCCTGTATGGGTATGATGGCTTAAAGGCGGCGAACCATTCATTGCTTTTCTAAAAGCGGTGAATGATTCGCCGCCTTTCTAAAATTTTTATAGTCCCACAAAGGCGGTGAACCATTCACCGTTTTGTTAAAAGCGGTGAATGGTTCAACGCATTTGTATATTTTTCTACGTGCTATGAAAAAGTACGATGGGAAAATATCCTGGTTGCATCTGTTGAGATTGTTGTGATGTGAGAAAGTATGATGGGAAAATATCTTGTTTGTTTTCGTATGTAATATTGTTATGAAATATTCGGTTATGATATATATTGCGATGAATCGATTATGATATATTTTATGAGTTTTCACCGGAAAACGCAAAATTATATACTTATATGCTTTTGTCCAAACTACATTTTATCTAATAGCGTTAGATAGATCTCAATATCAAACTGGATAAATATATCTCAATACCAAACTGGGAAAATATACTGTTTGTTACATAATATCGCTATGTAATATCGCCGTATATTGTGATAAGTCGGTTATGATATATTTTCTGCGGTTACACTGAAAAACGCAGAATCCTTATATGCCCCAACTACATATAGCGTAAGATGGATCTCAATACCAAATTATCTCTTAACAACAGTGAATGGTTTACCGCTTTTAAAGACGGTAAATCATTCACTGCTTTTATGATTTTTACGGTTTAATGAAATTTTGACAATCTTTTAAAAGCAGTGAATGATTTACTGCATATATGAATGTGGTGAATCATTTACCGCTTATGCCTATTTTTATATTTTTTTTATAGAGGATTATTTTTAAAATTATAAGATTAAATAGGATTATTTATAAAAAAAATTCTTTTAAAGAGCTCCAAAATATAATTTATAATTTTGAAAACTTTATCAAAATTTTAGAAATTTTTGAAATATTTTTTTGAATATTTTTTAATTTTGCTTGAAATGTTCTTAATTAAAAAAATTATAAAAATTGAAGAAAGATAAAAAAATTCAGAAAAAGAAAAAAATTAGAAAAGATAGTTAGGACTGATTCCTAAACCAAACTCGCTTCAGTACTGGACTTACTCTAGGGCGACGCATTTGCAAAGGAAAAAAAAATGACATCATTGTCAAAGCCTGTCTTCATTATTGATTCATAAAGTCATATATTCGTCATCATACAAAAAAGTCTTATGCCTTATTTATACTATTCTTAGCCTTATCTATACATAACCAACTTAGGATTTAATTTTATCCTAAATAACTAATTAAAACAACCTTATCTAGAGAATAACTAAACAATAATAATCTAAAAATAAATACAGATAAAATCAAATAAGAGGATAGCTAAAAAGGATCATTTAATTAACTAAAAGATATGCTCAACTAGCCTAATCTAATTGAAAAAAACTTAACTTAATCGGTTTAATCCGATCAATATAGGTTTAAGTCTGATCTGCATCAGAAGTGTTTCACTAGGAATAGGTTATGGACCATAGTTTTGAATCGTCATCCACTGAAACTGAAACATTTTGTTTTCCATTTCAGATTTGCAATCGCAAATTCAAATCATGGTTTAGATTGCCTTATAATTGTTCTAGTATTCAGGGGAATTTTGATGTGAAGTTTTATGAAATTTTACAGGCTACATTCTTGCTTTCTATGCAAATGCATATGCATAATAAAACATGTTAATGGAGAAACCCTCCAATTCCCTAATGTTTCAACCTCCGAACAATCTGACATGACTCTAAAATTTGAATGTCTGGATAATATTGGTGCTATACACAAATTGTTCTTTGTATAGAATATTTGTTAAATTTGGCTTTTTTACATGGTTTAATTTTTCTTGCATAACAAGAATTCTTTAACTTCATTGTACTATTTGCTTTTTTGTTGACCAAAAGTGACTTAGAATAATGGTTGCTCATGCCATACCGTAACTCTACTAAGATAGTGAACTATGAGTGCTTTCTCAATGCTTCTAACTTCGTTTCTTTCGCCCACAATATTTGCAGATTTCTTGTGGAGAAACTCGCGAAGGTTAATCCAGCTTGTATGAGTGGTGATGAGAGGCTGGCCTTCTGGATCAACTTATACAATGCCTTGATAATGCATGTTAGTGCTATACCAATTGTACTTTCTTCATTGTTATTCACATCATATAGTCAGCTGGTTGACTGCAAGATGTTCTTGTGATTAAGGATAAAAAATAGTGGAAAATTTACCATCATCTCAGTGCTTTTTATTAAAGCTAAATAATATTGTGATAATCTTTCTTCTTTTCACCTTTTCACATAGTTTCACAGTAATCATCTTCTTTTAACAGCTGCATGTAGCATTCTCGCAGTTCTCATTTATGAAATTTGACTTTTGTTGCTTATTCAGCATATGTCAATTTAACATTAAATTGTATTTCTGCTTGTGTAAGGATGCAAATCTTTCTGGTACTGAACTTTGCATTGAACCACTATTTTATAAATAACTACTTTTGAATTCCAATGACTTGATCAGATTTAGATGGGTGACATGCTTAAACTTGCGTTGTTCATTGATCAGCTGATAGTAATTTATGATTTGATAACTTGCCAAACAAAAATATGTCTAGGAAAGGTTAGTTGCTTTTTTCTGGTGTTATTAGAAGCACACTGTTCTTATTGCAGATTGAGACTTTGTTTAGGAGTGGGTTGGGTTAATCATGCCAAAGCTAACGCCTAAACCAGTGGCGGAGCAAAAGCATCTTATGTGATGCCTTTTGCCTGCCGTGATTCGCCTGTGCATTGATATGTAAACTAACCATTGCATGGTCGCTGGACAGCACCTGTCACGCCCCGAACCCGAAGCGTAACAGACGCCGCGTACTTGCTAGATAAGCAAATACGCAAGGCTACAAAATCAAACAGAGAACGAACATAACGATGATTACAAAGAATATTATCAAATTCGAAGAACTAGATTTATTAGGCAATGACATAATTAAGATCAGAATCAAACTAATTATTACGATTGAAAAACTAAGGTCCTCAACGAAAATACTAAAGGGATATTTGGTTCAAAAGATTCCATAATTAACAAGGAAGTAGAAGCGAATAAATTAAATGCTAGATAGGAAGTTTAATTAAACACATCTAACTACACTAAATATTAACAAAATAAAAAGAACGACTCGACGACGACTACGTCTAGCGTTCACTCGGACCCGTCCCTGCCCGGTAAAACAGTCTCAGTACCTAGGTAAGCAACCATACACCATATTAGTTGGATTAAGCATACAACGAAATAAATAACAAATGTGTAGGTTTATGGATCCCCAAGGATCTAAATAGGTTCTATCAAACACCTAGAGGGGGGGTGAATAGGTGCAATATCCAAAATACCAATCTCAGTGCAATTTAAAAATAAATGCGGAAAATAAAAACAGCATACCGAGATTTACGTGGAAAACTCCATCACAGGAGTAAAAACCACGGGATCAACACGCAATAACAATCCACTATGAATTTGAAAGATAACAAGGTGATTACCGACTCCACGGACTCCAACCCCACCTTCAACTTCTCCGGATCTTGCGCTCACCGACTGCAGGTCCAATGCACACGTCCGAATCCACGAACGCCACTCGAATCCACGAACGCCACTCGAATCCACGAGCAACACGTTTCGAATCCACGAAACGCCTTCAACACATCGAATCCACGATGCCACGTCAACTCCTTGACGCAAACTCAGCCGTTACGAAAGTATAGGCTTCGATGGTGATCCTTTGTTTAGAATATCATTAGAGAACCATGGAAGAAATCTCTAAGCAAAGATTAGATCAATTCGACAAAATGCATCTCTTCAAAGAACCGTCGAATTGACCTAAAAGAGGCTAAAAGATGAACGATAAAAACCTAGCCTCTAGGGTTGCTCTCAAGTGTTTCTGAATTGGTCGGTACCTCTTGAGAAACCCTAAGTATCTATTTATAACCTTTGGAGATCAATCAAAGTCGGTTTAGCATTCTTACCATATAAGAACATTGCGTACCGGTACTGAATATTAGGTTCCGGTACTCAATGACGCAACAGACAGATTTTCTTATTGCGTTCCGGTACTCAAAGTTGGGTTCCGGTACTCAATGTAAATTCCAGAAAATCTTGTGTCGGGTTTTGAGGAACTCAAAGTGTGGTTCCGGTACTCAATGTAAAAACTGAATTTTTCAAAGATAAGTTTTAACAAAACAAACCGTGTATCGGAATTCAAACTTAAAATAAGTTATGAGTTAAAAACCAAGTTCCCAAAACCTCTACTAAACCTGGTTTCAATAAAATCATGATTCCAAAGATTGTAAATATATTTAAATCACCATGATTAATTTAATCATACCTGATTGTCAACTTGAGCTCTTGTTGAATCTTCTCCGAGTCTTCGATTACTGATTTGACAATTTGATCACTTCAAGACTCCGACTCAAATCACGAAATATGCCAACATAAAAAGCCGTAACAAAAAGTTCTGAAATAAATTACTTTAAGCAACTAGTCTATCCATTGCAAAATTTCGAAAAACAAAGATTATTAAATAACAAAGTAATTTTCTTTCGGCGATCAAACGAAATTAGAAGTAAATAAGTCTCCGGTAACTAACTATATAAAATGATCCATTGGCGAGATCCAGAGGCACCCGTAGGCGCAAAACAAAACAGAGGCACTCAAAAGTACAGGCGCTCAAAGGCGCATATGCAGAACAGAGGCGCTCAAAAGCGCAAGCACCCAGAGGCGCAATACAAAGACGAAGCTAGCTTCTAAAACAGAGTACATGTCGACATGACCAACATTAGTATAGTAGAATACCAAGAGACATTATAATTTAAAATACTTACCTAGTCACTAATTTACAGAATAAATTATCAATTTCATAAATATTTTACTAAAAGAAACTGTCAATCGAATTTAAAACTCAATTTTTCAGAATGTGTAATAATATGCTTAATCCTTAGTTTTAGAATCTACAAAATATAAATCTTCTTATAATCAAAATATTTTTTTATACTATATTGCAAAGAACTAACGGGTGTCCGGTCGCTTACCTTAAAAGTAGATTCTAGGCTAAGAAGCTATCCGACCGAGAATGCACAGAGAGTCAATCACCGGAACCTAAAATAAAATTTACGATTCTCTATGAGCTACTAAAAAAAATAAATACAAAACACAAATTAACGATCTGATGAACGAAGACTAAAATAATAAACGATCAAATCGGATAGGCACACAAATGTCAACAATATAAATTACACATACTAACAAATAGGTTGGGAGCGAGCATAAAGAAAATTAGAATGAAAATTAAATGAAAACTATATTATTAATCAAGAAAAAGTGGAAGTCTAAAGTTTAAGTTACAAAAGGGCAAGATAACTAGAATAGAAGTTAATTATTAAACAAAGGTTTCGAGTGTCGGAAAAAATGTGATTTTCAGATGTTGAATCATAAGTTCATAACCAGAAATTAAATGGGGTCAAAATTAGGGGCAAAACGATATATGCCTTCTCTTAGGCATTTTATTGAACAGTTGGTGTGCAATTTGAAAGGTATGAAGAATTTAGAGAATTTTGCACAACTAAATCTCATAGAAAAATCTCAGAGTACAATAATGACACAATCATAGTAACCTTAGATTGGAATGAATCAGATTTTAAATTCCAATCAACAAAGGAGTAAATACCAAATATATAACCACATAATCTATAACAACAAAGTTGGAGGATCTCAAGATTTAATGACAGGGATAAAAACAATAATAAAGAACGTAAAATGGACCTCTTCAAGAACGAAAAATAACGACGTCGACGATGAGATTCCGTCGACGGCGAAGGAAAGATGTTGATTGTATTTGAGAAGGGCGGTTGCGGCGACGATGATGGATGACGGCACGAAAAATGAAGATCCCGCGAGCGAGAGCGCGTGCGGGATGGGAGCGGGCGGCACAAGGAAGAGAGAAAAAGTCGTATCGGGATATCAAATTTTAATCAATGAAGGATACGTATAGGTCATAGGGATTTAATTAAAACAATATGCTGCCAGGCCCCTGAACTATTAATATTTACGAAAAAGTCCAAACTTAAGAAAAAATGCATCAAACAAAATATTTAAAAATACGGGGTGTTACAGCACCTATCTTGACTTGCCAAATAAGTCCATGCCTCGTAATCCTAAGCAGAACACGCTTTAACAAGGGCAAGACATGCCTTGAAGCCTTTTGGGAGCTTATCTAGGGATGCAAACCTAGCCTTTCTTGCTTTTGTGCTCATTTTTCATTTTGTACGTTGATAATCATTGCCATCAAATTTGTTGGATCTCTACTTTAGTTAGAGAGGTGATAATTCAAGAATGTTTAAGTGATGCAACAAATAAAACACCTTTTAGTTTTTAATGTAATTTTCTTTTATTTTGTGAGTTCATGTCTGATTCAGGCTTAAATCATTTAGTTTTAGTTGGTTTCGCTAACCCAACCCCTTTTTCTCTAATAAGAATAAGCCCAAACTCATTTTCCACTAAGAACAAACCCAAACTCAAACCCAGCAACTAAAACCTGACCCCAAACCTTAACTTAAGCCTACCTAAAGAAAAACGACCATGTTGGAAAAAAAATGAGACCGCTTGGCTTCCCATAATCACCTCGTTTTCTATGCCACTCTCTCTGGATGACCCTTGAAAAATCGTGTTGTGTTGATGTTATATTTTGGTTTAGATTTGTAGTTATCTAAATTAAAGTTAAATTCTAATCTAATTAGGATAAGATATAATTTTAGATTTGATTTGGACTATTTGGATTATAAGTAGGAGTCTAATTCAACTAGAATTAAAATTAGACTCTACTTTGGAGCAAGGATTTAAGTATCCATCGGCACGGTCTGTATCTACCGTGCCGTATCGTACCAACAAGGTACCCGCACGATACAGTCCCCGTGCTGATGACATAGTTGAAAACTCTTTTTTATTTAAATTACAAAGTAATTTTCTTAATAAAGTTCAAAAGATTTGATAAAGATATAATAAGTAATTAAAAAATTTTGTTGCTAAAGAAAATAAATATTTCCTACCATTATGTGTCGGTACGTATGTATTTTTTGTAACCGACACTCATTGGCACTAATCGGCACGAACTGTACCGTACCGTGCCGGCACTTAAATCCTTGCTTTGGAGCCATATATTATATAAAGCATATTCGACCACTTTAATGACGCTGTAATTTTAAGTAGTCGAAATCCTAATTAATTAGGCCAACTAAGAAGGAAGATACGTGTTGGTATATACGACCATGTTAATGACGCCGGGTTCTAATTAGAGGGCCATGCTCTAATTAATTGAGCGTGTTGGTATATACGACCATGTTAATGACGCCGGGTTCTAATTAGAGGGCCATGCTCTAATTAATTGAGCAACCCAAGGAGATAAGCCGTATGATGCTAATGAAGCCGACAATTAATTAAAAGGTTGTAGCTCCAAGGTGAGGGTGTCCGTACTGTTGGTGATCAAGAAGTGGGTCCGTACGTGCTGGTCTTGCACATTGGACGGCGAGCCGAGTCGAGCAGTTTAGGAATCGTTTGTACATATACGAATTATGGTATTTTGGATTTAATTAGAGCTTCGGTTCTTTTGAGAGATTTAATTTTTGTATTCTAGTTTCAACATTAATAAAGATCTTTGCTCTGTCTTCGCCCGTGGACGTAGGCCGGTGGCCGAACCACGTAAATCTTGGTGTGTTCTTTCTTTTTCTTTTCTTGCATTAATTTTCTTGGATCTATTTTTCGCCGTTTCGATTCAACAAACTGGTATCAGATCCTTTTATTCCCTTGAGGATTGAGGATTAAGATTACGACGAAGTTCGAGATCCAGAAATTTGATAGGACCAACAGTTTTGCATTATGGCAAGTCAAGATGCGTGCTATACTAACGCAGCAAGGATTGCAAAAGGCACTGTTGGGAAAAGAAAAGATGCCCGATTCATTGACGACGGAGCAGAAGAAGGATATCGATGATAAAGCTCTTACGGCAATACAATTGTGTTTATCCGATAAGGTATTGCGCGAGGTTTTGGATGAAAAGACCGCTGCAGGGCTATGGCTTAAGTTGGAGTCTCTCTATATGACAAAGTCTCTCACCAACTAGTTATATTTGAAGCAACATCTCTTCATGTTGCACACGGCGGAAGGTACCTCTATTAAATCACATTTAGATGAATTTAATTCTATTATTATGGATCTCTGCTCAATAGATATCAAAATCGAGGAGGATGAAGCCCTTTTATTATTATGTTCTTTACCGACCTCTTATAAGAATTTTCGTAAGACCTTGTTTGGTCGGGATATTCTATGTCTCGATGATGTCAAATCCTCTCTACTATCAAAAGAAAGGATTGACATGCAGACAAGTAATGAGACAGGTGGAGCTTCAGGAGAAGGTTTGGTTGTTAGAGGGAGATCTCGAGAAAAAGGTTTTGGTGATAGAGGTACATCTAGATCAAAGTCAAAACACAAGAATCTAATTTGTGGTTATTGTAAGAAGAAGGGTTACATAAAAGCTGATTGTTTTAAATTGAAAAATAAAGAACAACGGAAGAATAACGATGATAAGAAGCAAAGTAAGAAAAATACTAACACTGAGGCTGAAGCAAGTGTTGTAGTAAAAGAATTAGATGGCAGTGATATTGTCTTCACAGTTACGGATAAGACAAATAGACAAGATGAGTGGCTTATGGACTCCGCGTGTTCCTATCATATATGCATGCACAGAGAGTGGTTCTCGACATACAAGCCTATTCGAGGTGGAGTTGTATTGATGGGAAATCATGCGAAGTGTACAGTTGTTGGCATTGGCACTATTCAGGTACGAATGTTCGATGGAGTTGTGAGGACTAAATCTGAGGTTCGGCATGTTCCTGATATGAGGAAAAATCTGATCTCATTGGGTACACTTGATGCTAAAGGTTTTAAGTATTCTTCGGTTGATGGATTAATGAAGGTCACTAAAGGCAATCTCGTAGAGATGAAGGCTAAGTTGTCCGATATGTTATATATTCTACAGGGTTCCACTGTAACAGGTTTAGCAGTGGTGACTTCTTCCTCTTTGTCAGATTCAGATAGCACCAGATTATGGCACATGCGACTAGGCCATATGAGTGAATATGGTATGACAAAATTGAGCGAGAGGTTTACTTGGTAGTCGAAGTTTTAAAAAGTTGGACTTCTGTGAGCATTTTGTTCTTGGCAAACAAAAGAGAGTCAGTTTTAGGACTGCAGTTTATCGAACAAAAGGTACTCTGGATTATATTCATTCTGATCTTTGGGGACCCTCTCGTACTCCTACTCACGGTGGTGCTAGATATATGTTAACTGTTATTGACGACTATTCTCGTAAAGTGTGGGTGCTCTTTTTAAAAAGTAAGGATGAGGTGTTCAATTATTTAAAACAGTGGAAGGTTATGATTGAGAAGCAAACTGAAAAGAAGATAAAGAGATTAAGAATCGACAATGGCTTGGAATTTTGTTCGTTAGAGTTTGAAAAATTCTGCAAAAATGAAGAAATATTCAGACATAAGACTGTTAGGCATACTCCACAGCAAAACGGAGTGGCCGAACGGATGAACATAACTTTTTTCGAGAGAGCCCGTAGCATGCTCTCTAATCCTAGCTTAGCGAAGAGTTTCTGTGCAGAGGCGATCTCTACGACATGTTATTTGGTAAATAGATCTCCACATTCAGCACTTGATTGCAAAACTCTGGAGGAGGTATGGTCTGGTAGCCCTGCTGATTATTCTAATTTGCGAATATTTGGTTGTCCTGCTTATGCTCATGTAAATGAAGGCAAATCAGAACCCAGGGCTAAAAAGTGCATCTTTATTGGTTATGCATCGGGGGTTAAGGGCTATAGATTGTGGTGTCCTGAATCGTTTAAATTACTTATTAAAGGGATGTCACATTTGACGAGTCTGCTATGTTATATCCTAATCGTATTTCTTTTGATGTGACCCCGAGTACTAATAAGCATGTGGAGGTAGAGACCAATAGTATAGTTCAGTTGCAGGGTTTTTCTCAGTCAAAACAGTTTCAGTCGCTAGACACCTCAGCTACTGAAACACCACAAGTTGAGAGGCAGAGCATTGCTACAGGTAGAGCGAGGAGACAGCTTAAACCACCACAGAGATACGACTATGAGAATTTAGTTGCTTATGCTTTTTCAGTGGCACAAGATACAGATGAAGATGGCGAACCTTCCACATATAATCAAGCTATTTCTAGTGCCAATTCTGCAGAGTGGTTGGTGGCAATGAATGAAGAGATGGAGTCTCTTCATAAAAATCACACATGGGAGTTGGTAAAACCATCTACAGGTAAGAAAATTGTTGGCTACAAGTGGGTCTTCAAGAAAAATGATGGAATCCCTGGCGTGGAAGATACAAGATACACAGCTCGTTTAGTTGCTAAGGGCTACAGTCAGATAGAAGGTGTTGATTTTAATGATATTTTCTCACCCGTTGTGAAGCATACTTCTATTCGTGTTCTTCTATCATTAGTAGCCATGTATGATTTGTATCTTGAGCAGCTTGATGTTAAGACAGCTTTTCTATATGGAGAACTTGAGGAGCAAATTTACATGAAACAGCCGGAGGGATTCATTGTTTAAGGAAAGAAGGACCATGTTTGCCTGTTAAAGAAATCACTTTATGGCTTGAAGCAGTCTCCTCGGCAATGGTACAAGCGGTTCGATTCTTTCATGACAAGTCACGAATATTCCAGAAGTAAGCGTGACAGTTGTGTATATTTCAAGAAGCTTGATAAAGGATCTTTCATATATTTGTTACTCTATGTCGATGATATGTTGATTGCTTCCAGCGACATAGTTGAGATAAATAAATTGAAGACACTATTGAAGGGTGAGTTTGAGATGAAAGATCTAGGTACTGCGAAGAAAATTCTTGGTATGGAAATTAAGAGGGACAACGAGTCAAGACTATTGCATTTGACACAGAAGAAATATATAGAGAAGATCTCAAGGCGTTTCG
Source organism: Tillandsia leiboldiana (assembly GCA_029204045.2). NCBI lineage: Eukaryota > Viridiplantae > Streptophyta > Magnoliopsida > Poales > Bromeliaceae > Tillandsia > Tillandsia leiboldiana. Next base: position 33,905,345 of record CM055068.1, on the reverse strand, counting down.
GAATGGCAGACGCAAAATCAGTGAGCATTCCTCTTGCGGCGCATTTCAGACTTTCTGCCGCGCTGTCACCACAGTCCGATGATGAGTGGGAGTACATGTCACATGTTCCTTATTCTAGTGTTGTTGGGAGCATTATGTATGCCATGGTTTGCATACGGTCGGACATCTCCTATGCAATGAGTATGGTTAGCAGATATATGACCAATCCTGGTAAGGCTCATTGGCAGGCTATTAAGTGGATTATGAGATACCTACGTGGTACCACTAACACTTGTCTCGAATTTGGGAGGTGTAAAGATGGTGTGGTTGGATATGTTGATTCAGATTTTGCAGGTGATTTGGACAGAAGGAGATCACTTTTAGGTTACGTATTCTCCATCTGTGGATGTGCAGTTAGTTGGAAAGCTTCATTACAACCAATCGTCGCCTTGTCTATGACCGAGGCGGAGTATATTGCTATGACAGAGGGTGTGAAGGAAGCTATGTGGCTACAAGGCTTATTTGGAGAACGAACTTGTTGGGATTAGACGGTTGTTCATTCGGATAGTCAAAGTGTTATTCATTTGTCTAAAGTTCAAATGTTTCATAAAAGGACAAAGCACATCGATGTAAAGTTTCACTTTGTTCGGGATGTGATCGGAAAGCGCACAGTGACTGTTAAGAAGATTGATACTGAAGACAATCCGGCGGATATGCTTACTAAGTCTCTTACTAGTTCAAGTATTGTTTGGACTTGGTGTTGGTTGGCAGCACTTGAGGCGACGGAGCACTAAGGAGCGTCAAGAAACATCGAGAAGAATTCGAGTCAAGGTGGAATTTTGTGACAACCTCAACACAGCGGCTAAAGACTACGAATCAAACCAAGGTGGAGATTGTTATATTTTAGTTTAGATTTGTAGTTATCTAAATTGAAGTTAAATTCTAATCTAATTAGGATAAGATATAATTTTAGATTTGATTTGGACTATTTGGATTATAAGTAGGAGTCTTATTCAACTAGAATTAAAATTAGACTCTACTTTGGAGCCATATATTATATAAAGCATATTCGACCACTTTAATGACGACGCAACTTTAATTAGCCGAAATCCTAATTAATTAGGCCAACAAAGAAGGAAGATACGTGTTGGTATATACGGCCATGTTAATGATGCCGAGTTCTAATTAGAGGCTATGCTATAATTAATTGAGCAACCCGAGTAGAGAAGCCGTATGATGCTAATGAAGCCGACAATTAATTAAGAGGTTGTAGCTCTAAGGTGAGGGTGTCCGTACTGTTGGTGATCAAGAAGTGGGTCCGTGCATGGCCGATCTTGCACATTGGACGGCGAGTCGAGTCGAACAGTTTAGGAATCGTTTGGACGGATGCGAATTATGGTATTTCGGATTTAATTAGAGCTTCGGTTCTTTTGAGAGATTTAATCTTTGTATTCTAGTTTCGACATTAATAAAAATCTTTGCTCCGTCTTCGCCCGTGGACATAGGCCGGTGGCCGAACCACGTAAATCTTGGTGTGTTCTTTTTTTTATTTTATTTTTTGCATTAACTTTCTTGGATCTATTTTTCGCCGTTTCGATTCAACAGTTGAAATGAAGAGAGCAAGAAAATTATTTTAGGAAAGGCTCTTCACACTCTAAATACTTGGTTCTTGATGCTTTGTAAGACAAATTTGGATGAATATAAATTTCTCTTGTTTTTTGTCGTTATCATGATAGTCTTCTTCCCAGTGTAATTGTCGATGCTTCTTCTTCATGCCGAGATCGTCTTCTTCCTCAACTTGATTGTTATTTGCTTCCTCTCGTCGAGACCGATTGTTGCTCCTACTCTTCTTTTGCGTCCCTACCTCTTCTTTTTTTCAATTGTCAAAGTTCTACCAGTGGTGTGCCGCCCCCTCGTCGATCGTGGATCCCCCACAATCACGTGATCGGTGTACTTTTTATATCTTATCTTATCCCTCATCTTCTAGTATCCCATTATCCCTTTCGATCTAGCCTTCTATCATTACCAACAATCTTTTGTTGAAACCACCAAATCTACAAGTTTTAAGTCCGATAAAACAAAACTTATCTTTTTATTTTGAACTATTATACGTATTATCAATTAGTCGCTATTATCTCATATATTGAATGTTTATCATCAACTTAGTATTGCGTTTATTCGATTTTAATTTTCTACCTGGTTGAAAATTTTCTTGCTTTATTTTAATTTTAGTAAAATTTTCCAGAATCGATGAATTTAACCTAGTTTATTTCAAAGAATTGCAACAAATGAAAACAAAGTTGAAAATTCAGATTTTGCAACCGTGGGATTGCATCAGTTGGTACCAGAGCAAGTTCCTTACGTGGAAATGCTTGTTTTCATCTTGGACATTTTCTTTTTAAAGATTGTCTGCTGCCCTAAATCAAAGAGTATTGAAATTTGTCTTGTTCTTTTTTTGTGCCAAAACGTTTTCAAAAACAACATTACTTCAGATCAACTTGGAAGCATTTAGTAATGGCAAAGTATAGTGAAAACCCTGTGATCGGAAAGACGTATATGAGAGACAACAAGATTTCATGAGAAACATACAAAATCAAATGAATAACATTCAACAACTGTTAGAAAAGTTAATTATGCAACAACAAAATGCTGAAAAAGATTCTAAAATGGAAAATGCTAATGGTACACCCCATTTGGGGTGTTAATCTTACACCCCACCTATTTAAGGGCGGGGTGAATTTCACTAGTCACTTGAAAGTGACTAGTGAAGAACACCTCATCCTAGGATGGGCGAGGTTTTCATCTTACACCCCAAATGGGGTGTACCACTGGCATTGCTCAAAAAGAATGATACTAATTTTGACAATTGTACTTTACCTTAAGAAATCATTTTTTTTCAAAATCAAGGAATATGTCTCGATGGGATCACGGCATTAAAGTGGATGTGAGTTTGTTCGAGGGTAAATTACAACATGAAGAATTTGTGAACTGGTTTAAGAAAAAACAAAACAATTTTTTGAATGAAAAGTATTATCCGAAAACAAGAAAGTTAAATTTGTTTCCCATCAATTAAAAGGTCATGCGCTAGTGTGGTAGAAGTAAGTCCAAAACGATAGAGTTAGAAAGGGTAGAAACAGATTAACTTGTGGGAAAGAATGAAAGAAAAACTTCAAGAAATTCTTTTTATTGACTAGTTACCGTTAAACCATTTTTCAAAAATTTTACAGTCTTAAGGATCTAAGTCGGTATAAGAATACATTGAAGAATTTTACAACCTTCAATTTCGTAATGAACTTAAAGAAGACGAAGAACAGCGTATAGCTCACTATCTAGCCTGTCTTCGCTCCCAAATCCAAAGACGAGTTGGCCCTTTTAACTTTCTATAGGGTCGACATAGACTATAGTCATGCACTTAAGGCTGAGAACAAACTTAAAAGACAAACTTTCCGTTAGGAAAATGCGAGTGGAAAGAAAACCACATAAACCAAGCCGATCCCAAAGAATGCTAGTCAAACCTCTGTAAAATCTATTCAAGACTCTTAAGGGTAAAGGAATTTTAGGTGCTAAACTGGCTGATTCTATCATCATTTATTATAAATGTAACAAGACAAGACATAAATCATCTGATTGCCCTTTGAGAAAATTTGGTTCTAGAGCTAATGTAATAAAAAATTAGGAAGAGGATGAAAATGAGGAAAAAAATTATTGAACAAGAGAATGTAGATGAGATTCCTGACAAGTTCTCCTGATGCGATTAGAACAAATCTAATGATCCATTTGAGTCCTAGGAACTTCTAAGTCTACCCAGGATGATTGGCAGCGTTGTAGCCTTTTTAGAACCATCTATAGTGTAGGGGGTAAGTTTTGCTGTCTTGTCATTAATAGTGGGAGTACTAAAAATTTTGTTTCTCGAGAGATGCTGATAAACTCAAATTGAAAATTGAAAAAACTTGCACAACCCTACAAAATATTTTGGTTTAAGGACAGATTAGTTTTCAGTAACAGAGTGATGTCTTGTTAAATTTTCTATTGAGAAGACTTTTACTGATAACGTTTGGTGCAATGTAGTGCCTATGGATGTGAGTCACCTATTGATTGGTAGACCTTAGCAATTTGATCGAGTAGCACTATACATGATGGCTGGGAGAACACTTACATAGTCACAAAGAATAATAAGAAAGATTAGTTCCCCTAAAATTATTTACCCAAGTCAAAGCCTAAACTGGATGAATCCCGAAAGAAACTCTCCACTGATGAACAGAAAATGACAATTTTGAACAAAAAGCCAATTCTCTAAAATTCTATTAAAGTCTCTAGTAATATATGTCCTTTTAGTAAAATAAATTGCTGAGAGCACTGAAGTTTCTCAAGCTGTTCAGCCATTGCTGAATGAATTTTTTGACATCATGCCTGAGGAATTCCTCGATGGCCTTCCACCTATAAAGGACATCCAATACTGCATTGATCTTGTACCTAGTGCAAGCCTCCCATACCTAACCGGCTAGCCTATTACAGGATGAGTCCTATGGAACATGAAGAGTTATATAAGCAGATCTCTGAACTTCTAAAAAAGGTTGCAATAAAGAGAGTATGAGCCCTATTGCGGTGCTTGCCTCCCTTACACCAAAAAAGGATGGGATGTGGCGAATGTGCATTGACAATCGAGCAGGTAACAAGATCACGGTCCAATATAGGTTTCCCATACCTAGGCTTGATAATATGCTTGATATTGTAGGAGGTGCAAAGATATTCTCTAAGATCGACCTGAAAAGCGGATATCATCAAATTCGTATTGGACCTGGAGATGAATGGATGCCGATGTTTAAAACTAAAGAAGGATTATACGAGTGGCTAGTTAAGCCCTTTTAGGCTAACCAATGCCCCGAGTACCTTCATGCCCACTATGAACCAAGTCTTGCGACTATTCATTGGGAAGTTCGTCGTAGTTTATTTCGTAGGCATTTTGATTTATAGCACAAATCCTGAAACTCATTTAGATCATTTAGAGTTAACCACTTATACTTGAATCTTAAGAAGTGTACTTTCTGATTAATAGCTTTACCTTTTTAGGATATGTGGTGTACATCGTTGGAACTAAAGGTAGGGAGACAATTCAAAGTTGGTCAACCCCAAGGGCCATAACTAAAATTTGAAGTTTTGATGAACTTACATCATTATCGGTGTTTCATGCAATTTCCATTTCATTAATTGCACCGATAACTAAATGCTTAAAAGGGGTTAAATATAGTTGGATGCCCAAGTGGTGCAACAATAGGTTCACCTGAGGCTATGGAATTCCACTATTAAATAGGAGTCCGTGGATCATCATCGCAGAGATATGACTTTTAATAAAGGGGATAGTGTCTTAGTTTATTAAAGAAAAGAGAGGTTTTTGGCTGAAGGCTATAATAAGTTGAGCAGGAGAAAGTACGGGCCGTTCAAAATTCTAAAGTTGGAGGGAAATGCCTATCTTGTTGATCTGCCCTCGCAAGTGTCGATATCCTCGATCTTCAACACCAGCGAACTATACGAGTACTATGGAGTGGCCCCCTCCACTACCGATATTGATGGCTTGACATCCTGCATCGACACTGAAACACTATTAAAAGGGGCGGAGGATATTCTAGATGTTCGCGAGTTTGCAACGTGCAGTGGTGATACTTGGGTATGCTAGTGTGGATGTCCATTGACTGATAGTAGCTAAAATTTTTGGGATGGAGTTGCGTCCACTTAGAGAGGACTTGTACCAGAGCTATCAAGATACCATCTCGATAGGGTTGAGATTTCTCCCATCCGGGGTGTTACAATATATTTAGTATGATTATGATATATTTAGTATAATAGAATATATTGTATACTACTGCCATATATAGTCTGTTATGTATGGTATAAGTTTATATATAGTCTGCCATATATGGTATAGATTTATATGATACCATATATAGTCTGCCATGTATGGTATAGGTCTATATGGTATCCTGATTATATTAGTACTATAATAGATTTCCTCTTGTACTATATATTGTCATCAATACAACCCTAGAGGGTAACCACTTTTGCTTCTCTTTCATGGTATCAGAGCAAACCCTAATTAGGAAACATTGATCCATATCCACCATCCACCACAAACTTTACCTTCTTCCATAGGTAATTTCTTCTTTGGTTCGCACGGTGTGACGATAAGCGTTCTCTCTTGCTGCTCAGTGTTGCCTAGTGCTCTTTGATCCTTCTTTGCTTCCCTGGTGCCGCTCAGCCTTTTCAGTTGCTTCTCTGTGTTCCTTGGTGTCGCTTGATCCCTCCTGTTGGTCGCTTGGTGCTTCTTGGTGCTGTTTTTTAGTTGGAGCTTCTTTTTTGAGCTGCTCCACCTTATCAGACACTCTCAGTTGGTAGTCTCTATTTCTTTTCTTTCTTTTTTGCGGTGAAAATTTTTTGGTGGTGAACATATCTTTTCCTATCTCAACTTTACTTGTTGTTAACATGTGAAAATTTATTAAATTTATTGGTCGCCATGTGAAAATTTACTAGTAAATTTTTTGGTGGCCAACCACACCATCTCAACTTTACTAGTAAATTTTTTGGTGGCCTACACACTTGCCAAGACGGTGTGGATCCGTCGTCTGCTTCGTGATCTTGGTGTCTTTTTATGGCGCTCCATTTGCATCTATTGTGATAATCTTAGCACCACTTATCTTGCGGCCAATCCTGTTCTCCATGCTCGTATGAAGCATATTGAATTGGATCATCACTTTTTGCGGGAAAAAGTCCAATCTGGTGGTTTGGAATTGGTTCATCTCTTTTTTGATAAGCAACTTGCTGACGCCTTCACCAAACTATTGTCCCTTTCTCGATTCTCCACGTTGCGGCTAAGAATTGATGCGGCAAATATAACTCCTTTTATTTTTGAATGCAATTTTCTTTTATTATGTGTGCTCGTGTCTAATTAGGGCTTAAATCATTTACTTTTAGTTGGTTTGGTTAACCCAAACCCCTCTTCTCCGATGAAAATAAGCACAAAATCAGTTTCCCACTAAAAACAAACCCAAACCCAAACCCTGCAACTCAAACCCATAGCTTAAACCTACCTAATAAAAAACCACCATATTGGGAGAATCACCTTGTCTTCTATGCCACGCTATTGGTATGACCTTTGGGAGACCGTGCCGTGTTGAAATGTGATACCCTTAGGCTTTGTTTGGTTTGGGTACAAAGGGGGATATCCCTCCCTTTGTACCCAAATACTATTGAACAAAGGGGGAACTATTAGGTACAGTTGTTCCAGTACAAACAGAATAAGCTGGAATAACAGTTCTTACCCATTATTTTATAAATTTATTTTTTACCAAATTACCCCTCCTCCCCTCCTTTCTCTTTTTTCAATACACTCTCATCATCACAAATCCCTCTCTCTCCCCTCTCTCTCTCTTCTTCCCAATACACTCATCATCACAAATTTCTCTCTCCTCTCTCTTTTTTTCTTCTTCCCAATACACTCTCATCATCACAAATCCCTCTCTCTCCTCTCTCTTTTTAATTTAATTGGATATTAAATTAAATATTATTTTCAAAATTTTAGAAATTTTATTTTGATTTTGATTTTATCATAATTTTTGTAAGACTTTAAATTTTGAAATTTTATATTCGAAATTTTAACTTTAATTTAAACAAATAAAATGTTAAATTAAATATTATTTTCATAAAATATAATTTGAAATTTAATTTTGATTTTGATTATAATTTTGATTTTGATTTTGATTTTAATTTTATCTTAATTTTTGTAAGGCTTTAATCCATTAATTAAAACGAAGAAAGTAAAAGTTATTATTTGAAAATTAAAAAATTTTATGTTTAAAATTTATAATTTAAAATAATATTATATAATTTTAAATTTTAAAATTTAAATGTTGAAATTTTATATTTAAAATTTTAAATTTAATTTGAGAAAAAAAATATTAAATTAAATATTATTTTTAAAAAATATAATTTGATTATGATTTTGATTTTATCTTAATTTTTTTAAAGCTTTAATTCATTAATTAAAACGAACTAATTAGATTTTAACAACTTTTATCACATATTAAATCTTGAGGGTAAAAAAGTAATTTACACAACTTAACCTCTTTATTCCTCTTATTCCTCATTATCATACCAAATACAAAATCTCTTATCCCTAGAATCATCCCAAACACTTTTTTACCCTTGTTCCGTACTTTATACTTATACCTGGTACTACTAATTCTCACTAATTCCCGAACCAAACGATACCTTAGGGCCCGTTTGGTACCTGGAACTAGGGGGGGATAACCCCTAGTACTAGGGGGGGATAACCCCTAGTTCCAGGTACTTATACCCAAACAAAAATTTGGGGGGTGGGAACAAGCTGTTCCCACCCCAAACGGGTTATCTAGCTGTTCCCACCCAGATAACCCGTTTGGGGCTAGGATAACCCGTTTGGGGTGGGAACAGCTTGTTCCCACTCCCAGGTGGAACAACTCCACTGGTGGAGCTGTTCTACCTGCTTTTTTTTTTTTTTTTTTTTTTTTTTTTTTTTTTTTTTTTCTTCCTTTTTTTTTTTAAAATTAAAAAATTTTAAATTATAAGATATTTAAATTTATAAAATTTAAAATTTATTTTTTTAATTTTATAAATTTTAAAATTTTTAACTTACTTTTTAATAAATCTAAAAATATAATTTTTTTATATTTTTTTTAAAAATTTATTAATTTTAAAATTTTTAAATTTATGCAAATTTTTTTATAAATTTTTTTAAATGTATACTAATTTTAAAATTAAAATTTTTGCTTCTACTTTTGTAATTTTTTGAGATAATTAAAATTAAAATTTTTAAATTTTTAAATTTTAAATTTTATAGCTTTTAAAATTTGTAACTTTAATTTTTAATAAATTTATCAATTTATAAAAATTTAAATTTTATTATTTTTACAATTTATACAAATTATTAAATTTTTAATTTTAATTTTTAATAAATAATTCACCAAATTTTTAAAATTTTTAAATTTATAAATTTATACCTATTTTTATATACAAAATTTTGAATTTTAAAAAAATTATAAATTTTAATTATATCATAAAGGGTAAAATAGTCAATAAAAATTTATATCCCCTCTAACCTTCTTATTCCTCTTTAATTTACCAAACACAATTTTCTTTATACCCGGTATAACTCCTATACCCACCCAAACATAAATTAACATTAGTTCCTGCTAATACCATAACTTATACCTATCCCCGGTATAACCAAATTTTTTTTATACCCGAACCAAACGCAGCCTTAAGATTTGGAATAGTCCTATATATGAGGTATATTAGGGCTAAACCTCTTAACCCATCTAATAGCATTTTAGGCAGTGGTTAGGCCTAAGAGGTTAAGAGGGTTGAGCGAGCCTAGGCTAGATTAGTTCTAGTATGGGTGACCTCCTTGGAAGGCGGGGTGTCATAGTTGGTATTAGAGCCAATCATTGATCAGAAGTGTAAAATGAGACTTAGCTGAGCCTGGGTCATACAGTGGGTAAGAGTGCAGCTCCTCGGCTGACGACTGTTGTGGGTGGAGTATGACTCCCTACAAGGTTGGTTCCCTATAAGGCCGGTTAAGGCTAGTGAGGTGAGTCTCACATCGTTTGGTGCTTGTGAGCATGCTTGAGCCTGACAAGAATGTCAAAGATCTAGAGAGGGGTAATGTGACACTCTCAGGATTTGGAATAGTCCTATATATGAGGTATAATAAAGCAAAACTTCCTAACCCAGTTATTGCATTTTGGACGATGGTTAGGCCCAAAAGATTAAGAGGGTTGAGCAAGCCTAGGGCTAGAGTACCTGTAGCGATTTGAACTTCTGCAATAGCAGAGTTTTGGTGAAAACTAGCTTAGAGGACTGTCTCGGTAGTCCAGACGAAGTTTCAAGCTTAGACTTTGAGATATTAGACTTTGACCAAAATAGGCAAAATATAGTCAAGAGGTGATTGTGGGTATGTTCGAAAAGAGTTTCGAGGGTTTCAAAATGATTAGAAGAGAGTTGGAGTTCCATGGAGCGAAAATAAGAATTTTTAGAAAAAATGTTTTTGGGGTCTTGAACGTTCAGGGACCGAACCTTGGTATGAAGGACCGAACCCTGGGAAGAAGGCCGGTCTTTCCCTGCGAAACCCTGTAAATTTCGAGTTCGGGGACCGGTCAGTGGATCAAAGACCGGTCCGTGGATTCAGGATTGGGTCCGCCGGTAGCAAAAATACTCAGTGAAAGGCATTTATGTAATTTGAAGGGGTGGGCTTTTATAAAAGGGGCCCCCCTCATTTTTCGTCCTCCGTACACCCACACCACACACACACACACGTTGAGAGAAGGAGAGTCTCTGAGACTCTCCCTCTTTCTCGTTTTCTCTTTCTCTTTGGGAACTCCTCGAAGAGGGCGAGCGGGCTCGAGAACCTTAGACGAGTGAGCCCGAGCTATGACCCGAGGAATGCGGAATGCCACGTGTAGACCACGAGGTTTCTAGTACATCGAGAGTGTAGTCATGACTCAACCATAGGATCTGAAGTGGTTGTGATTTACTAACTTCTAGTTCGGGGTATGTGTGCGCGCAGTCCTAAATAAGAACTCCATCGTGTTGTGATTGGGTCCGCACGTGCGAACGAGAGATGTTGCACGCCGTTAGTCGGATTTTAGGCTTTAGGCCTATGTAGGATTATTGGTTTGTGGACCTTCTGTACTAAACCAAAATAAGCGGTTTAGTCGTGGGCCCTCACTGTGAGAGCATAGTAACGTGTTGGATGCAAGGAATTAAGTATCGATTCGTGCCTTACGATATGGAGCGATACGTATCGTGCCACCAATTAGGCGGCACGGTACAGAGGGGGGTCTCTCTTGGCTTTCCAGTTGTCACGCCCCGGGTCGAAACTGCGACCCGGCTTGCCAACAGATCCGCCGCCCATCCGGGAAGCCCCGTATGAACGTAGCGTCTAACCTGTAAAAGATCATCTATACTATACAGATATCAGAGCTGAAAAGTAAATACTGAACTGAAGTAAATACAACTCTAGGTATAAGTACAGACCCAGTCCTCACATAAATACATAAGTCCCTCAAAGTAAGAAGAGTACAACTCAATCCTCACTACAAGATCGCTCAACAAAACTCTCAAAAGGTGAGGGTACAGCTACTCTCAGGGCGCCATCTGGTAGGGATCTAACTCACGACTCCCTTACCTCGATCAGCAGGATCAGCAACCTGTGCAGCCGGTACAGAAGTAGAGGTCCCTGGGGAAGAAGACACCACGACGGGTGTGAGAACTACATCCCAAGTAGTTCTCAGTGGGTGCCGCCAACAAGCCCGACGGTCTGCCCACTAAGTCTACTAGAGGCAAAAGTAACGATGCAATGCTGGGAAGAAAAACTGATGAAATAACTCTACAGCTACTATGCCTCTAACTAAATGCTCAAGGGTGAAACAGAAAGAAATCTGGTACCACTACTAACCCTCATCTCAATCACCCAATCTATACTGACTGCCACATCGGGTCCAGTCAAACCTGCGCCTACCTACTGCCGTTACGTCCACGGAGGAGCGGCCTTACGTAGGGCGTCCGTGACTGCCAAACTGGCCAGCCAGAGGGACTGTGTCGACAAAATCGCAATAGCAAGTAACCCGCCTAGCTCCGGAGTGGCACTCGAGGGGCGCGACCCCACCGAGTAAAGTATCTGCGCATCTATGTCGAGCTCAATGTGGCCCATGCAGGCTATAATCCAAATCCACGATCAACAAGATCGACTGTAATCAAAAGAACCCTGTCTCACTCGCTGGCTGGAACACAACACAGCCGAGAACCCCCTGTCCCTCAGACAGTAAACAAAAGACACTCTGATCAATAACTCACTATCTAACTCCACTCGGTCCCCCGACACGAGTGTACATGCACCCCACTAATAACCCGACCCCTCGGCCCCCTATCTGGGCGAGGAAGAAACTAAGTCCAGATGACATAGTGATGATAGTGAAAGTGTCTAAAGCAATAAAGTAACCTAGTCCAAGTTGGAGTTTTCTACTAGTCTGGTTGAACATGCTGCATATGACAGTGGTGCTAGGTCAAATCCGAAGATAGCGATAAATAAGGATGTGGGGGAAATAATAAGAAACACATGATAAACTGAATAAATAAGAAATCCCAACTCATGCTCTCTAACATACTATATTGGAGGTAAGAATAATACATGCACATCCCTAAACAGCTAGAATTAGTGTACAGATCGCAATTCTTGAAAGCGAGGCCACCCACCTGATCAGTCGAGCTGTCAAAAGTCCTACAGCTGAAAATACCAGAAAAACAGCTACACAGATCCAACGGGTCCAGCACTGTCCACGCTGCTCCTGGGTACGAAAACAGAGCTGTCGATACACTTACATCCCCCCAAAACTGTCAGAATTTTACACTGAATTTCAGCTGCGTAGATGTGCAAAAATCACCTGCTGAAAGTCCTCGGAAAAATCCAAATAAAATATCCCTGTGATCTATGCGTTGATAGCTTCGAAACGCATACCTGCACGTCCAATTCCGAGTTTTCTATGCTGAGATATAAATCCGGCAAGAGAAACACCTCATTCATAACTGTACCAATTTCCACAGATAAGAGCTCGGAAAGAATAAAGATTCTCACCTTCGAAGCAAACTCAGAAAATTCTGAGAAAAATCCAGGAGATTCCTCGCGAGGAGTAGATGAACTTTGCCTTTTGAATCACCTCGATCCGATGTCGGTACGCAAAGTTATGGCCGAAACTCTGCGGTGCTGTCCAAAAATCCGCGAAGAAAAAGGAGCAAAAGAAAGCTCAAAAACCTTTAAAATCCGAAAGGAATCAGTGAAAACTCTGAACATCAAAGTTGGAGTCCTACCAGTCGTGAGTCCGACGGCGCGAAAATCGCTAAAAACGGAGATCGGAGTGAGTCGGAGAAGTCTGCGCACTAAAACGTGACGAAACGGGTCGACGAAGAACAAGCGTCACTGTGCGCCGCGTCGCAGATGAAGTCGAAAAGATGATCTCCAAAAAACTCCAAAGTCCTCCAAGGGATGCTGCTAGAAGAGAGGAGAATTTCTTCTAAAGGGCTCTCTGCGAAAATGGCTCAGAAAAGGGGTTTAAATGGGCCCCCAAGGCCCTATTTATAGTGAAGGGTCACTAATGGGCCTTTTGGCGGATTCGGGCGCAGTTTCCGGCGCCCGAATCCGCCTGAAGGGGTCGGATGCGACCCATACGACGCGCCCGAAACCCTCAGGTGCGGCCACGCCACCCCGCAACAGCAAACAGCTGCGCGGGGCCCCTCACTGCGCGCCACGTCGCCCCTACGCGGGTGGGAACGGTAGGTGGGGCGGAGCGCGGACGGCGCGACGCGTGGCGCACTCGAGTGCGAGGCGCCACGTGTCGGCCGAGCGCTGCCCCGTGCACCACCGCTGGCGCCGTGGACCGCGACCATGTGAGCCCGCCAATGCCGTGCCACCACGTGTCGCACACCGGTCCACCATGCAGCGCCAAAACTCCCTGAGCCGCGCTGCGCACACCCGCCAGTCCAGACGCGCCACGTGGCCCGCCCCGCGGTCCATGCACCCGCGCGCCTTCCCCGTGGACCGAGCGGCGTGAGCCGGCCAATGACGGGCCGCCACGTGGCTCCCGCCGGTCCACGGTCACCCCCCATGCACCGTTTTACCCCGAAAACTTCCGGTAGCCCGTTTTTGGTCATCCGGACTCCAAATTTAACAAGCAAATAGCCGTTTCCAAGTGTTTTTCCGTGCTGAATCCAATTCCAACCCCTGTTTGGCCAAAATCCTTCTAAAAAATTTCGGCAAACACAGCCGAAGGCCAATACAGTAACAGATACCTCACAGGGTCCATCTGTGGCATCTCCTTGATGCACTATGGGCCCGATACACCAATAACAGGTGTTCTAAGCTGTGGATTCACCAGGAAAGCTGCATGGGGTTTACGGTCACCACACCTGTGCTGCGATACCCTCTGAGTATCGAACGAGACAGCGATACCCAAAGAGTATCACGGTATGTACCGCTGCGTGCCCACATAGGCACACAGTGTTTTTAATTTTTTTTTTTTACTTTGACCTTTCGTATTTTTTGGTTTCTTTCATAGACCTTTATCCTTCTCTCATCTTTTTTTTTTCTTTTCACTTCTACCTTTTCTTCTATTCTGCACTTTCTTTTCTTTCCTCTCACATCTCTTACTCTATTTTTTTTCTTTCTATTTTTTTCTTCCCTTTTTTCTCATAATTTTTTTTTAAATTTTTTTCTTTTCAATCTCTTATTATTTTTTGATCACTTCGATTTTTTTTAAAAAAGTAAAGTAGTAAAATCGAAGATCTACTTGTTAAGTCGAGAAATTTACAACTTAATTTTTTTTTCATACATTTAGAATATATTTAACTTGTAAAGTTTCTTTTGTAAAGAAATATGAAATTATGCAAATTTTTATTAACAATTTATAAAAATCTGAAAATATATCCACTTGATTTAATCATTATATGGTTCATTTTTAATTTTTTTGTACGAATTTAGTATTTTAAGCGAGATTTAAGATATTCTTAACTTTGAAAATTTTATTATTAGATTTAGAAATATAAAAATTCTAATAAAATTGAAAACTAAATAGAAGTAATTGATATTTAAATTTGCTTAATGTATATGTCATATGGTTTAGTGTTAAATTTTCATAAATAAATTGCACAAGTTTTCTTATTTAAATTTAAGAAAAAAATAATTTTCTTGGATGAACTTGCAAATTTTTCATAAAAATTTTTAAAAAATTAATTTTCTCATATTTATATTTTATAAATTTTAAAACTCTAAAAAATAAAAGATAAATAAAAAAAAATTAAAAGTTAATCAATTTTTATTATTGCTTAATTTATTCATAGTATGGTTTATTATTAAATTTTCATGACAGATTTTATAATTTTTAAAAAATATTTAGAAAAAATAAATTTTTTTAATTTTTCATAAATATTTTATAAAAATTTGAAAATGAAAAGAAATTATCAGTGTACTTGGGGTCTTATTCTAGTTTAGTCTAGTCATCATATGATCCTTTATCGAATCAATACGAGTGGATCTTGCAAATTTTTATAAAAATTTAAAAAAAGAATAATTTTCTTTATGAGCTGTAGTTATATTTAACTTCACCTATAAAGAAGACTACTACTATATTAAGCTATTAACTAGTAAGTTAGTAAGCTATTATTGACATTAGATCAAGACAAATCAATACATAGCCAAAATTTATAAATATTACTCTAAAACTTTTAAAATAACATTCTAAAGCCTTATTGGACAGAAAAAATTAAAATAAGATCGTGCCAAAGCATACCACTAGAAGGTTGTGCGTGCCCGTCGGCACGCAAGCGTGCCTGTGTCGTATTGTGCCAGGCAATGGCCGGCACACCCCCGTGCCACGACATTTTAATCCTTGGTTGGAGGGCCAAGGGTGGTGACTGTAGAGTGGAGGCTCAGACATATCGCTCCCTGATTGGTGGAGTGGCCAAACCGTGAGGCCTAGCGTTATCGCTAGGGCGAGATTGGATTCGTGAACGAGGTGTTCGTATAAAAACTTGTCATGAGGATGACGTGGTGTTAAATCGTGGCATGTGGAAGCAAACAATGTGCTCCTTAGAAGGTGTTAAGTTAACCTATGCCACGTGCAAGGTGGGAATTGTACTCTAGAATGAGTAACTACTCGAGATGTGCCGAAATACACCATCTTGTAATAGAGCTAGAAAAATGCGTGTGGCATGACCTACGCGTGATGGAAGGAAGGTACTAATGGGATATTGCTTTAAGCAATATTGGTGAGCAAACCAGGATAATCTCCACAATTGAATGGTAACATGAAGGAGAGTCTTACTATATAACGTAGACTCGCATGGGCCGAGGTGGCAGGCCTAGATAGTTATAGGGTGCGGATGACCCCTGTGTGGTCGTCAATAGACCTTACTGACGAGGAGAATGTTGAGATTTCGAGAGGACGGAGCCATAGAGTGTGTAGTTGTTCATAGAGTTGTTAAGTTTGCCGTCTAATGATGACGAATAGGGATAACGCGAGCCCGACAAGGAAAAGCTATGCGATCAAGTGCCAGCAATAGCTCAAAATTCGCGGCGAGTGACTGCGTTTCCTTGGAGGTGTCGCCCTTAGAGATGGGTGAAGTGTATTGATGTTCGGAGCAAGCTAAGTTCCTGAGATCGCAGATCGTGAGAAGTACGGAATGCGTTGGCGTCACTAACATGTCGACCAGCGCTGTTATCGAATTGAGGGAGTCTGCAAGATGGCTCCGGTATCCGCACTCTACAAGTATGCCCGTGATCTGATTCTTACACTGCACTCCAAGCAATGGAAGCGGCAAGAGGGTGTGACCTGCGAGGTATGCTTGGGATGCAACCTTACTGATAAAGAGAAGGGATTGTGGAACCACATAATTTCGTAAATCGGGGTTCAGCGTGGTAATCACGAAGATTGTGAGTTACCAAGAGAGTTGAGAGCTCAAGGTAGAAGTATTGCCCTCATTTGATTGATAAATTGAAATGAGCTGTGATTTTCGTTTCGTGGACAATACTCCATTTAGGGAGGGAGCAACGTATTAAGTGCCGCCCCGTGCCGAGCACGCTCGGCACGGGGCGGCACGTATCGTGCCCTTACAATAGGGGCACGGTACCGGGGGGGGGCCTGTCTCAGCGATACCCATTAGGTATCGCCCGTACCGTAACGAGCGTGCCGAGTTTTTTTTTTTTTTTTTTTTTTTTTTTTTTTTTTTTTAACACATGGTTAAATACTAATTATACTTGTGAATTTTATTATTATATTGTTATTTTTATTTTTTATGAGGTATAGTTGTATTTTATATATAAAAAAATTTATCAGTATGTTAATTGGTGAGTATAATAAACTATATATAGCTAATATTTATAATTTTTTGACTAAACATTTCAAAACAATATTATAAGAGCTTATTGGGAATAAAAAAAATAAAAAAAATCGTGCCAGAGCGTGCTACTGGAAGGTCATGCGTATCCATCGGCACGGAAGCGTGCCACGTGTCGGCACGGAAGCGTGCCCGTACCGTACCGTGCCAGGCGGAGAGTGGCACGCCCCTGTGCCACGACACTTCCACGGCACTTAATTCCTTGGGAGGGAGGAATATAGCGACATGAAACGAGCGTTTTCATTCGATAGTCGGGGAAGAGCGTCGAGACGGCCATGGGAACCCAATTGCAAGTGTCTATAAGCAATTGGGGGCAAACCGATGTGGGTTGTGCATCACCGAAGTGATTAGGTCACTTCTATGCCAAAGTGTAAATTTAATATTATTTTATTGATGCATATAATGGTAGGTTAATTGGTAAAATTAGTAGGCATAGATTATATGCTACTAGAGTAAATTAACTACCATTGGGCAAGAACACTAGGCAAATGAAAACATATAGGTATGTATATATATATATGTATGCCTAGGTGTGGTCGTTAGACATAGGTTGAGAGTCTAGGAATTAGAGAACTATGTGTAAAGAAAATAAGGACTAGATGCCAGAAAATCATGAATCCTAGGTGTGGACAACTAGGATTAGGAAAGAATATGATTGAGCTAGAAAATCTAGTGTTATCGAATATAGATTGAAAAACATAGTGGTAGGAAGATCACTTGGACTAATAAGTCATTTAACCTAGTGTCATAAAATATAGGTTGGAAAAATATAAGTGGTAGGAAAACCACGGGAACAAGGAGTCGTGAAACTTAGGAAGGTTGATTTGAAAATGGAAAATAAATGTGCACATTAAATAATTAAAGTTATTAAGGTGTGTGCGATTTTTCGCCTCCAACAGAGGCCAATAGAGCCTAATGTGTTCGACACTTCGTCGTCAATTGTGGTGTGTGCAACGTTTTAACGCCACAGGTGGTGACTGCGATGTTTCGTTGCCACCAGGGCTGTGTGCAGTGTTTCACCGCCCTGAGACTGAGAGCTAGGTGAGTGCGACGTTTCGCCGCCGACTATAAGGGATCTGTGTGACATTTCGCCGTCTCATAGCTAATTCTAAGTGAATGGTGACCATGAACCAAAGTATGGATTGATTCAAGATTGAGTCGGGCAAAGTGGCTAAGGAAAAAGAGAATCTTAGGTCTGGATTAGTGAAATGGATAAGTGAAAGTGTAAGTAGAAAAGAATAGAACTACTTGAGTAGGTTTCATTATTGCATTTACTTGAGGCATAGCATATGATTTATGTTGCATATAGTGTAGATTTGCATTTTAGCAAATTATTACTGACTATATGCTTATACTGCCTCTTTGGACCTGGTGGGTCGAGCTTCTCTCTTGGATGATCGTATCCACTGGAAACTATTTTATAGCTCTCATCCTCATGTTTTACATGTCCATCCGTGAGCGTCGCGGTGTCACGAGGGAAAGGCGTAGCTCGATAAATAGCGGCCCTACCATGTTGTGACCCAAATAGATGTACCCTCGACAGCGTAGCTTAAGGGTAAATAAAGAGGAAAAAAAATGTTATAATATTTTGGGTTGTAAAAGAAAATTGTAAATGTAATGTTTATGAGACGAATGCTTATAATAGCTAGTTGCTTTATTTTTTCTGTACTTTTCTTTCGCAATTTGTGTTTAAATTCTGTTCCTTGTTGGAACTCATTGAATTGTACAGGTTGTGACGCTTTGGGCGGACAAGAAAAACTGTCTGTTCGGCGAGTTTGTGCGCGCGCTTGAACCAACCACAGAGACGGTCCCGTGGAGTGACAGTAGCTCTAGGATGGGTGACCCCTCTGGAAAGCGGGGCGTCATATGAAAACGAAGAGAACAACAAAAATATTATAGGGAAGGCTCCTGACACTATAAATACTTGGTTATTGATGCTTTGTAAGGCATATTTTGGTGAATAGAAATTCCTACTCCTGCTCTTTGCCTTTGCCGTTGCCGTCGTGATTTTCTTCCATGTGCTTTCTTTCTCATGCTGAGATCGTCTTCTTCCTCAACTTGATCGTTGTTGCTTTCTTCTCATGATGAGATTGGCTTCTCCTCCTACCCTTTTTCTTTCGGATCTCTGCCTCTTCTTCTTCCCCACTGCCGAATTTCTACTCATGGTGTGTCACCCTCGTCGATCGTGAATCCTCCGCAATTGTGTGATCGGTGCTTTTCTTATATCTTACCTTCTCTTTCATTTTCTAGTATCCTATTATCCTTTTCAATCTAGCCTTCTACCATTACAAACAATCTTTATCGAAACAATCAAATGAAAAAGTTTTTAAGTCCGATAAAAGCAAACTTACCTTTTTATTTTAAACTATTATATATATTTTCAATTGGTCATTGTTATCTCATATATTGAATGTTTATCATTATCTTAGTATTGCATCAATTTGATTTTCATTTTCTGCTTTGCTGAATTTTTTTCTTGCTTCTTTATTTTAATTTTAGTAAACTTCTTTAGAATTAATAAATTGAACTTAGTTTATTTCAAGGAATTGCAACAATCAAGAACAAAATTAAAATTAAAATTTTGCAACCCTTGGTTTGCATCATTAAAATTTTTGCACTAACATGATTTTGAAAGAGTATTAGGACTTTATAAATATTAAATAATGAAGGTGCAATAACCTGGGCAAAATGCTCATCCAACTTAAAAGCGAGTATTAAGACAGTTGAACAGCCTAATGACTAGTGCAAGTGCAGAACACTATTATCTAACAGAGAGATGATGCTGAGGTCACATTCTTTTGGAAGAACTGTCCAACTAGTGCTTCCACTTTCTTGCATGTTGGATTCATATAGAGATCTGCATGTTGTGGGTTATGAATAATATGGATCTGAATAGGGGGAAAACCACCTAGAGGGGGGGGTGAATAGGTGAAAACAATAAACACACCAAATCGTTGCGTAAAAAAAAAATAACCCAATACGGAAAATAAATAAAGTACGCAAGATTTACGTGGAAAACTCCGTCACAGGAGTAAAAAAAAACCACGGGACCGATAACACGGCGAAATCCACTAAGATTAAACACGTACAAGGTGATTTACTGTAACCCTACGACTCAACCTTTTTCATACGCTCCTAGTTGATCTTCTTCGCTCGCTCCGAACGCTCCTCGAATCCACGATTTGCGTCCCAACGCCGAATCCACAACGTTCAACGTCGAATCCACGACGTCCAACCGAATTCACGGTCTTCACCAATGCGGCATGTTTCGATCATACGAACGCGCCTCGCTCCGAATCCACGAGAGCGGTAGCACCTTGAATCCACAAGGCCACACGAATCCTCGCGCCGATTTTTGGGAAAATCGTTGTTTTGATTATTGGTGGTGATTCTCCGAATACTTAGATCAATGATAGACAAGAAATACCATCTAAGTATTCTTCAATTTGATTCTACAAGAAATAGGAGTTTTGAAACCCTAGAATCAAATTGAACAATATAGATGAAGAAACATGAATTTAATCGTCTTTTTCTTTCTTCTATATATTTGGGGATTTTTCTTTTTCTTAAAAGAAAATCTTTTTCAAGAAATCAAAAATCACTTTTTACGATGAATAAAAAGTCTATTTATAGATTAAAGATCCTTGGAAAGAGATAAGCATCAAAAACTTCCAAAATAGAATTTTTTCCGCACGGCGGTCTGGACTGGATTAAGTTTGATCCGGACTGTCGTCAATTTTCAGAAGATTTTCTGAAAAACGCAGTTCGGGGTCCGGACTGAAACAGGGGAGGTCCGGACTGTTCATGCAATTTTTTGCAGAATTTAAGGTTCGAGGTCCGGACTGAAACATGGGTGGTCCAGACTGGAAAAATTGCATAAACCAAACCATGTTCGAGGTCCGGACTGGACGTGGCTGGTCCGGATCCTGAACTTCCTAAAATTCCAGTTTTTGATTTTTATGCATCAAAACATATTCCAAGTGTTTCTAAACTACACAAATGTATTCGAATCACCAAAATTATTTAGTTAAACGTACCTGATCATTCTGAATCCATTTTTCTTGAGATTGATGTAATTGATCCACAATTCTTCATCTTCAATCTTCAAGACTTATACCACTTCACGAAATACGCCAAAACAAAATCCTTAACAATCTCCCCCTTTGGCGGTTTCGTGACAAAACAAAAATCCACTTAAAAATTCAAAAAGATATTTTTGTTGATATCACCATACAACAAAAATTTACATGTACGATCCAAATAAAAATGAATACAAGAGATAAATTCCTAAAACAAACTCTAGACTTAGACGTTTGTACTCTCTGCAAAAGAAATAATTCTTGACAAAAGAAATCGTTAGATACCTCAAGAATTTAAACATTCAATAATCAATCAGAGAGATAGAGTTTATACTCACTATGACATTAATTATCAGATATGTATGAAAATTTAGCAAACAAAGATTCACATATCCCTAATCTTTAAAATCTAAATGTCATGTCAAAACAATTAACAAGTTAAAAAATATGTCAGTTATCAAGCAACTTGTTAGTAAAATTACATGCCCAAATAGTTAGTCAAATAGTTAGTCGGGGCATGATCAAGTTCCACTTAGAACTTACCTTCACGTTCAAAGTTTTCAAAGTTCAAGTTCTCAAGTTCTCTCCAATCCAAACATTCAAGTATAGTGTCTCTCCCCCTTTTTATCATAGAAAAAGCCAAAATCAAAAGGAGGGTAAAGCAAAGTTCACAAAGATTAAGAAAAGAAACTAAAACCCGCAAGAGAAGACATTAGAACAAAACAAAATGAAAACTTAAGAAAAAAAAAATCAATCAGTGTCATTTTCATCCGAACTGCTGCATCCAAGTTTGTGAAAAATCTTCTTAACCAATTTGGCAAGAGATTTGTGTTTCTTCTTCAAGTCAGCTTAGTCGGCAGAAATCTGAACCATGTCTGTAGAGATCTTAGTTATTTCATCTGGCATGCGTTCTTGTTCAGATGATAGTCGTTGCTGTTCTTTATAGATTGACGTCACAGAAGCTTCATCCTCTGAAGTAGAAGCTGGTACTGCTGCTCTTGCTGTTGCCGTTGTTGCTTGCTGTGCTGAGGTTCTCTTGCTCCTTGGAGGGGTTGGGCTCTCATCTAGTTTACTTGAGAGTGACTTCACAATGGTAGTGTCATTGATCGTTCCCAGACTATGCATGTAAGTTGATGAACGAATATCGACATCAAACTTTCTGAAAATCCGCATAATAATCAGTGGGAATGGAAGTCGCTCAGTCGGATGTGCATTCTCCACATATCTAGCCATCTGCGACCAAATGAGATAAGGAATATTGAAATTTGATCCCAACGAAGCTTCCGGATGTCCAAGGAGATATAGAAACAGCATTCTATCCCAACGGAGAACCTTAGTTTGCATATTTGGTAAGATGTTGTAGCAAACAATAAAGTTCAAAAATCTATACTCTGGTCGAAGTTCTTTTGAAAGAACCGAATTTCCCGCTGACCGGGTATCAGGCAAGCAGATTCCATCAACAACCGTCCTCCAGGTTGTATTGGACATGACTTGTCCCTTCAAATAATGAATTCCTTTGACTTGGGCATTCAGTCCCAGCACTTCTCTAATCAGTTGAGGCGTGATCTTGAGGTTGACATTTCGAACTATTGTAATAAATTCTTTGGGTCCGTCCTCATGATCTTGAAGCTGCGTAGCACACAAGTAAAAAGTTCTCACAAGATGAAGACAATATCCTGAAGTTTCCGAAAAATTGCAGATTTGTGCAAGTCCAGCTTGATCAAACAGTGTTCCAAACACTTTTGAGCGTTCTTTGAGAGCTGCGACATTTACATGTCTCTCACCGATACATTCACGCTTCTCAAAGTCCTTCATTCTGTCAGTGTTAATATGAACAAAATCTCGTGGAGGCGGCTCGCTTGCCAGTAACTCATCAATCTCTATTCCACAAGCTCTCCCTTTCCTCTTTGCAACACTCTTTCTCTTCATGGACATAGGTGTTTGTTGCATTGGAGCTTTTTTCCTTTTTCAGCAGCTGTAGGCGGAGTCTTCGCCTTCGAAGAAGTAGGGGCTTTCCCCTTTTCTGCTGCTGCAGCCAATGCTGCTGTTTTCTCAAGGATTTTATCCCAGTCCTCTGATTCCGTATCTGACTCATCAAAGGAAACATACTCCCCTTCAGCTTGAGTTTTTCTTGTCCTCTTCAGCTTGTTCGATGCCCGAGTGCCAACCATTGCCGCGATAAGCACAAGAATCCAGCCAAAGATCTTGCCAGATTGTTAGAAACAGTCACCTGTGAGCAAGAACTCAAGGAACATGAAAAAATTGTTTAATTTTCAAAAATTTTATAAAACATACCCAAACAATCCTTATCATGTATAGAGACTAGGAATCAAGTTAGTTTTGCAAAAAGAATTTTAAAAATAGATCAATCACATGATTTTCGAAAATTTCCAAATTTTGCCCTAAAACCGAATTTTTAGAAATCGAAGCCCAAAAATTCGTTAATCAAATGAATACAAGGCATAGAAACAAAACTAATGTATCCAGAGTTCTTATTTCAAAAGAAATTTGACCAAAAACTGTTTAAAAACGAATTCATAGCATGAAATCCACTCACATTTTGAAGAACAATAGCAAAACAGTGAAAAACAGAGGTTTTGATCAAAAGAACTTACTTGGATCGAAAGAAATCGAGTTGCAAAAGATCCAAAACCCTCTTGATTCTAGTGAGAGAAACTCTAGGAAGCTAGAAACAAAAGTTTAGAAAAAATAGAAATAAAAAACCTTTCGTTTCCATTAAAACCTAGCCGCGGTCCGGATCAGGTTGGAATCCAGTCCGGATCGGCTACCCGCAGAGAAATCCCAACGTTCGGGATCCGGACTGAGTCCATCCTGTCCGGATTGCCTGCAACTTTTTCTCCAGAAAAATTTATAAAAATTTCAGAAAATTCAGAAAAAGTATGTAAGCATTCTTGCATATCAACTTTAAACAAAAAGTATCGTTTCACATAAAAAGAAATAGATTATGCTAAATCTATCATTAATACTCAAATTATGAAACGAAAATTTATAAAAGTTATATCCTCTAAAGTTGAGCAAGTTCAAAATATCAATCACGATCTAATGAGTAACGTGTTTATCAAATCATCAATTGAATAAAGAAAATGAAGGCACAAAGATCGATAGATGTTTGACATCCCAAATAAATTAGAAAATGTATCTCGTCAATATATCTAGGGAAGTGGCTCTTTGAGCATCTTTCAATTTGAAATCCTACCTTATACCAACCTTGGAATTCGACAAAGTCAAGTATTTCAAAAATCATTTTATCTAATAAACAAGAAACACCATGCTTGGTAAACATGTGGTAGCTGCACACAGTACTCGGACGACCGAGGTGGTAGCTCTTTCCTCCATGTGGTGGTAGTTTTCACACTCCACTAGGAATGTAACTCTTTCCACATCTTTTGAGCATGAAACTTTAAATAATACTCCACCTCAATTGGCTATCAATTATGTAAAATATTAAGTATTCAACAAACCATTGATCTCATGTTCATACTTAACTCAATTATCAAATAAGATAAAAACTATACCAAGAGATCATTGAGAGAGGAATTGACTTTGATAAATTAAAGATGAAATAATTGATATAAATGATCATTGCATCAAATGTATTATAATGATATTCAAATCATAATAGATTTCTCAAAACATGAAAAGATGCAATTAAAGTTAATTTAACAAATGCTCAGTTAATGTTGTATATACAAACATAAAACACAAAACAAAACCTAACCTAAGCAATGGTTCAAAAATTGTTATTTCAAAGAAAGCATTCCAATTGCTTTTCGTAAATGAATAAAACGTTTTTGATCCAAAGGTTTTATCAAAATATCGGATAATTGATTTTCAGTTGAAACATAAGAGATTTGTAAAGTACTTGATTCAACTAGCTCTCTAAGAAAATGATATCTAAGTTCTATGTGTTTTGTCCTTGAGTGCAACAGGGTTTTTTGAAATGTTAATGGCACTAGTGTTGTCACAAAGTATTTTTACCGAGGTCGCCGGGATGCGGAAGTCACTCAATACACTCTTCATCCAAATCAATTGAGTTGCACAACTTCCCGCTGAAATGTATTCCGCTTCGGCAGTAGAGAGAACAATGCAGTTTTGCTTCTTACTGTGCCATGCAACAAGACAATGGCCAAGGTAAAAGCATGCACCACTCGTGCTCTTTCGATCATCCACTGATCCAGCCCAATCGGCATCCGAATATCCTATTATATCAAGATATGTGCCCATAGGATACCAAATTCCGAAATTCAATAAACCTTTGATGTACCGGATGATCCTTTTCACCGCTTTCAGGTGAATTTCCTTTGGTGTTGATTGATATCTCGTACAAATCCCAACACTGAAGGCAATGTCCGGGCGACTAGCCGTAAGTGTCACGCCCCGGGGTCGAAACTGCGATCCGGGCTCGCCAACAGATCCGCCGTCTGTGCGAAAACTGCCGCAGAGACGAAGCGTCTAACCTGCAAAAGATCTAAAGCTAACATGTATCAGAGCTGAAAAAGAACTAATAGCTATAGAAAATCCATTGAACATCTGGATAAAAAAAAGTCCTCAATACATAGTCTAACAAGCTATGAAGAAATAATACAATCCTCACTAGTCTCTCAGAATGTCCAGTACAAAAGTGGAGTCATAAAAAAAATACGGGTACATCTACCTCTGACTCTCAATGCTGGTAAGGAACTACTCGGCCTCGTCCTCACCTCGATCAGCTAACTCCGCGCGAACCAAGCCGGAACAGCTACCTCAACCTGTCACCGCAGCGGGTGTGAGATCTACTGCAGAAGGCAGATCTCAGTGGGTACCGTCCCAATATCCACGGTATGCCCACTAAGTCTACAGGAGGCAAAACAGATAGGTATGCAGATAGATAGATAATGGGTAAGCTGAAAGAAAGCTACAGCTAAAATATGTCTCAAACATAATGCTCAAAGAAAACTCTATCATAAACATGCTAGGCATACTCTCGCTACTGCTCAAATGCCTCGGTATCAATGCTCAAAGGAAAAACCCATCTAAGAACATAATATGTGACCACCCGCTCATAATACCCAATCTCAATGACTGCCATAACTGGCTCAGTCCAGCCTGCGCCTGTCGTCTAGGAACGCACCTGCCCACTACCACGCATCCACATGAGGACGGGATTTACGTGGGGCGTCCTGTCCGACTATCTCAAACTCACTCAAGTAACCACCTGGTAACTCGGCCAGGGGCATGTAACCCACCTGGTAACTCGGCCAGGGGCATCAAAACATCTACGCATCCGGAGCGTGACCCGAGGGGAGCGACCCCAACGAGCCCAAGTATCTCAACTGTCTCAATAAGCGGCACATGCAAGCCATGGTCCACGATCAAACAGATCGGCAACTCGATGCTCAAAGGCACAACTCAGTCGGAACAAGACTCCACGACTCAACAGGAAATGCCCAAATCCGCACATAATCTGTCGGAGAACCCTCTACGACTCAATCTGATAATGCACAACCCATGGCTAAGTCGGGAAACCTCCACGACTCGATCTGCCAGAACCCCAAAACTCTCATAACTAAGTCGGAGAACCACCTCCACTATCAGATCAACGATACATAACTCGTGATCTAGAAATAATCTCCTCAACCTACAAGGGAGCTCAAATCCACCTGACACTAGGACTCATCCCAAAACTCAAAAAGGGATCACTCGGCCCCCAGGCACGAGGTCTGATGCACCCTGAACCAATGCCATATCTCTGGCAACTTATGTTTTAAAACCACCTTTAAAAATGCTGATTTTTCCTTAAAAACGGCTTTCTCGATTTTTAAAACGATCAGGGTGCAAAAATGATGCCAACAGAACATGCAGCCTAGTGTCCTATAGTATCAGGAGTCTACTAAAAATAATCCGGGATTTCAATAAATTTTACAGAAAAATCCAGGCAACTATGAGATTTAATAACTGTGAAATTGACATGAAATACATGATCAAATTGCATACAATAGCTTTAAAGGGCATTCCATAAATTCTGGAGAAATTCCAACCCACCTGGAACGCTTTCCGCAGGCAAACGCTGAAGTCGGTGAAACGCCGAACCTTCAAACGGAAGAAAAATCGAAAACCGCGCCGCGCGCGCGCACCCTCAACAAAGGCATAATCACCAATACTTACACACTCACTGCCCAAGCTCCAGCACAACATAAAACCAAGTCCATCATCTTATAAGTAATCTCCAGTACACTACCTTAGCTCTCACAAGGAAGCTCCAATCCCCAACTAGGCCACCACTAAGGTCCCCAGCCTACTACAAGTGCAACAACCATGCCACTGCCACCCCGAGTCACTTAACAACTCACAACAAAAATTACATAAAAACCTCCCCCACAACCACCAAAACCAAAAACACCCAAGCCTCACACGAACACTGCCAGGACAGCTCCGCCGGAAACCGCGTGCCGCGCGCTTGATCCGGGCTCCGTACGGCACCTTGCCGAAAACCGCTCAATCGGCGATAACCTGAGAGGGAAAAGGGAACAACCCCACGAAAACAAGTTAAATTCGGTAAACATGCGCGATTGCCGGCGAAAACCAGCCTCAGTCGCGGAAAAACCCCGCGCGCCGACGCGAGTCGCAAGCCCCGCCGACCAACAGCGCGATGCGCGGCTGCTGCCCGCGCCGCTGGCGTGCCTGCCGCGCGGCGCCTGGACAGCCCCGCGCGGCCCCTAGGCCCGACCGCGCAGCCCCTGGGCTCGACCGCGCAGCGCCTGCGCGTTTGCGCGCGGCGCCCTTGCCGCCCGCGCAGTGCCCAGGTGCAGCTGCGCGCGGCGCCCTTGCCGCCCGCGCGCAGCGCCCTGGCGCCAGCCGCGCGGCGCCCAAGGGCCAGCCGCGCGGTGCCCAGCCGCGCTGCGCAGCGCCTGCGCGGCTGCGCGGCGGCGCCCAACGCGCAGGGCCTAGCTGCGCGGCGCCCAGCGCGCAGCGCCATCCGCGCGCCAGCCTCCACGCGGCCTCGCGGCACTCTGCGGCCACACCGAGCCCAAGGACATGAAGTCCAGCAGCGCCACCAACCTCAGCTCAAAAACCCAAACTCAATCCATACAAAAAACCCAAGTTCTACAAAAACTGCTACATACCTTATTTTTAATCCGACGCGCGCGCCGCTCGTCGCGCTCTCCGCTCGGCCCCACGACTCCCTGCAGGAAGTTCCACCATCGAAGTTCCTCCAATCCCTCTTTTTTCCTTCTTTTCTTCTTCTTCTTCTTCCTTCTTTCCTCTCTTTCTCTCCTTCCTCTACTTTTGCTTAACTCCTCTGTTTGGCACTTGAAGAAGAAGGTGATGATGTGGCGATTTAATTTGCTGCAGGCTAATTAAGAGGAGGGGGGTGGTTGGCAGTCATAAATGCACCTCCAAAATATCTTATTCCTCTAATTTAATTGCATTCACTAATCCACTCTCTTACTTCCCTTTCTCTATAGCACAGGCTAAAGCCAAATAATTAACTCCCAAAATTAATTAATTAAATAAATTAATCCCTTTTAAGCCAACTCCAAGTCACTTTTTGCCTTCGGGGTCTCCGCACCGGCCCGAAACCTCCCGAACTCCTTTGTAGTATGAAAATACACATGTCCACAGCTTTTCCCCCTCAAAAAGCTCAACTGTGGAGTCGGTGTGCTCAATCCAAAAACCAGCTCCAATAATTGCCAGTTCCAACTCACTTTTCGCCTTCGGGTCCTCCGCGTCAGTCCGGAACCTCCCGAACTCCGCTGTAATCAAATATGAAACACGCCCAAAGCGATTTCTCCACATCACGCCATCTTGCAAGGTCGGTGCGCTATACGATATTCCGGTACTCTATACTCTCCCCTCCTTAAAAAGGGTTTCGTCCTCGAAACCAAAATATACGCATAACTCAGGAGGGTGCCTCAATCCGACAGGAACAGGAATACTCAACTCATCCTCCGGCTCTCAGGTGGTCGTTCTCACTCATCATGATGGCTCCTCTGAACCTTCGCCAAGGTATAACCCGACTGCAAAATTCTTCTGTCTCACCAGCAAGAATTGCATCGGTCGATCCTGATAACTCAATCCTCGTCGAATTCCAAGGAAGTGAAATCCAAAACATACCAAGGTTCAAATACGGTTCTTCCAGCCAGATAATTACCCGCGGATCAAATTCCCCGCGTAAACTCAAATCTATAAATAACCCTACGGCTGGTGGCTTCCTCAGAACATGGTCTCCAAATCCAAACTCCAAGCCTTCACTAGGCAAAACTCCTCCGTTGCTCCTTAGCAACCCAACGGCTCAAAATTCCACAAATACACTCTCATATCTATCAATAGGGGAGGAAGTTTCATCTTCGGGGACATTCCCAAATTTCCATCTCACAATCTCCAAGTTCCAAAAGTAGCAATCACTGATCGAACATCTCATTCCAAGGTTGCACTGCTCGCCTAGCCAAGGCGTACAGGACCCAAGAGTTATCACAGGGATAATCACTACAAGATCAATCCTATATCTCGAATAACTCTGTTCACCGGCAATCATCCAAACCGATGCCGATATCCTCTCCAGCTTTATCTCCTTGAAGCTACGCTGGCCTACCTATTCCAAAAGCTTCGGACCTCTGTTACAAATGTGGCTTAGGCTAATTCCCAAACGGTATCACTCTTCGTTGGGTTCTCTATCCCTCTTGCAGCTGAAATCACGTAGCCTAACCACGGAACCTTCCGAAGTCAAGTGCAAGCTCTCACGACTAGACAACCAAAATCTTCCCTCTTAGGAGTTGCCGCACTTTCCTCAAGTGCTCCTGAAGCTCTAAGCCACTTCAGAAATAAATCCAAATATCCATGACGGGTCCAGCTGCTAACCCGTTCAAACACAGCTGGAACACTCAATTCCTCAAATCCTAAAGGCGGCAGGGGATTAGTCAATCATTTGACCGCGCTGTAAGCTCACAATGCCCCTACTGGATCCTGTACACTATCGGGGCACAACCCTCGGTTGTATGGTTCCATAATGCTATCCATCTCTCGAAGGCATCTGCCAAAACACAATCCAAATCTGTCTGTGTTCGAACCATCCAAGAATTCTCACCGTTGTGTACTCACAACGTGGCGTCACTGCCGTGTACCAACGGCGTGGCATCACCACCGTGCATCAACGGTGTGGAATCACACTCAAGTATCAATCTCTCAAACCCTCACTGTCGTATTCCCGCTACATGGTACCGGTCACATAGACCCCTCGATCCATCAGAATCCGCAACTGCGCTATCAGCTCACTGCCTCACGGGTGATACTCCCAGAGGTGCTACCAAAGTCGGCGCGGTTTCAAAACTATGTCGACCACTATCTCGATCTCAACTTCACTAGACGGCGGCTTCAATATCAACTCAGGTAGACTCATACCCGGGATCACACGGGTGATAAGGATATACTTTAGTCCCGGTGCCTCCGTAAGCACCTCCTCTACAGTCGCTAACAAAGCGATCCAACCACGACTCAACCTTTGTCGTGCTCTAGCTCCCTCTAGAACATACACCTCCTGACCAGGTCCACGGAGGGTCATTGTTTTCTCTTGACAATCCATGATATCGTAACCTTGGGGGGTAACCAAACCCAATCCATCCTCATTTCAACATCCCGCAGCTGATGTAGGACTAACAACTCGGTGCACAAATGGTGTTGGTATCAACATGCTCTAAATCCAATGACCATAAGGAAGACCACACCAGGTAAGACAATCCACTATCCTGGTGCCCGCTCACCGGCTGCACAACTCATCCACTAGATGCTGGCGGCCATCGCTCTATCCGTCTCGGCATCACGGCTCTATCAGCCTACCTGTAAATCGGATGAACCTCTTTATCCAAAAAGGGGGAGGGTAGTGGGGGTGCCGTCGCAAGCGGCAAAACCATGAGCACTACTCCGGGACATTCCACCTGAAAATATCCTGACACTGCTGCTGGTGCCTATACTATCGAGAATCCCCCTGGTCTCTGTCTCCTTTGAGACTCACGGCCCTGAGACTGGAATCAGGGCATCCTCGATCCACTCAACTAACCCAAAATCGGCGATACTGGAGGTCTCTCTCCGGAGCCGGTCCCTCGCTCACCGTCCCTCTCGGACGTGATCACTGATCCTCGGTCAATCCATCGAGTACGCACAAACGCTGCATCTAAGGTCGGCGCCCGCCGAGTATGCCTCGAATCAAAGATGTCTCGATGCAGTCTCCTCTCAAACATAATCAACTTTCTGGGCCTCATCCTGGGCGACATGGGGTACTCTGCTCGTCAATCGTAGAAACTCGCTCCAGGTCATCAACCGCGCTCCCGGTGGTCCGACGGGACGAACTCGATGCCACCAACTCTCGGCGTCCCTATCCAAAGTGCGCAAGCAAGTGCACCTGATGCTTCTTCAGGATGAACAAATCCTCGAACAGCTCTTCCCTAGCAGCGATCCAGTTCTCGGCCTCCCAAGGCTCCAAACTCTATCCCGAAATCTGCAGGGGAAGGAACTGGATGAAGTAAAACAATCGGTCAGCAACCTCTCGCTGCTTCTGCACCACCAGTGGTGCGATCAGGGTCGAAGTCGACGATGTCGCGGCCGGAAGTACTACTGGTGATACCCCGGGAGATGCTCTCAGCTCAAGCATGCGCATCACGCGCTCCATGTTCTCATCCTGGCGCCGCATCGCCTCAATCGTCTGGGCTACTTGGGCCTGTAACTCTCAGACCTCACTCTGCTCTATCCATTTAGCCTCCCGCTGTTCGACGACTCATCCAAGGTCATACACTCCCTCGCCGCTGCACGGCGTCTCGGAAGCATCGAAACCACTGCAACAAAACAAACATTAGGACCAAAACTCTTTCGACCCAATCACGCGAAAGTCTAGAACATGTTACCCATTCTAAAGCATTATGTTGCCTGCAGCCAACATAATCACTTTAGAGAATAAACATGTAAGATCACTCGCCCCAATCCTCTGGGGGAGGTACAAACTCAATCAGGACTCTCGCTAAAGTCACGTCTCTCACGACAGTCATCCTACTGTCCAACCAATAGCCTAGGGTCTCTAAGTCCTCAACGACCTATACACCTAGGCTCTGATACCACCTAAATCTGTCACGCCCCGGGGTCGAAACTGCGACCCGGGCTCGCCAACAGATCCGCTGTCTGTGCGGAAACTGCCGCACAGACGAAGCGTCTAACCTGCAAAAGATCTAAAGCTAACATCTATCAGAGCTGAAAAAGAACTAATAGCTATAGAAAATCCACTGAACATCTGGATAAAAAAGTCTTCAATACATAGTCTGACAAGCTATGAAGAAATAATACAATCCTCACTAGTCTCTCAGAATGTCCAGTACAAAAGTGGAGTCATAAAAAAAATACGGGTACATCTACCTCTGACTCTCAATGCTGGTAAGGAACTACTCGGGCTCGTCCTCACCTCGATCAGCTAACTCCGCGCGAACCAAGCCGGAACAGCTACCTCAACCTGTCACCGCAGCGGGTGTGAGATCTACTGCAGAAGGCAGATCTCAGTGGGTACCGTCCCAATATCCACGGTATGCCCACTAAGTCTACAGGAGGCAAAACAGATAGGTATGCAGATAGATAGATAATGGGTAAGCTGAAAGAAAGCTACAGCTAAAATATGTCTCAAACATAATGCTCAAAGAAAACTCTATCATAAACATGCTAGGCATACTCTCGCTACTGCTCAAATGCCTCGGTATCAATGCTCAAAAGAAAAACCCATCTAAGAACATAATATGTGACCACCCGCTCATAACACCCAGTCTCAATGACTGCCATAACTTGGCTCAGTCCAGCCTGCGCATGTCGTCTAGGAACGCACCTGCCCACTACCACGCATCCACATGAGGACGGGATTTACGTGGGGCGTTCTGTCCGACTATCTCAAACTCACTCAAGTAACCACCTGGTAACTCGGCCAGGGGCATGTAACCCACCTGGTAACTCGGCCAGGGGCATCAACACATCTACGCATCCGGAGCGTGACCCAAGGGTAGCGACCCCAACGAGCCCAAGTATCTCAACTGTCTCAATAAGCGGCACATGCAAGCCATGGTCCACGATCAAACAGATCGGCAACTCGATGCTCAAAGGCACAACTCAGTCGGAACAAGACTCCACGACTCAACAGGAAATGCCCAAATCCGCACATAATCTGTCGGAGAACCCTCTACGACTCAATCTGATAATGCACAACCCTTGGCTAAGTCGGGAAACCTCCACGACTCGATCTGCTAGAACTCCAAAACTCTCATAACTAAGTCGGAGAACCACCTCCACTATCAAATCAACGTACATAACTCGTGATCTAGAAATAATCTCCTCAACCTACAAGGGAGCTCAAATCCACCTGACACTAGGACTCATCCCAAAACTCAAAAAGGGATCACTCGGCCCCCAGGCACGAGGTCTGATGCACCCTGAACCAATGCCATATCTCTGGCAACTTATGTTTTAAAACCACCTTTAAAAATGCTGATTTTTCTTTAAAAACGGCTTTCTCGATTTTTAAAACGATCAGGGTGCAAAAATGATGCCAACAGAACATGCAGCCTAGTGTCCTATGGTATCAGGAATCTACTAAAAATAATCCGGGGTTCCAATAAATTTTACAGAAAAATCTAGGCAACTATCAGATTTAATAACTGTGAAATTGACATGAAATACATGATCAAATTGCATACAATAGCTTTAAAGGGCATTCCATAAATTCTGGAGAAATTCCAACCCACCTGGAATGCTTTCCGCAGGCAAACGCTGAAGTCGGTGAAGCGCCGAACCTTCAAACGGAAGAAAAACCGAAAACCGCGCCGCGCGCGCGCACCCTCAACAAAAGCATAATCACCAACACTTACACACTCACTGCCCAAGCTCCAGCACAACATAAAACCAAGTCCATCATCTTATAAGTAATCTCCAGTACACTACCTGAGCTCTCACAAGGAAGCTCCAATCCCCAACTAGGCCACCACTAAGGTCCCTAGCCTACTACAAGTGCAACAACCATGCCACTGCCACCCCGAGTCACTTAACAACTCACAACGAAAATTACATAAAAACCTCCCCCACAACCACCAAAACCAAAAACACCCAAGCCTCACACGAACACTGCCAGGACAGCTCCGCCGGAAACCGCGTGCCGCGCGCTCGATCCGGGCTCCGTACGGCACCTTGCCGAAAACCGCTCAATCGGCGATAACCTGAGAGGGAAAAGGGAACAACCCCACGAAAACAAGTTAAATTCGGTAAACATGCGCGATTGCCGGCAAAAACCAGCCTCAGTCGCGGAAAAACCCCGCGCGCCGATGCGAGTCGCATGCCCCGCCGACCAACAGCGCGATGCGCGGCTGCTGCCCGCGCCGCTGGCGCGCCTGCCGCGCGGCGCGCCTGCCGCGCGGCGCCTAAGCCTGCTGCGCGGCGACAAGCCTGCCGCGCGGCGCCTGGACAGCCCCGCGCGGCCCCTGGACAGCCCCGCGCGGCCCCTAGGCCCGACCGCGCAGCGCCTGCGCTGTTGCGCGCGGCGCCCCTGGCGCCCGCGCAGTGCCCAGGTGCAGCTGCGCCCGGCGCCCTTGGCGCCCATGCGCAGCGCCCTGGCGCCAGCCGCGCGGCGCCTAAGGTCTAGCCGCGCGGCGCCCAAGGGCCAGCCGCGCGGTGCCCAGCCGCGCGGTGCCCAGCCGTGCAGCGCCCTGCCGCGCAGCGCCTGCGCGGCTGCGCGGCGGCGCCCTGCCGCGCAGCGCCTAGCTGCGCGGCGCCCAGCGCACAGCTCCATTCGCGCGCCAGCCTCCACGCGGCCTCGCGGCACTCTGCGGCCACACCGAGCCCGAGGACATGAAGTCCGGCAACGCCACCAACCTCAACTCAAAAACCCAAACTCAATCCATACAAAAAACCCAAGTTCCACAAAAACTGCTACATACCTTATTTTTAATCCGACGCGCGCGCCGCTCGTCGCGCTCTCCGCTCGGCCCCACGACTCCCAGCAGGAAGTTCCACCATCGAAGTTCCTCCAATCCCTCTCTTTTCCTTCTTTTCTTCTTCTTCTTCTTCCTTCTTTCCTCTCTTTCTCTCCTTCCTCTGCTTTTGCTTAACTCCTCTGTTTGGCACTTGAAGAAGAAGGTGATGATGTGGCGATTTAATTAGCTGCAGGCTAATTAAGGGGAGGGGGGTGGTTGGCAGTCATAAATGCACCTCCAAAATATCTTATTCCTCTAATTTAATTGCATTCACTAATCCACTCTCTTATTTCCCTTTCTCTATAACACAGGCTAAAGCCAAATAATTAACTCCCAAAATTAATTAATTAAATAAATTAATCCCTTTTAAGCCAACTCCAAATCACTTTTTGCCTTCGGGGTCTCCGCACAGGCCCGAAACCTCCCGAATTTCTCTGTAATCTGAAAATATACATGTCCACAGCTTTTCCCCCTCAAAAAGCTCAACTGTGGAGTCGGTGTGCTCAATCCAAAAACCGGCTCCAATAATTGCCAGTTCCAACTCACTTTTCGCCTTCGGGTCCTCCGCGTCAGTCCGGAACCTCCCGGACTCCGCTGTAATCAAATATGAAACACGCCCAAAGCGATTTCTCCACATCACGCCATCTTGCAAGGTCGGTGCGCTATACGAAATTCCGGTATTCTACAGTAAGGTAAAGTAAACTTCCAATCATGCTTCGGTAAAGTTTCTCGTCTACTTTTTCTCCGTGAGATTCATATCCAAGTCCCTTATTGCTAGTTCCCATGAGAGTCGGAAAGTCTTTAGAATATTCTAATCCAAATTTCTTGACCAACTCCTTCGCATACTTGGATTGACACAAATGAATGCCCTCTTCAGTTTGCTTTACTTGCAATCCAAGAAAATATGTCAACTCGCCCATCATGAATATCTCAAATTCGCTTTCCATTGTTTCGGCGAATTTTGAAGCATCATTATTCCTTATAGCACCAAACATAATGTCGTCCACATAGATTTGTGCTACAATGAAGTTGTCTTGAAAGTGCTTCACAAAGAGTGTCCGATCTGCTCTCCCTCGAGTATAGCCCTTTTCCAAAATGTGCTTTGTCAGTCTTTCGTACCATGCTCGCGGTGCTTGTTTTAGATCGTAAAGAGCATTTTTCAATTGATAAACATGGTTTGGAAGTTTATGATCAATGAAACCTTTCGGTTGAGCCACATAAACTTCTTCATTTAGAAAACCATTTAAAAATGCGCTCTTTACATCCATTTGAAAAAATTTAATTTTAAAATGACGAGCTATTATAACAAATTAGATACGAATGGACTCGAGACGGGCTACCGGGGCAAAAGTCTCATCAAAGTCTATACCTTCAACTTGAGAATAACCCTGAGCAACTAACCGTGCTTTGTTCCGAATAACGGTACCTTCTTCATTTTTCTTGTTCTTGAAAATCCATTTAGTACCGATGATATTTTGTTGCTTCGGGGGCTTCGTTAATTTCCAGACTTTGTTCCTTTCAAATTGATTAAGCTCTTATTGCATAGCTTCTATCCAGTAGTCGTCCTGAAGAGCTTCATCAATATTCCTTGGTTCTACCATGGAGACGTAGCATGCGACTCCACATTCCAATTGTCTCCGAGTTCTTACTCCTTCTTGAGGATCTCCAATGATATTCGATCCAGGATGGTCCTTGGAGATTCGAAGCGTTTGAGGTAACGGAGTTCTCGGGGGAATTTGTGATGATTCCTGCACATTGGATGAACTAGAAGAACCATGAGATGCATCAAAATTTTCAGAAGACTTATCATGAAAAGATGCAATATCATTAGCGGGAGATTCATCATCAAGAGACATATCAAGAGTAGATTTATCAGAAGACAAATGGGAAGCTTCATCTACTTTAACATTAATTGATTCTATCATCGTCTTCGATTCAAGGTTAAATACTCGATATACTCTACTGTTTGTAGAATAACCCATAAAAAATTATTCATCACTTCGAGAGTCGAATTTTCCAAGATTTTATCGATCGCGTAAAATGTAACAGCGACTCCCGAAGATACAAAAATATTTGATATTAGGTTTTCTACTAAACCATAGCTCATATGGGGTATTCAAAGTACCCGGGCGCAAATAGATGCGATTGATCACATAGACCGCGGTGTTAATTCTCCACTTCTATCACTGCGAACACGGACAATCTTTTCATTTTTCTCAATCATAATACGATGACAAATATCATGAAAAGAGTCAAAAGTATTCGCTTTCTCTTTTAAAAATACTACCCAAGAATATCTAGAGAAATCATCAACCATAAGAAAAATATACCATTTTCCACCCAAATTAGGTTGACGAGTTGGCCCCATTAAATCCATATGCAATAATTCTAATGGGCGTTTAGTTCCTCTATGGTTCAAATTCTTGTGAATGGATCTAGTTTGTTTTCCCTTTTGACAACCACCACACACAAGGTTTTCTTTGAAGTTCAATTTAGGAACACCTTTAACTATGTCTTTGTTAGATATTCTAGATAGTTCCTTAAAGTTCATGTGACCTAGTCTTTCATGCCAAAGAGTCTCATTATCAAGTGACACTAGGTTACATTGTTGACTTGTTTTACCAGGAACTACATAGCAATTGTTCTGTGACCTAACTCCTTTCAAAATGAATGAATGGTTTTCATCAGTTACAAGACATTCTACAGAAGAGAAATTAACTGAAAAACCATCATCACACAATTGGCTAATGCTTATGAGGTTAGTCTTAAGGCCTTCAACAAACAAAACATTGTTCAAAGCCGGGCCATCTGGAATAGTAATTGTTCCTTTGCCAACTATTTTTGAAGATCGTCCATCTCCAAAAACTACATGTCCTCCGGAGGTTTTCTCAAGGGTTTGAAAAACGTTTTTATCTCCGGTCATGTGGCGTGAGCAACCACTATCCAGATACCAAGACGAATTGTCATACGCATATAGTGATGTGTGAATGACAAGACAAGGGAAGAATTTACCTTTGCGCACCTAAACCTTACGAGTTTTGGAATACGTCGTTAATGATCGTGACATTGATCTCCTTGGTGAACGCGTCTTGTTCGGTTGATCACTTTTCTTTGGAATCCATAATGACGTCGTCTTGTCGGGTGTACTACTTTTGGTTGATTTCTTCTTGAATTCCGGTCTTTGTTCTTGATGGTAGTTGTTGCAAAAAGCGCTTGATTTGATCGCTTGGCTCCATTCTTGCAATTCCGTCTTATGTGCCCTGCAAAACCACAATGAAAACATACCTTTGTGCAAGTTGAACCCGAAGTAGATGAGGTAGGCTTGTTAACTTTGGATGCAGTGATTTTCGTCGTCGGAGGAGAAACCGACTGGGGCACAAACTTTGTACCGCTCGAACTTGGATCCTCACCGGTTCGAGTGTATCCTAGACCCAACCGATTCGTTTGACCGAGACCAAGCAACTTGTCCAACTTGCTCCTTCCAGAAGAGAATCGCTTCAAATCTTTCTTAAGTTGGAGTATGGTCTTTATCATCTCCAATTTTTCTTGTTGAGCCTCGGAGTAGAGCTTTGAGAAGTGATTTACATTATCCACCAATATGATATTTTCCTTCTCGAATTGCTCGTTCTTCTCTCGAAGGGAAATATTTATTTTGACCAAGTTATCCCTTTCCTCTTCAAGAACGTTTGAGAGAGAAGTTGCCTTTTTAGATTGTTCTTCAAGATCCCACAATCTTCTTCTCAAACTTTTGTTTTGCTTTGCCAATTTCTTTGAATCCTTTAATAATTTATGGTAGGCAAAAGCAAAGTCTTCACCTTCAGAATCGCTCGGTTCATCATCTGTTGCATTCTTTTCATTTAAGGAGGAGTTGGATAATGAACCAGAGGAAGTCGCTGAAAAGCACATGTAAGGTGAAGTTGTGGACGCGTGGAATGCTGTGGCGTTGTTATCCTCATCACTGGAAGATGACTCATCAGAAATGGAAGTGTCATCCCATGTGATGGCTTGCATAGCCTTCTTCTTTGATGGATTCTTATTGGGACACTCCGTTGAGATATGGCCATAACCTCGGCATTTGAAGCATTGGATTTGTCCCTCAGAGTTTTTCTTGTCCTTTGAAGAACCCTCTTGTTTTCTTGACTTAAAGCTTGAAGATCCCTTGCCTTTCTTGGGCTTAACGAAGGATGAGGATTTACTTGAATTTCCCTTTCGAAAGCTTCGGCGAAATTTTCTCGCCAAGAGTGCAAGTTGTTTCTCGAAATCCTCCATGGATAGATTATCATCAGCGTCTGAGGAGGATGAATTCGCGTCTTCTTCTTTTGTTAAATTAAATGCAAAACCTGAAGACTTAAAAGAAGAGGAAGGCTTTCCAGAAGAATAGTTAGTAGGAAAAGTCATTTCATAAGTTTGAAGTGCACTAACTAATTCTTCTACTTTGATTTCGTCCGGGTGTTTTACTGTTTCAATGGTTGCAACCTTAGGGCGAAATCTTTCCGGAAGAGTTCTCAAAATCTTTCTTACAATTTTAGATTCTGGAATTTTCTCGTCCAAGTTAGCACATGTATTAACGATATCTTGCATTCGTGTATAATATTCTATGAAAGATTCATTTGCTGCCATAAAAATAGAGTTAAATTTGCTCGTAAGAATTTGCAGTTTTTGAATCTTCACTAAACTTGTTCCCTCATGTGTAACTTGTAGAGTATCCCAGATTTCTTTCGCAGTCTCACATGCCGAGACGCGAGAAAACTCAGTTTGCGACAAAGCATTAAATAAGGCGTTAATTCCTTTGCCGTTGTAAGAAGATGCATCAATTTCTTCCTTAGTCCACTTCGACCTAGGTTTGATGGTGCGAACATCAGCAATAATCTCAGTAGGATTTGTCCATCCAAACTCAATTGATTGCCAAACCCGTTCATCGATAGAAATCAAGAACGCTCTCATGCGTACTTTCCAATATGCATAATTTGTTCCATCGAAAACGGTGGTCTATTGATGTTTCCACCTTCAACCATTGTTTACAACCCTATTCCCGCTTTGATACCACTTGTGGGTTATGAATAATATGGATCTGAATAGAGGAAAAATCACCTAGAGGGGGGGGTGAATAGGTGAAAACAATAAACACAGCAAATCGTTGCGTAAAAAAAAAATAATCCAATGCGGAAAATAAATAAAGTACGCAAGATTTACGTGGAAAACTCCGTCACATGAGTAAAAAAAATTACGGGACCGATAACACGGCGAAATTCACTAAGATTAAACACGTACAAGGTGATTTACTGTAACCCTACGACTCAACCTTTTTCATACGTTCCTAGTTGATCTTCTTCGCTCGCTCCGAACGCTCCTCGAATCCACGATTTGCGTCCCAACGCCGAATCCACGACGTTCAACGTCGAATCCACGACGTCCAACCGAATCCACGGTCTTCACCAATGCGGCACGTCTCGATCACACGAACGCGCCTCGCTTCGAATCCACGAGAGCGGTAGCACCTTGTATCCACAAGGCCACGCGAATCCTCGCGCCGATTTTTGGGAAAATCGTTGTTTTGATCATTGGTGGTGATTCTCCGAATACTTAGATCAATGATAGACAAAAAATACCATCTACGTATTCTTCAATTTGATTCTACAGGTAATAGGAGTTTTGAAACCCTAGAATCAAATTGAACAATATAGATGAAGAAACATGAATTTAATCGTGTTTTCCTTTCTTTTCTATATTTGCGGATTTTTCTTTTTCTTAAAAGAAAATCTTTTTCAAGAAATTAAAAATCACTTTTTACGATGAATAAAAAGTCTATTTATAGATTAGAGACCCTTGGAAAGAGATAAGCATCAAAAACTTCCAAAACAGAATTTTTCCCGCACGGCGATCCGGACTGGATTAAGTCTGATCCGGACTGTCGTCTTTTTTCAGAAGATTTTCTGAAAAACGCAGTTCGGGGTTCGGACTGAAACAGGGGAGGTCCGGACTGTTCATGCAATTTTTGCAGAATTTAAGGTTCGGGGTCCGGACTGAAACAGGGGTGGTCCGGACTGGAAAAATTGCATTAACCAAACCATGTTCGGGGTCCGGACTGGACGTGGCTGGTCCGGATCCTGAACTTCCAAAAAGTCCAGTTTTTTATTTTTATGCATCAAAACATATTCCAAGTGTTTCTAAACTACACAAATGTATTCGGATCACCAAAATTATTTAGTTAAACGTACCTGATCAATCCGAATTCATTTTTCTTGAGATTGATGTAATTGATCCACAATTCTTCATCTTCAATCTTCAAGACTTATACCACTTCACGAAATACGCCAAAACAAAATCCTTAACACATGTGTCCAATATAATGGGGGCCTTGATGCATGTCATTTCGAAATGCATCTCGATGTGCTCATGTGCAGAACTTAATACAAGGACATGCAATAAAGTGGGCGCACCAGTTAGCTAGTGCTTATGAAAGCACCATATAATGACACTACGCAAGTGGGCATCCAGGTGCACACACAAATTTTTTTATATATTTATGTACATACATAAAGTATGTATGGGTGTATGTGTTTCTGCAGTTCTCATTTTCAAAATATATATTCAGCAGAAATTTTAAATGCTTATAGTTGACTCCGTTAGCATTTCTCCTATATGAAGTATATTTTGATAGGTATAAACAGGTGAATGTGCATGTATCCTATTCACAATGTTGTCGAACATCTTGTTTGCTACTTCATTTGATTGCTTTGAAGGTCATGTGCTGAAACTTTTGGTTTTTAAAATCTATCAGGCCTATTTAGCATATGGAGTTCCTCGAAGCGACATCAAGCTCTTTTCTCTGATGCAAAAGGTTTGACCGAATGGCTTAGCAATCTCATTCTACTGTGCTTAAAAGTGTATATTTACGGAATAATGTGAATAATGCAGGCCTGTTATACAGTTGGTGGGCAGTCATTCAGTGCAGCTGATATTGAATTTGTTATTTTAAAGATGAAAGCTCAAACGCATCGTCCACAACTTGTATGCATTTCTACATTTTTTGTGCATTTGATTTTATTATCACATTCCTTATTATTCATAATGTTTTCAGGCTTTAATTTTGGCTCTTCAAAAGTTTAAGATCACTGAGGAGCACAGGAAGTATTCGATTGACAATCCTGAACCCCTGGTATTATTCGCCCTTAGCTGTGGGATGGTTTCTTCACCTGCTGTGAGTAGATTCTTTTATGAGTTTCATGAAGTTACGTAATTTGTCACTATTGTGGTACAAGTTGGAACAGCTGTACCAAAGATTATTTTATTAGTAGAACAAACTTTAATACAATAAAATCATTCCTTTTGGGCCATTCATGTTAACCAATTTTTGCTTATTTAAATTGTTCTTCATAATACTTTATTCCTTTATATTGAATACAATGGAAGTTTGAAATCTAGGAGCCAAATTGGCATCTCCTTGAAGTCTTACTCAAATTTGCATATAGGTTTCTGTACGCCTATTTCAATAGTTTTTTGTTCATCAGATTTCTACAATGAAAATATTGATTTTCCCATCATGAACTCTAAAGGTGTGTTTGCTTCACAATGAGGATAGGAACCTGAAATGAAAGCCGAATGGCATGGAATCAGGATGGGAATCAATGACCAACTCTGTCAGTGCATATATTTCTCACCATAAAGAATATTAGTCTATAATGAATAGAAACAAGAGTTGTGTGTTGTATATAATGTGCAAGGAGCTCTACCTATTAGTTTAAGGCTTTGTTTGGATGTTGGAATTAGATATTCGTTGGTAACCTTTATGGTATGAAGATTTTCTTGTGTGATTGGAAGTTAGAAGTTTGATTTTTCTCCTTAAAAGGTCGTGACATCTATGATTTGATAGAATAACATATTTTACTCACGGGAAAATTTATCTTATTATGTAAAAAAGACTTGAAGGCCAAATATGGTATCCGTCTAGACATTTGGTCACACTCATCTCCCAAATACTGCGGCCTAATTGAATAAATCAAAGTGATATGCCGAATAAGTTATTCATGCATCCAAACAATGCCTAAGCTTTTTGACTGGGTTTGAACCCTTTTACATGGTATCAAATCTTTGGTTCACACCTTCCTTGATTTTGGCCCAGTGGTTTAGTGCCATGTGTTAGTAGTGTTTGGTACATGGGTTTTGTTTGGTTTAGTGACGTGCTGGTGGGTTTCATTTGTGCCTCTTGTACAGCTTCTAGCATGTGGGTTTAGGTTTATGTCACGCACTAGTAGTGCCTAGCAAGAGGAGTTTTGTTGGACCTCATTGGGTTTGTGTCACATGCTGTTGGAGCACCTAGTACCTGCCAACTGGGTTTTTATGAATATTATGCCCTGTTTGAATGTCAAAATAAGTTTTCCAGCATGTGGATTTCGGTTTATGTCACGCACTAGTAGTGCCTAGCACGTGGAGTTTTGTTGGACCTCATTGGGTCGTGTCACATGCTGTTGGAGCACCTAGTACCTGCCAATTGGGTTTTTATGAATATTATGCTCCGATTGAATGTCAAAATAAGTTTTCTAGCGATATCCTATTCGGTACGAGGATTTTCTATTGTGATTAAAAGCTAGAAATGTGGTCAAATGTCTAGAATGAAATAGCATGTCCGGCCTACAAGTTATTTTTTCGGAATAATATAAATCACTCATAGTCATAGATGGGATATGCTATCATACTAAATTATGGATGTCAAGATCTTTCAAGTAGCAAAAATCAAACTCCTGTCTTCCAATTACACAAAAAATTTCATACTAAGTTATAATCAAATAACTTATTCAAACATCCAAACAAGGCCTTAGTCGCATATTGGATAGAATACAAGAATCCTTGCATGCATATAGCGTGCAAGGGTTTCTCCACTATCAATTTAAGATTTTGGGTTATTTCAAGCCCCTTAACACTCACTCCTATCTTCTAATATGTATTTAGTATTAAAAGATTTTGAAATTTCCGATTCAATCTTGAGATGGAAATCGGAGTAAGAAACTTAAAAATCCAAGCATGCCCTAATTTGATCGCCCTCGTGATCCACATTGCTTATAGATAAAATACTAGCTAGTTTAAATTCACTCAAGGAATCCAATGCACACACCAACATTCTTAGAAACTTGATAAATACAAGGCAACCACTTTTAACTGAAAATTTCTATTAGAATTCAGAAAGAATTATAACCACATAGATGCGAAATTTTAAGATTCATGTAGCAGGATTTTCATTCTCAGAATCTTAATCTATGATCATACAGGTAAAGATATTCTCCGCCAAGAATGTTCATGACGAGCTTCAAAATTCAATGAGGGACTATATTCGTGCATCAATCGGGATAAGTGAAAAAGGGAAGCTGTTAGTGCCGAAGCTGCTGCACAGTTTCGCAAAGGGTGTGGTGGAGGACTCGATGCTTGTTGATTGGATTTGCCGATACCTTTACCCAGACCAAGTTGCAACAGTTCGCAATTTGGCTAGCTCACAGCGCAAGCATAGGCTCCTGGGTGCCCGCAGTTTTTGCATCATACCCTTTGATTCGAGGTTTCGTTACCTCTTCTTGCCCGACAACTCCTTCGAGAGCTCTTCAAAATGTGGTGAGAGTGGACTCTTAGGTAATTGAATGCGCAT
The DNA here is from genome assembly GCA_029204045.2 of Tillandsia leiboldiana. Classification (NCBI taxonomy): domain Eukaryota; kingdom Viridiplantae; phylum Streptophyta; class Magnoliopsida; order Poales; family Bromeliaceae; genus Tillandsia; species Tillandsia leiboldiana. The sequence continues at coordinate 33,860,694 of CM055068.1, read as the reverse complement.
ATTCTAGGATGCATGACACGTGCATGCGCTTGATTTATCAAGAAATGATCTGGTGCTTTTGGAAGCAGGGATGAGATAAACCTTACCTTCATGATGGTGCAATTGGTGGCTACTTCCACTTGTAGATCTTGTAACACTTGATGAAGCCAATATATTCACAGAATAGAACTCCTATGTCGTTTAACTATTTGGAACATTTTGAACATTTGGAACATTTGGAAAAGAAGAATATGCAGTACAATCATAGATTGAGTTCACTCTCCCCTATCACTGATTATATACTTTTTGTATTTTATATTGGCACTTTTTGTAAGATAGTCAACATATAAACCATGTATCCAATGAAGGAGAAAGCAATTGTTTGGTATGATCTGAAAAATCTTCCTGAGTTAATGCTGCTATGTGAGAGAAGGTTTCTGTATAGATGATTAAATTTTGTATGCTATCATTGTTTCTTTTCCCATTTTGGAAGGTACAGCGTATTATTGCTTGACAGTATTCATTAACTTATGTGAATGGCTTTATCTTGTTCCATATCAGTTCTAGCAGGTTGCTAATTTATTAGGTATATCCAAATGATCAAATGAACCGAGTAATCTTGGCCGGGCCGGCATGGCCCAGATTTTTTCAGGCTGATTTGGGCCGCAAGGTGGCGCGGCTTGTCACGGATTCGAATTCATGCAGAGGCGGGCCACCTCGCTGCAGACCATGGCCCAGCACGGCCCACGGCCCGAACAAGGCCGGTCCGGCTGTGTTGGGCCACTATAATAAATTTTTTACATTTTGATTTTATTTTTTAAAATTTTTATCATTGATTTTATGAAATATATATTAATTTTAGATAACTTTTTAGAAAAATATTTCAAATTTAAATTATTTAAATTAATTTTTGAAATAATAAATTAAAAAACTAAAAAAATGTATAAGAAAAAAATATATATAAATAAATGGGCTGGGTGGCCCATAGGCTCAGCCCAGGCCACATCCAGCCTTTTGGCCTGGCACGGTCCGCACGGTTAGCATTTTGATGCGGGCCGAGCAATGGGCTAGCAAGCTACGACCCAGCATGGCCTGCACCATGGGTCCGGACCGGGCTTCGGGCATGCTCGGCCGCATCCGTGCTGGGCTTGTCTATACGTCATCACTCGGCCGTTTTACTTCCCTATATGTACCATACTGTGACATGTAGAAGTCGGGTATGTACCGATGTTGTTTCTCAGTTCAAAGTAAGACCCAAAATCTTGGTTTTGGCTGATTCGGAAATTAATTTTTTGTTTAGTAGCGTCAAAGTTTGTTTCCTTTTATATTTTTCTTATCCTTTAGGCTTAATTTGGAAGTGAAACAAGTAGGAAAGTTATAGTCAAATCAAGTTCAGCAGTGAGATTCATACACCATTATAACAAAAAGAAACACATGAAGAATAATCATTTAGTACCCCTCAATATGGATGCAACATATATTTTGTCAATGTCACCCGTCTTGGCACTCTCTGCTGCTTTTATTAATGCCACATTGCTTGAAATACAATGGCCATTTGAAAATATCTATAGACATTGATGCGTTGATGCGAAGCCCCTTGAATCTCTCTCTCTCTCTCTCTTTCTCTCTCTCATATGCTGGCTTTCCATGCAGACACTCCTACCTAAAATCTTTTCCGTTATGGGGATGGGCACGTCTTCTTCCTACTCATTTTTTCAGGTACAGTTTGTACTATTGCTAGGCATAAAAAAGAAGAAGATGATGACGGTGAGGATGACGACGACAGCGACACGTAGGAGGGACACAGAAGAAAATGGGCGACTCAGTGGGAGGATAAAACGACGAGGCCAGGTAGGTATATACAAAATTAAGATGGGTATATAAAGAATGATATGCTCATGCAATAGCAAATAGAAGACGTGCCTCATCTCCACAGCAATAAAAGTTCAATTATATGTGGAGCAGGCTTCTAATTAACAACATTGCCTCACCGAACAAGCCACGGCTTGCGCCCAATGCCTCAGCCTAGTCTTTACATGCTGTGGGTTATCTCCTGTTGTGTCATAGTCCAACAAATTTTCAGTAGCTATCACTTAGTCAAGAAAAATAAAAGAGAGCAAAGTCCAAAAATTCCCAATATCAGTTTGTGGTCTAACGCATTTTGTGATATTATTATTTGCGATGCAAAGTGTGACACTTCATCTTCTATGGGTTCTCCTTTAGTTTATTGTTAGATTCAACTATGAACAAGGGGAGTAAAGTGCTACTTTTTTTCTTTTTGAACAAAGGATAGTAAGTATACTATTATATCTTCCTATGATTTGTAGTTTACTACTTGTGGTTTATAATATGCAGCATTTTGCTAAATTAATAACAATTTACCTATGGACACTAAAATAAAAAATTTGTGAGGACAAAGTGATACATTTTGGACCAGGAGTTAGCAAATTGAAAAATCACTACATCACATGGCATTTTTGAAAATTCACCTAACAAAAAAAGGTAAGCCAAATACCCTCAGAAAGCATGTAAGAATTACGAGGCATTTGTGTGTACCTGGGCTAAAAATTTTCCAACTATCAGCCGGCAAGGATTGCTGTTGTTGTTGCTGTTGCTCCTCAGTAGGGCTTCGAGGGCTCGAAGTTCCACAAAGAGTCGAGGCTGAAGAGGTGGCAGTTGGGGTGGAGGTTGGGCTCGGGGAGTATCTGATTTTCGGGTCATAGAATTGACGATTGACGGCAAAGTAAAGGTCGAGGGCTGGGAGTGTGTCGCATAGATACTGCCCTCCATTCTCCTCGTTGAACCCAAACCCTAGCTCAATTGATCCTCTCAGTTCGTCGAGGTCCTCATCTGTGAGGCTCCTCACCCGTCCACTCAACCTAGTCCTTCGGCTATGGCTACTCCTATCGTTTCTCTCTTGCTCCATCTCCATGTTGCCCTCTTCTTCTTCTTCTTCTTCTTCTTCTTCTTCTGTGGACACCATCATGTGCCTCCTTTGCATAATCTGTCTTCGCCGCTTCTCCCACTTAGCTTCCCTTGTTGTCTCTTTCATTGATAGTTGCTTTGATAACAACCTCTTGCGGTTGCCGATCTGCATGCTGCCTATAATGTTGCTTGTAGCAGTCCATGTGGGTGGTGGCTCCTCAATCATCACCTCCCCCTCTTCCTCCTCCCCCTCGCTTTCCATGGACGAAGATGAGGATGACAAAGTTAGCAGCTCATTCTCCTTAGTATTATTGTTCTTCATCCTTCTTCCCTAACTTTTTTTAAAAAAAATCAATATTAATGCTATACAAGACAAATTAATAATCTCTTCGTTAACAACAAACGAATCCTACCTACTCTCCTCCTCCTTTAGGCGATGGTAACGATACGCATTGAAGGCGGCCGCCGTTGGAGGACGGCCGCAGTGCAAGGAGAGAGAGAGGAGGGACGGAGGAGGAAGGGGGCTCCTTCTTGGAAGAAGAAGAGAGACCAAAGAAAAAGTAGGGCGGAGTTGCTCTTTCTTGAAGATGAGGGTGAGTTCTTGATTTAGTCAGACCTTGAGAGGATTTAAGAGATCGAAGACATTCAGAACCGTCCAATCCTCCGAAGTGCAATGCTTGCCGCTACTTCCTCTTTTCTATTTTTGTAGGAAAATTGTTGCATTATTGTGTTAGAAACTGCCTACTATTTTCGTCCATACGTTAGCTAAAGGGAATGAAGAGGCAAGTTTTGATGCCTATATTTAGGGGTGATAATTTAGATGTAAGAGCTAATTAGAATGGTCCTCAAATATAGAAGGGGCCTCGTACAGTTTTGTGGAAGAGTGGTATTAAACTAAGGGCTTATTTGGTCTAGCTTGTATGGCTTAGACTCCATTATAATTATTGATCAGCGGATAGAAAGCTCTATATTAAAGCATTTGCAAGTAATATTACTACTCTAGGACACAACACAATCATAAAAGTTTATTTCGAAAGGATCAATTTTGTGCTTGTGTGACACTACCTGCTAAAGTAAAGCTAAATGGACACATATCTACAAACATTTTTGGAATCTCATATATATTTAATTCCAACCCTAGAACCCAATATTTGAATTTATCAATATTTTTAAGTCACTAACCTCCGTAAAAAAAAAAAAACTTTATTTCAAAATTAGACCCCTCAAATTTTTATTTGTAAAAATAGGTTCCATCAAGCTAGATGGGCGCCAGCGTGGCGATGACACCAAATAAGACGGTGAACTATTTGCCGCATTCCAAAAAACGAAAAATGATTCACCGCCTTCTTAAAATTATTACACAATCTCATAAAAACGGTAAATCATTCATTGCTTGTGAATACTTCCTCATATTGTGCAAGAAAAATATATTGAACGCAGTTAACTATTTACCGCTCTTAAAAGAGGTAAATAGTTTGTCATTTTTATAAGCGGTGAATGGTTAACTTCTATAACTTTATATTCCCAACTTCGTTGATTTTTTTTGAATACTCTGTATTTATACAATAGCAATTTTTTCCGAGTATTTCAATCACAATAACAAATACTTAGATTGAACTAAACCAACTTCAATCACCCATTTACATGATTAAAATAATATAATAATATGAAAATTGCATGTACTAGAGATCAAAAATATCAAATATACATCAAAATATGTGATGCCCCACTTCCCAGGGGGTCACCCATCCTAGAACTACTCTAGCTCTAGCACGCTTAACTCTCATAACCTCTTGGATCCTGCTACCATCCAAAATGCTATAGCCGGGTTACGAGAATTAGTCCTATTATATCATTTATATATAGGACTAATACACATTCCGGGGGTGTCACAAAATACAAAAAAGTTCTAAGGACGATGCCCCTTCCATGCCCTCGTCCCCTACCACGTTCGCGTTCGCATCCGCATTGTCGACCAAATTCTCGAATATGCACATCATTCTTCATCTTAGGGTGTACTATCAGGGTGTACTATTTGATCAATAATTTGCTTGATGGTAGTACCCTCGATAACCGGCTCTGTCTCTGTGTGTCAATTTTTGATGGTAACATCCTCTTTTACGTCTCAACTATAGACTCAATAGAAATATAATTTTGCCGCTGTCACTTACATCGATATATAATATTAACCAGATGTACTGTAGAATCTAGTAAAATTTAATTTGAATTTAATTAAATTTAGATTTTAAAATTTTTTAAATTATGGTGCCTAAGTTGCGTTTCGACTAATATGGTGAAACGGAGATAGAATCCGATGAAATAAGAACGTCACTGAAATAATTTGGCAATGCCGAATCTAATGGTAAAATTAGTTTTTGAATTCAGGTATCGCTAGTATACAGTTAAAATTTTTTCCTATCAATAATTTAAATTGTAAGTTAGAATCCTTATATTTTATGCATAGATTTAAGAAAAAATCTAGAGGATAGGATCTTTTAAGGATAAGAATCCATTAGAAGAGTCCTAATTGAAATAGAAATAAGTTTGGGAGTTTTATGTGTAATTATGCATATTTAAGTAAATATGCGTTAGAGGTTAGGAGTTTTCAAAAAATTTAGATTTAGAAATTTCTAATCTTCATCAAAGAGTTCTTATGATCCTCCTGTAATAACTGTGATTTTAAATTTTAAAAATTAAAATTTAAATAATTTTTAGAGATTTTAAATTCAAAAATTCAAATTTTAGTGGGGTGTTCGCGAAGAAACGATTGACGTAACGAAACAAAACCCAAACGCGACAAAATAAAATCGCTACCTAAACTGTCTCGTCGAGCTGAACGTCGTGGTGAAGTCTGATTTCAAATTCAGCGAACCAAAACAATGGAAAAACGCAAAAAATGCCATTTTTACAAAGTTTTTTTTGAAAATGTGCTTATATTTTATTCGCCGAATCGCGCAAGATCGAATGTGGAGGGTCCTTTGTGCAAAACTCACCTCCAGTGAGGGACTCAAGTTAAAATATCAATGTTTCGGGGGTCATCTAGCGTCGTTTTCACATCTATAAAAGGGCACCTAGAAAACCCTAGCCGCACGAGCCCAAGCCCCTATAGCCTTCATGCGCCTCCTCTCTCTCCTCTGCCATCCTTCCCGAGCAACTCTACTGCCAGCTGCCGCCACTGTTCGCCAGAGAAGCAAGCTTTCTCCTTATTCTTGCTGATTTTTAGGTTTGGATGAGCTAGAGACAGCTAACCTCGACCCCATTGTTCTTGAACCACCCCACCACCTTCTCCATTATCTAGAGATCACCCCCGAGTTGCACCGCCCCTGAAAAACAGCATGTAAGTCGTCGGTGCAACTTCGTGCATAACTGGAACCCTAGGTTGGCCGACCTTGCTCCAGCTCCTCCTCCACCGAACTACTTCGGGTCTAAGGGGTTGGGAAGGCACCCGTTCCATCTATGGTGACCTCCCCGATGTTCCCTACCCATCTCCGGCCGTCAACCTTGCCGAAAAAACTAGCTCAAGCCGCCTAGTTTTCTTCTTGGCCGATTTTCACCTGGCGTAGCCGCCTCCTGGCGCTGGCATTGCACTCGGTGGCATCCCCTCGTCAGAACCAACAACCCAAGGCCCTAGGTCGCACCTCCCTACTGCCGGATCAACCACCACTTCCTATTCTTGCCCTAGGTGCGGCCGCAACACCTTAACTCCAGCCAACCGTCACCTCTGGCCACTAGAGTCGTACCTGGTTGACCCTCTGGCATCCCCCTCGACCCTCTCCTGTCCCTGCTTGTGGCTGCAGCGTCCTAGAAGCCGAGCTCTGGGAGTTGGCCCAAGCCCAAGCCCTAGCTCACCTTGAATTGGCTGTGTTTGCTCCGACGACGTCTTCGACGACTTGCTGAACCTAAGTAACAAAGCCCTCGCATATCTGGTCCTCCATGAGTGCGATTCTCACTCTAATTTCTTCTGGGAAGGCAGCAAGTGGATTATCTCAAGTGTTGAACTCTAATGATTATTGTAGGTTGGCTCAGCGCATTTCCTGGACTTTGGCTTAACCTCGGATAGTGAGCACAGGTTCCAGCAAGTCGAGGCCCACCTTCTAACACTTTTGGTTCAGTCTAAAACTTTTTGGATCGAGGTATTAACCCTAAACTCCGTTAATATAGGGTCATTATGTAATTTTAGGCAATGCTAGGGGTCTAGTTGAAAATATAGCCATGTAGGCTGCCTCTAGAAATGTGCACATGATCTCTAGACTGATCGTCCGAGATCTGGTGGCTTTTGCTGGATAAAAAAATCTTTATGAATTGTAACTCGGCAAAATCGCCGGTTTATCGTCGTTTCGGCGTGGAATCTGCGTCCCGAGCAATTTAATCGACCATTATCGATTGCCAAGTGTCCTTGTCTAGTCCCGACACTGTCTAGGTTGACCTAGAGACATCTGGTTCGCATTGGTGACTTTCGAAGCCGAAATCAGTGATTCCGGATGTTGTTTCAGAAATTATAGAACAAATAAACTTTATATTAGTGCAATATTAAATGTTGCTGCCCGGACGCCTTAAACGAAGCGTTCCGGGGCAGCGAGCAAAGTTTGGGTTGATTTGCTGCCTTCTACGCACTATTCGGACCAATAGTGGTCGTTCGGTGGATTTCTGGAAATCCCAACGGATCCTGGGACTTAGCGATAAGTCCATGCTTTGGTTTTGGTCATGAGTGAGTCAGTGGGTTGGGTTTGTGTGAGATTGTGACTGACCAGTTGAGTTGATTTAGGCCTTAACCGTCAAGAGTGTCACGCCCCGGGGGTTTATTGAAGCGGAAATTAGTGCAATAAATATATATATATATATTTTTTTTGAAACATTCCCTCCCTCCGGCACGTGCCCAGATCCGCCACACATACAAGGTCACCCAACAAACGGACAGAGTCTCCTTTGTATATGTACGGCATCACATTCACAACATATACTTTAACCACACCAGTTAAGATGAAGACTAAAAGAGTAACTAATAAACATTCTACAACTACATTGACCAAGGAAGTTGAAAGGATAAAGCCACGGGTTTGGAAAACGGTGTCCACACGACACCTTGTTTTTAAAACGTTTTCGCAATCTCTTTTCCGAACGACATTCAGTTTTAAAAGGATAAAGCCACAGATTTACAAAACGGTGTCCACACGACACCACGTTTTTAAAACGTTTTCACAAACTCTTTTCTTGTATTTTAAAACGACTGTCCAGAATGCCTAACTAAAAGCATAATTAAAACAATCAATCACAGAGTCACAAGTCCACACCAACATCCGCATCATCCACGAGAGTAAAAGTCACATGCGTACAGTCTAACCAACTGAAATAAATAGCTACGTAAAAAGGGAAAAAGTCACCGGCCATGAATAAGGCTAAATCCTTCTAGTCGCAGCCTCAGCGTCGTCCCGGATCCCACCCCCGACCGAACCTGTCACAGTGTGGGGAGTCAGTGACAATGGGGGTAATAAGTAAATGTAAAAAGTGCAAGATGCTAAAAACAACTAAAAGTAACGCAAACCGAAAGACCAGAGCATCCCCACTCCCCCTCATGTAGTCAAACGCCACCCCCTGTAAAAGTCAGAACTGAGCACCTGCCTCCGAAATACGCACCGCTCTGAGCACCTACCTCAGAAATACGCACCGCTCTGAGCACCTACCTCAGAAATACGCACCGCTCTCACCTTGTTGCTTTTAACCCCCCACCTACAGGGGCCCCCACTACGTCACCTTGTGGGATTCACGGGTCAACGTACCACATCTCCGGAAAAGTACACCGATACGGTGGCCAAACCGCTGGTGTGCGTGAAGCAACCATGAACATAGTAACCATAATAAAATGAGTGTCCACCTATGACACTCATTGCTCCAAGAAGTATAAGTGCCGATACACGTGCAGAACATGGGGTTAGTCATCAACTCATATTATCCCTTACTATGATAAACATAACAATAACCATCAATACAATAAGGAGGTTCTAAGGGTGTACCCACCTCAGAATGCGTTGACCGGAACACCAGAAGTCGACCCGCGCCCTCGAACGACACCCGGATCTAAAAGTCCCCCAAAATGCAAAAGGTAAGACTAGACTTGCCCATGAAGAATCGAGGTCCCGAACACGTAAAAGTAGAGGCGGAAGCCGAGCAGCGGCGGCCCCATGCGATACCAGCCCGCGCGGTGCCACAAACGGCATGGCCCCGCGTGGCACCAGCCCGCCGGCGCCGCAAGCGCCGCGGCCTCGCGCGGCACCAACCCGCGCGGGCGCCACCTACGGTGCGACCCCGCTCGGCACCAGCCCGCGCGTCGTCGCAACCAGCGCGGCCTCGCGCGGCGCCAACGCGCGCAGCGCCTCCGGCTGTCCGGCCCTGCGCGGCACCAGCCCTGTGAGGACCCGAATTCCTGCAAGAGGATTACTGTTGGATCAACAGAGCTTTTGCAGTGTGATCAGCGATTTCTGGAGGCTTTTTCGGTGTGTTGGAGGTGCTTTTGCGCAATTCGGACCTCAGGATTGAACCCAGCACAAAATTTGGATTAAGAATACCTTTCTGGATGCCTTTGACAAATTTTAGAAGCGGAATTTGGCAAAAAGGATTTCGAATTTGGGCTCAGCGCGCGAAAACTATGAAAATGGACTATTTATTTGTGTTTTTCGGAGCCCGGATGCCAAAACACGAATTTCGAGGCGTGGAGTACTGTTCCGGCAACCGGGTGCATTGCCGGCGGCGGTGGGCAGCGGCGGAGCACGGCGGCGCAGCCGCGGGCAGGACGGCGGAGCAGGCGCGGGCAGGCGCGCGGGTGCGGGCAGCGGTGGCGTGTGCCACGTGGCATTTTTCTATTGGTTCGGTGAGGACACGTGGCAGACTTGGGTTGGCTGGTGCATGGGCGCGGTCCACGGAGCAGGCAGGCAGGTGCCTCGGGATGCGTGCACGGCACGGGGGCGCAGGCGGCGCTGGCGAGCACGTGGACGCGGCGGCCGACGCGTTGACGCGCGGTTCCCGCGCGTGGGCGCGCCACGCGTCAGCCTCCGCGTGGGCCACGCGGCGCATGGCGGTTGGCGGTCTTGGCTGTCGCCTGTTCGGGGGTGACGTGGCAGCATCTGGTTGATTCGGGCTCTGATAGATGGCCAGGATTCGGGTGCACTGTGCGGTACTGTGCGCGCCGGAATATTTTCGGGCGCCAGAAACAGGGGACCCAGTCGGTATTAATTAAATTGTTGGGTTTCGACTATATAAAGGCTTCATTGCAGCCCGTTTTGGCCTTCTTCCCGAGCTCATCTGTGATGACCCGGATCTCCGTAGAGAGTTTGCAGGGTGATTGGGGACTTCTGGAGACCTATGGTGTATGTTGGAGGTGATTGCGCGCAAATCGAACCCCAGTTTTGGACCCGGCACGAAAAACGGAATAAGTTTGCTTCTCCGAGAATTTTTGGCAAATTTTGGAGGTGGAATTTGGCAAAACGGACATCGAATTTGGATTCAGAGCGCGAAAATGATAGAAATGGACTGTTTATTTGTATTTTACGGAGCCCGAATGCCGTGCACGAATTTCGAGGCAGTGGCACTGTTTCGGCGATCGGCGGGCAGCGGCGGCGGCGGCGGGCAGCGGCGGAGTGGGCTTGGGCAGGCGGCGGAGCGGGCGCGGGCAGCGCGCGGGCAGGCGCGCGGTGCACGGGGGCGTCTTGCCACGTGGCATCTTCTCATTGGTTCGCAGTGGACGCGTGGCGGGCTTGGGTTGGTCGGTGCAGTGGACCGGGACCACGATGCAGGCCGGGGCGGCCTCGGGGCGCGTGCCTGGCAGGGGCGCAGGCGGCGGCGCAGGCGCGCGTTGACCGCGTTTCCCGCGCGAGTGCGCGCCACGCGTCGGCGTTCGCGGTGGCCACGCGTCGTTCGGTTGGTGGCCGCTTCGGCTGTCGCCTGTTCGGGGTGACGTGGCGTCTCCGGGCGAATTCAGGCGCGGTCGGATGAGGTCCATCCGACCCGGTTTTCGGCGCCCGAAAGATTCGGGCGCCCGAAACCGGGGACACACTCGGTATTTCGGCAATTGTTTTCCCAGCCTATTTAAGGACCCGAGCCACCTTCTTCTTCCTCTTTTCCGCGTTTCGGAGCCTCCTTTCACCTCGACGCCTTCAGCAAAGTTGCTCCTCGCGCCATGCTGCATCCACCTGAGGATTTCTGGGATTCTACATGGCACGCTTCCCGAGGTTTCTATTTCTTTGGCGCGTCGCGATGCTCCTTCGTCGGTGTTTCCTTCCATCGCGTTTCGGTGTGCGAGCTCCCCCGGCCTACTTCGACTACCTTTTTGAGCGATTCTTTCGCCGTTGGATCCACAACAGGTAGGGCTACGATCTTGGTATTTTTAGCATCTCCTAGTTTCTGGTTTTTCTTGGAGTTTTCCCGTGCTTACTGGGACCCATTGTTTGCTATGAGGATTTCGGGGACAACAGGTTGTTTTGTGGATTTCTCCGCGCTTGAGCGTCGGATTGAGGCGTGCCTATACACTTTTTGCATCTACTCGTTGCGAGAATTATCGCCGTATTTTTCTAGGCTTTTTCTGAGGCTTGCCCGGAGGTATATTTTTCTCCCTTTATCTGTGCATGGTGTTACAGTTGTATTGTTGTGAGGTTGTGTGCACCCCGTGTTGTGGAATTTGTAACTCGGCCTATGGGGCTCGGAATTGGACGTGCAGATACCCGTTTCGAAGGTCTCGACGTGACGATCGCAGCAGTATTTTTATCGGATTTTTCGGAGCCCTTTCAGCAGGTGAATATTTAGCATCTTTGGGACTGTTCTGCAGGTTGTGTATACTTCGATTTTTTTTGGAATAAAGTGTAACTGTGAACCTTGTGTTGTACCCAGGAGGGTTTGTGGGTATTGCTGGACCCATTGGATCTGGAGATATTGATTTCTGGGTATTTTCAGCTGTTGGACTTTGGACAGTTAGCACCTTTAGGTGGGTGGCCTTGTCTCCAAGATTGATGGACTGGATATTAATTCTATTATAGTAGGACAATGCATGATTGTGAGTTTATTGTGTTGCATGCTAGAATGTAAGAATTGATGTTCCTGATGTAGTTGGATTGATCATGTGATTTACTACTTCCTAAAATCTGTTAAATCATTTTTGTCCTGGAACTTGACCTAGCACCCCCGTCATTTGTTGCATGTGTAACCAGACTAATAGAAAACCCTCATCTGGGCTAGGTTTATTTATGCTTTAGACATCCACACTGTTCTTCTATTCCTGGACATAGTGTCATCCTCGCCCGGGTAGTGGGCCGAGTGGTCGAGATTCTTCTTAGTGTGGGATGCATGTTACACTTGTGCTTGGGAGTAGAGTGGAGTTTGGTAGATGTAGTTGGTCGTTCATCTGTGTCGAGAGCCGTTTGGGTGAATGGTGGTCCTGGGGTGTTGTGTTATTTTGTTGCCACTGTGTTAGTGGCATTAGTATGCCAGTGTTAGCAGGACCTTGAACCCAGAACCTTTTTGGACACACACATGATTTTAGTCAACCAAGGTTTTCTTCCAAGCATTGAAGGGCCGCTGGAGTCTGTTCTTGTTTGATTGGACAAAGACATTAGCCCTTCGGGGCTTGGATATAAAACTTGTTTTCAAATTGTTTTCCTAAAAATAAATAAAAATCATTAAAAAAAAATAGATTTCTCTCAGATCAAAGTGGCTTTCAGCAATAAATGTCGCCTTTTCCTATAAACTTGCCCACTCGAGATGATTCGAGTGGTCTGGGTTCTAAGGGCTGCATTTTCTCTGGGTCGAGAACAATGAGGGGCTATGCCTAGAGCCTGTTCTTGTTTGATTTGGGTTGTAGGTTCTAGTCTTTCGGGTTTCTCGGACCCTTCATTGTTGCCGGTTGTGGAGTATACCCGGCTAGTGAGTTGCATGTCGAGCTGTTATTCCTTTCTAGGGGCCTTTTCTGTTTCTGTTTCGGGACGAAAGCTACATGGACCGTGCCTGGAACCTGTTCTTGTTTGATAGGGTTGTAGGTGTTGGTCCTTTGGAACTTTCGGGCCCTGGTTGGTTTCCTCCGCATGTTTTACCGAGGGAGTTGTGTTCTCGAACTGTAAGGGGGTCGGAAACTTCGATAGGCGGAGCCTGGATTCTGTTCTTGTTTGATTGGGGTTCTAGGCACCAACCTATCGGGATTTTCGAAACCTTATGGTGTCGGTCCTTCTTGTGTTACCTGTGAGTTTGGTGTTCTGTTTTGGGGAGCCGTTGGGTTGACGGCAGTCCTAGCTGTTGGATATTTCCAGCTAGTGAGTTAGAGATGTGATGTTGGTTATTGTCGATCTTGTTGATCGTGGATTTGAACTATAGCCTGCATGAGCCACATTTGAGCTCGACAGAGATGCGCGGATACTTTCCTCGGTGGGGTCGCGCCCCTCGAGTGCCACTCCGGAGTTGGGCCTGTTACTTGCTATCGCGACTTGTCGACGCAGTCCCTCTGGCTGGGCCAGTTTTGGCAGTCACGGTCGCCCTACGTTAGTCCGGTCCTCCGTGGATGTAACGGCAGTAGGTAGGCGCAGGTTTGACTGGACCCGAGGAGGCAGTCAGGTAGATTGGGTGATATGAGTTGAGGGATAGTAGATGCACCATGTTTTCATCTGTTCCACTTTTTGAGCATCTAGATAGAGGCATAGTAGCTGTAGAGCTATTCTTTCCCAGCCCTTTTCTTTCGGTATTACATTGTTACTTTATGCCTCTAGTAGACTTAGTGGGCAGACCGTCGGGCTTGTTGGCGGCACCCACTGAGAACTACTGTGGGATGTAGTTCTCACACCCGTCGCGGTGTCTTTTTCCCCAGGGACTTCTACTCCTGTTCCTGCTGATCGAGGTGAGGGAGTCGCGAGATAGATCCCTACTAGTCGTCTTCCTGAGAGAGTAGATGTATCCCCTTTTTATTTTTTGAGAGTTTTATTTTGAGAGACCTTTGTAGTGAGGTTCAGATTTGTACTTTTCTTTTTCTGTTGAGAGACTTTTGTTTTTGTGAGGACTTGGAGTTGTATTTATTTTTATTTATAGCAGTTTACTTTTCAGCTCTGATATCTGTATAGTGTAGTATCTTTCTTTTGCAGGTTAGTCGCTTCGTCTATACAGGGCTTCCCGTATGGGCGGTGGATCTGTTAGCGAGCCCGGATCGCAGTTTCGACGCCGGGCCGTGACATCATCTCTCTGTGAGGCCTTAAGGAAGATTGTTCATCATTTTGTGGGGCATCTCGTGATGGATTCCCAGAATTTTTGGAGGCCGCGGCATCGGCGTTTTCTGCGATGCGGCGCACTTCGACGCTTCTTCGGTTTTGGCTCCTATCGTCGCTTTTCTTTGCGCGAGGCACCCTGGATCACCCGGTTGGATTTTTTGGACGATTTTCGTGGCAGCGTGTTCTTAAGAGGTAGGCTTTCGATTTTCTTGTTGATTGCGTTGTTTTGTTTTGGGTTTTTGGCCGATTTTCGCGGCAGCGTGTTTTGTACCCATTTTTCCTCAGACTGTTATACTTTCACTTTTGGGTCTGGCTTTAGCCAGCTGGTTGTATTTATTTTGGTGAGCTGGGAGTGACAGATGTATCATTTTTACAGATGTATTGTATTTTACTTCTAGTTTCAGTCTGAGATGTATTAGTTTTAGTTCAGCTCTGTTTTTATTGCTCTTTTATTTATCTCTTATATCTGAGCAGGTTATTGGCGTTTCGTGTACGCGGGAAATTTTGTGTGCACGGCGGATCTGTAGACGGGCCCGGGTTCTGATTTTCACCTGACGCGTGACAGATTAGGTGGTATCAGAGCTTAGGGATAGGTCAGTTGGGACTTAGGAAACCCTAGGCTTTTGGTGGACCCTAGGATGTTAGGGCGTGAGAGACGCGACATTTTGCGAAAGTCGGTGATTTATTTGACTCTTCCTTTGAGTGAAGAGGGATCGACATATCCTATTTCTGTGGGATAGTTATGTTGGCTGCAGACAACATAAAGTTACAGAAATAGGGGGATGTCTTTGACTTTCGCTAGATTGGGTCGTGTGTTGGGGTGTGCTGATTTACGGTTTTGTCGTGGCGAGCGGTGTCTCCCCGACGCTAGGCCCTGATCCGGGTGCACCTTGGTGCAGCAGTTGGGTCTGAGCTCGTTGTTTCGGGCCGGATATCCAGATTGGAGTCTGAGAGCTCCGGACCCGAAGGGTATGAGTGTTGGAGGCAGATCAGCGGCGGCATGGGCAACTGAGCGCAGTACCACAGTTGTCGGAGCAGCGCAGTGACACAGTTGTCGGAGCAGTGACACAGTTGTCGGAGCAGCACAGTGACACAGTTATCGAAGCAGCGCAGTGACACAGTTGTCGGAGCAGTGACACAGTTGTCGGAGCAGCGCAGTGGCACAGTTGTCGGAGCAGCGCAGTGGCACAGTTGTCGAAGCAGTGAGGTGACAAAGTTGTCGGAGTAGCGAGTAGCCCCCTTCCGTGCCGACGTTTAGTGCTGGGGCACCGAGGCAGGGTGGATAGTTGACAGCGGGTAAGCTGTGGGATTGCATCGATCGAGTAAGCCAACTTTGACGGATGAGTCACCCCGATTTGTGGGTTTGAGTAGGGAACCTTTGGAGGCAGGGTCGTGTTCGGTGGGGATGGAGAGAGTATTTGAAAGCCTCTTTGTGTCCAGAGTTAACGCAGTTGCTGAACTGCGCGCTCCATGTGTAGAGGGATGAGGCGCATAGGATATGTGTGTCTAAGAGTGGATTGCGCCAGGATACCTTTTAGCTCGTTGGGTCCCTCCATTACGGATTTAGGACGCCTCATTGGAGTAGGCGCCGGGTATGGAGCGTGGCATTGTAGTTCCTTTGGATTGGGATCTGCCGCTAGAGGCGAGTTCTGATTAAGGCGCTTGGCGGCGGGTGATGGAGGATAGATCAGTCGGAGGAGGCATTCCCGATTTCTTTTTCCAGGATAGTGGATTTCTGAGACGCCAGAAGTCGCGCGGACTCTGATGGCAGCATCAGCATCAGTATTGGCAACAGCGGTGTCATGGATGTGTTACCTGAGGAGGGCCACTTTTGTCGCCCGGGGTGAGCAGAGGCAGAGGTCGTGCTCCCTTTGTGCGGTTAGATGTGATTTTGCAGGCAGACTGAGCGACGACCACCTGCATCGAGCGGATGAGCCCGTGTCGCCCGATTATAGGGCGCCACGACAGAGGATTTGGTTATCGCATGTATGATTATATTTTAGCAGCATGAGGTAGGGGTAGGATGGATACTACGTGCACGGGAGGTTCAGATTCCCGATCACACTTTGCACGTGGAGGAATGTTGTTGGTCCTGCCCGGTGTAGTTGGAGACCTGGATTGTGTCGGTAGACCTGATGGTCTTGACTCAGCTGCGGGACGTTGATGTGGTACATGGATGGACTGACTGGCTCGGTATTTCTTTTCGCGGCGGTTGATTGTGCCGCGAGGACGGTCTTTTGAGGAGCCAGGCCAGGAGATGTTTGTGTACCAGGGATGCCGGAGGGCTTTCTTCGCCTCTATGGTTTGGACTTCGCGGGCGAGGCAGATGATTCACAGTGGATGCGTAGCCTTTTTGGCTGGTGTGGTTGAGGGACCTACGGCGGCACCGGGACTCGGGGATACCCCCTTTGGTTGCGAGTTCCCGGATGTTTCCCTATCGGAGTTGTCTAGCATGCCACTAGTTGGGAGTTGAGGACACAACTCCAGGATTCGTTGGATGGGTAATTTTTGTCAGACCAAGTGTGTCGTCTTTGGGGGCGCTGGTGCTATTCGAGATGTGGAAGGATGGTTCACTTCGGCTTTCTGTGTGGATTATCGGGAATTGGATGAAGTGACCATCCAGAACAAGTACCCTTTTGTTGAGCATGGAAGATTTGATTTACCAGCTGCAAGGGTACTGGGTCTTCTCGAAGATTGATTTGCATTCAGGTTTTCTCGACCGAAGATAGCTTCGTGTTGATACAGGAGAGTTGGGGAATTGCTTTTACATCCCAACGGTTTATGGATTAGAGATCAAAGTCTGCGCGATCAGTTGGGGGACTTTTATTGAATACCTCGGGAGTACGGAGGTACTCGGATCGAGCTTTTGTGCCGATGGACATGTGGTTGGATTACCGGGGGCCCTGGGAAGAGCGGATGCTTTTGCTGATGCAGACTATTTGGTAGCTCAAGCGGTTAGCCCAGCTGTACTTGGATGAGGTGGTGCGGTTTCTTGGAGTGCCCGCCTCTATTTTGTATCAGATAGAGACTCGAGGATTGCTTCGCATCTCCGGAGGAGGTATTAGACAGCCTTGGGAGCTTGAGTCGTGGATGATTGGATATCTACCCCCCTACTTGGTTGAGGTTTCGGTTTGATGAATGACTTTAGTTTCGAGGACAAAACTTTCTTTTAGTGGGGGAGGATGTGAGGACCCGAATTCCCGCAAGAGGATTACTGTTGGATCAACAGAGCTTTTGCAGTGTGATCAGCGATTTCTGGAGGCTTTTTCGGTGTGTTGGAGGTGCTTGTGCGCAATTCGGACCTCAGGATTTGACCCAGCACGAAATTTGGATTAAGAATACCTTTCTTGATGCCTTTAACAAATTTTAGAAGCTAAATTTGTCAAAAAGGATTTCGAATTTGGACTCAGCGCGCGAAAACGATGAAAATGGACTATTTACTTGTGTTTTTCGGAGCCCGGATGCAAAAACACGGATTTCGAGGCATGGAGTACTGTTACGGCAACCGGGGGCATTGCCGGCGGCGGCGCGGCTGCGGGCAGGCGGCGGAGCAGGCGCGGGCAGGCGCGCGGGTGCGGGCAGGTGCGCGGGCGCGGGCAGCGGTGGCGTGTGCCACGTGGCATTTTTCTATTGGTTCGGTGAGGACACGTGGCAGACTTGGGTTGGCTGGTGCACGAGCGCGGTCCACGGAGCAGAGAGGAAGGTGCCTCGGGATGCATGTGCGGCATGGGGGCGCAGGCGGCGCTGGCGCGCACATGGGCGCGGCGGCCGACGCGTTGACGCGCGTTTCCCGCGCGTGGGCGCGCCACGCGTCAGCCTCCGCGCTGGCCACGCGGCGCAAGGCGGTTGGCGGTCTTGGCTGTCACCTGTTAGGGGGTGACGTGGCAGCATCTGGTTGATTCGGGCTCTTATGGACGGCCAGGATTCGGGCGCACTGTGCGGTACTGTGCGCGCCCGAATATTTTCGGGCGCCCGAAACAGGGGACCCAGTCGGTATTAATTGAATTGTTGGGTTTTGACTATATAAAGCCTTCTTTGCAGCCCGTTTTGGCCTTCTTCCCGAGCTCATCTCTCTATGAGGCCTTAAGGAAGATTGTTCATCATTTTGTGGGGCATCTCGTGATGGATTCCCATAATTTTTGGAGGCCTCGGCATCGGCGTTTTCTACGACGCGGCGCACTTCGATGCTTCTTCGGTTTTGGCTCCTATCGTCGCTTTTCTGTGCGCGAGGCACCCTGGATCAACCGGTTAAATTTTTTGGACTATTTTCATGACAGCGTATTCTTAAGAGGTAGGCCTTTGATTTTCGTGTTGATCGCGTTGCTCCATTTTGGGTTTTTGGCACGGTTCCTGAGGCACCTTTTGACCCCATTTTCTGTGGTGGCTTTTGGACAGCACGGGCTTGTCGGATTTATATCTTGGCCTACGATTATCGGATTTGAACGTATGAATACTCGATTTTCATCTACTTGACACTAGGAATGCAACCGTGATTTTTTTGGAATTTTTGGAGAACCGCGCAGAGGTGAGATTTATGCATCTTCTGGACTATTTGCCGCAGGATATTTGTTGTGAGGAATTTTGGCTCGCGGCGGTGCTTCATTTGTTTCTTGGTATACAGGTGTCGGATCTGGACGTGTGAGTACTCGTTTCGCATCTACTCGTCGTGGGGATCGCGATGGTTATTTTTCTGGAATTTTCTGAGGTCTTCTCACAGGTGAAATTTAGCCTTTTTCTGGCTGGTTTTGTGGACAACTGTAAATTGAGGATTTGAGAATTAATTCTGCCTCGTGTGGGTTATTGTTGCAGTTTTGCGGTGTACCGAGGTTTCCTGGAGTGTGGGCGCATTTGGATCCGTGCTTCGCGATCGAGGTGGGTGGTTGTTGCATACCTTAATTTTCGACTTGCTCACTATGTGTATTAGAGAGAACCTCCATATTTGACATATTGAATGATCACCTAATGGACATGCATGCTTAAATTAAAATAATTGTGAGCCTATTATATGGAAAATACTATTGTAGAAATCTGATAGTGGTTGGGACTTATACATGTTTGTATGGATATAATATTAGCACTTAACCTTGCATGTGAAATTTACTTTCATGTTGGGGTAATATGAAATGACTTGTGGGTGGGTACCACTTGAGGATCTTTTGGACATGCATAGGTGGATGATTTATGTGAGGGTAATTAGTGGATTATATACATGTGTGATTGGATAATGATTTTAGCATGATGGTTATATCCATGCGGAGCTATTAATTGATACACATGTGGAACCATTATTTGTCACACTTTCTTTTATCTTTCATGAGGACATATGCATGCTTGTATGGTCATCTAGATAGGCCACTATGTGTTGCTACACTATCATATTGGAACTTGACTTAGGAGAAACCATGCTTGCTTCTTTCTCCTTATTCTTTAGTCAGGTGGTTCTTGTTGCTCGGGTTTGAGCAGGGGTACGGGATAGTGTAGCCGGGACCTTGGGGTCGGGGACAGGTGGTATTTGATTATGGGTTGTGGGGTATTGCGGCTACCGCGGATAGTAGGCGGTTGACCGGATAAAGATTATTTTACCTGATTTTGGATTGGGGGTTATTGCGGCTATCGCGGATAGTAGGCGGTTGACCGGATGTCGGATGTGGGACATGATTGTGATTGTGGGTTATTTCGGTGACCGCGGATATTGGGCGGTTGACCGGGTGTCGGTTGTTGGGCTTGATTGTTGACAGTGGGTATCGCGACGACTGCGGATATTGGGCGATTGACCGGATGGTTACTTATGCATCAGATTGGGGATCGGGTTTCCCTTTAGTGGATGGGTCTTCCCACTTTGATCAGAGTCGTGATCCAGTCCTGCTTTTATGATACTTGTGACAGTGATTGAGTTTTGTTATCACACCGGCGCGGCTTTATATGCCCGGTGATGCTTTCCTCGTGTGGGTCGCTCCCCTCGAGTTCCCCTCCGGAGCGTGGGGTCAGAGAGTTATGGACCTTTTGCCATCACATCGGCGCGACTTTACTTGCCCGATGATGAGGGCGGCAGCAGGAGTTTTGCTATCACACCGGCGCGGCTTTATTTGCCCGATGATGAGGGCGGCAGCAGGCAGTACCAGTTTTTACTGGTGGATAGATTGGGTTACCGGGACAGTTTGGTTACTGATGCATTTAGAGGCATAGTAGTGGTAGTTTCCTTTATCAGCAGTCTTTATTACTTGCCACTCTTTTTTCCCTTTTTGCCTCTGGTAGACCTAGTGGGCACGTCGGAGTTTGAGGCTTTACCCACTAGGGGAGGCTACTGGTTTACTAGTTCTCACCCCCATTCTTCTTTTCCTCTTTTCTTCCCTTTTGTTTTGCAGTGTATTCTGCGGGTGCTGCTGGGCTTTCAGCGGCGGGTCGAGGAGAGGAGACGGCTGATGTAATGCACCGGAATTTTGGTATATAAACAAATGTAAATAAAATGGTATGAAATGCTATTTTATTGAATTTATAGAAGTAAAGGATGACCTGGAAACGAGTTGGGCCCAAATCGGGATTAGAATGTAAGATCTTGTATTTTACATGAGAAAGTGGGCATAGATTGTAAGTGGAAAATTCACAGTTTCAAAAAATTCCGAGAAAATTACGGGAGCTCCGTAAATGTGTTTTAAGGCCACAGTAAAAGTTTCGCGTTGATCGGACACCCGGATAGTGAGAACGGGCTCCGCCAGCGAAAGTAAATACAGTGGGGCTTATGGTGACCCAGAGGTGGTCCAAACTGAAAAATTTAAGTACTATGAGGTAAATTAAGTTAAACTGTGGCTGCCCGTCAAATTTGAGCGAAAACGGGCGAGAAACGAGCAAGAATGGACGAAAACGGGCGAAACTGGGCTTGGGCCAAGTTTCGGGCGCCCGAAAATGAGTTCTGGGCGCTCGGAAAGTACTGTAGCAAACCGGTTTTTGAGGGCTGCAGCGAACCGGGCTGCACTGTAGCGAACCCGGTTCACTGTAGCAGCCCGATCCGGACTTCGATGCGCCCGAAAGTTACTGTAGCGCGCTCGAAAGTTACTGTTGGCACGGATCCCGAGGCAGTGGCACGGATCCCGAGGCAGTTGGCATGGATTCCGAGGCAGTTGGCACGGATCCCGAGGCGGCGGGCGTAAATCCCGAGGCATGGCAGCGCGCGTGGCGCGCGGCCCGAGGCGCGCGTGGTAGGTGAGGAACGCCACGTGGCGCTTCCTCATTGGACGCGGCAGCCGAGGGAGCGGGGGCGCGTCGGGAACACGCGCGGACCCCCTGGCGCGGTGTCAGCGGGGAGGCCATGTGTCGGCCTCCCATTGGGCGGTCAGCGCGACGCGACGCGCTGACGCGACCCATCGCTGCGACCGGCGTCAGAGAAGGCGTGGGTGCGGTCCACGTGGCGGCCAACGATTGGCCGCCGCTGTTCGTTGGTCGCGGTGCACGGGTCCAGGGCCACGTGTCATCCTTTGATTGGTCGAGCGACGCTGAGGTGGAGCCCAGCTGGCGAGGCGTGGACGCGTGGACCGCGGCGGGACGGTTACTATAGCCGCCCGAAAGTTTTCGAGCGCCCGAAATCTTGCGCCCGAAAGTTCGGGCTCAGCCTATTTAGGCCCAAACGACCCCATTTTCCTCCATTTTCCCCTTTTGGCTTCGCCCGAGCGTGCCAGGAGAGGGAGAGGGCGACTCCGAGGCGGGGTTTTCGTGGGCGTACAAGCACGCCGTGGACTCCGTGGAGCGCGCAAGGTGCTCCAAAGAGGCTAATGGGCGCGATGGACGTCACGGCGTTGTCGAGGTAGAGTGTGTCGTTTTTGTGGTATTTTTGGCACAGTTTTGAAGTTTCCTTTTGAATTTTGGATTTGACCCCTTTGCCCACGTGCATGTTAGGGACCCAACATTCTGTGCCGTTTTGCTGCGCGAGTTTCGCGGGCGTTTTGGACGCGCCTCGTTTTGCGTGCAAGCTCGTGGAGGTGTGCACCGTTTTGCGTGCGGATTCAGCAAATGCGCACAGTTTTGGACGCGAACGCGTAAAACGTGCATCGTTTTGCGTGCAACGTTGAGAAAAGAACATGCACCGTTTTGCGTGCCAATTCGAGGTATGTGCTCCGTTTTGCGTGCAGGTTGGTAACGGGCACCATTTTTCGTGCAGACTCTAACTATGCATCTCATTTTACGTGCAGGGCCAAAAAAATATGCACCGTTTTGCGTGCAATCCTACAGTAGAGTGAGTACCGTTTTGCGTGCCAATACGGGATACGTGCTCCGTTTTGCGTGCGGGTTGGACCAATGCGCACCGTTTTACGCGTAGAATCTAATAGTTTGCATCATTTTTCGTGCAGGGCTAGGAAAAATATGCACCATTTTGCTTGCAACCCTACAATCGAATGTGCATCGTTTTGTGTGCAGATTTGAGGTACGTGCACCGTTTCGCGTGCCGGTCATGTTGTCGCGCACAGTTTTGCGTGCCGACCCTAATATTGTGCATCGTTTCTCGTGTAGGGTCAGAAAAGACGTGCACCGTTTTGCATGCAACCTTAAGAGAAGCATGCTCCGTTTTGCGTGCAAACCTGAGGTACGTGCACCGTTTTGCGTGCAGGTTGTGTAGTCGCGCATCATTTTGTGTGTAGGATAAAATGGCGCGCACTGTTTTGCGTGAGGAATTGTAATGACATGCACCGTTTTGCGTGCAGGTATGGTGGACGTGCACCGTTATGCGTGCGAGCTCGAGAGATGTGCACCGTTTTGCGTGCAAGCTCGAGGAAACAAGTGGAATCGCGCGGAGACCAATTACAAGTGTCTACAAGCAATTGGGGACATCACAAGGTGGGGAATTCTGCCGAAATTGGGTGACCTCTCCCCTTGCTCCTTTGCTTTTCGATTCGAAGCATGATAGTAGCCTGTTAGAGGCGTTAGGTAATTATGATTATGATTGCCTGTGTAGATGGATTCAGATGAAAAAGTGTTACGGAATTTGAGTTGGCGTATTTCGTGAATTCGGTTAAGTCTTGAAGATTGAAGGTAAAGGAAGTTGGATCATATAACTCAATCTCAAGAAAGAAGAATTCAAAAGGATCAGGTATGTTTAACTTAATATCTTTGGTGATCCGAATACTTCTTATAGCGTAGAAACACTTTGATGGATTTGTTATTGCATAAATATCAAAAACTGGACATGGGACATGTTCAGGATCCGGATCAGATTGTTCGATCCGGATCCCGAAGGTGGTTCGTTCATACACCAGTTCAATCCGGATCGTAGCTTCCCTTGATCCGGATCCCGAACATTGAGTTTACCATTTTATTTGAACGATCCGGATCAGGCTACTGCAATCCGGATCCCGAACGTTGATGTTTGGTGAACTGTATGAACGATCCGGATCAAGCACTTCGATCCGGATCCCGAACCTTCGTTTTTCTGGAATCTATTTTTCTCGCTACTGCAATCCGGATCGCCGATTTCCGATCCGGATCGTCGTCATGTAAAAACTCCAGAAAAGGTTAGTTTTTGATCCTTATCTTCTTCCAAGGGTTTCTAACCTATAAATAGACCCTATGATTCTTTTTCTAGGGTGAGTCCAAAAAGAGGCCGTAAATCCAAATAGCCGTCATCTTTTATACGACCTCAGATCCACATATAGAGAAGAAAGGAAATCATAGATTCTATCTTATGTTTCTTCATCTATATTGATTAGTTTGATTCTAGGTTTTCATACTCACATTTTGAGTTGAATCAAACTAATGAATACTTAGATGGTATTTCCTATCTATCTTTGATCTAAGTATTCGGCGGATCATCACCACCCAAAAAACAACGATTTACCCCAAAATCGGCGCGTGGACTCGCGTGGCCTTGTGGATTCAAGGTGCAATCGCTCTCGTGGATTCGGAGCGAGGTACGTTCGTGGATTCGAAGCATGCTACTGGGTGAAGACCGTGGACTCGGTCGGACGTCGTGGACTCGACGTTGGACGCCGTGGATTCGGCGTTGGACGCACATCGTGGATTCGAGAAGCGTCGTGGAGCGAGCGGAGAAGATCAACTAGGAGCGTATGGAAAAGGTTGAGTCGTCTGTGAGTACGGTATATCACCTTGTACGTGTTTAATTCTAGTGGATTTCACCGTGTTATCGGTCCCGTGGTTTTTTTACTCCGGTTTGGAGTTTTCCACGTAAAAATCTCTGCGTGTTATTTATTTTTCCGCATTGGGTTTTTATATCGCAAAGATTTTTGAGTGTTTATGGTTTACACCTATTCACCCTCCTCTAGGTGTTTTTTTCCCTATTTAGATCCTATTATTCACATAACCCAACAAGTGGTATCAGAGCGAGAATAGGGTTGTAAACAATGGTTGAAGGTGGAAACATCAACAGACCTCCGTTCTTCGATGGAACAAATTATGCATACTGGAAAGTACGGATGAAAGCCTTTTTAATTTCCATCGACGAACGGGTGTGGCAATCAATTGAATTAGGATGGTCTAATCCAACTGAATTTATTGGTGATGTTCGCACCATCAAACCTAGGTCGAAATGGACCAAGGAAGAGATTGATATATCTTCTTACAATGGCAAGGGAATAAATGCTTTATTTAATGCCTTATCACAAACAGAGTTCTCTCGCGTCTCGGCATGTGAGACTGCGAAAGAAATCTGGGATGTTCTTCAAGTTACGCATGAGGGAACTAACCTTGTGAAGATTCAGAAACTGCAAATGCTTACGAGCAAGTTTGACTCTATTTTCATGGCAGAAAATGAATCGTTCACTGACTATTACACACGATTGCAAGACATCGTAAACTCATGTGCTAACTTGGGAGAGAAGATTCCAGAATTTAAAATTGTAAGAAAGATCTTAAGAACTCTTCCTGAAAGATTTCGTTCCAAGGTCACAGCCATTGAAACTATTAAACACCCGGACGAAATCCGTGTAGAAGAATTAGTTGGTTCTTTACAAACTTATGAAATGACATTTCCTACTAACTATTCTTCGGGAAAGGCATCCTCTTCTAAGTCTTCAGGTTATGCTTTGAAAACAATAGAAGAAGAAGACGCGGATTCATCCTCCTCAGGCGATGACGAGAATTTATCTATGGAGGACTTTGAGAAGCAGCTCGCTCTCTTGACAAGGAAGTTTCGCCGAAATTTTCGAAGGGGTAATTCAAGCAAAACTCCATCCTTCGGAAAGTGGAAGAAAGGCAAGGGTTCTTCAAGTTACAAGTCAAGAAAGCAAGAAGGCTTTTCTAAGGATAAGAAAAGCACAGAAGGAAAAGTCCAATGCTTCAAGTGCCGAGGGTACGGCCATATCTCAACGGAATGTCCAACTAAGAATCCGTCTAAGAAGAAGGCGATGCAAGCCGTCACTTGGGATGACACCTCATCGTCAAATGAGTCATCGTTAAGTGATGAAGAAGACAACGCAACTGCGTTCCATGCGTCCACATCTTCACCCTTCATGTGCTTAATGGCAAGTACATCCGACTCATTGTCCAACTCCACTGTTGAAAAGAATGCAACGGACAATGAATCGGATGATTCGGAAGGTGAAGATTTTGCTCTAGCCTACCATAGACTTTTGAGGGATTCAAAGAAACTGGCTAAGCAAAACAAGGGGTTGAGAGGGAGATTGCAGGATCTCGAAGAAGAACTGAAAAGGGTAACTTCTCTCTCGACCGATCTTGAAGTGGAAAGGGATAATCTGATAAAAGCAAATGTTTCCCTTCAAGAGTCCAATGAGCAATTCGAGAAGAATTATATAGATATGGTTAACAAAGCGAATTACTTCTTGAAGCTCAACGGCGAGGCTCGACAGAAAAAATTGGAAATGACAGAGACCATTCTCCAACTCAAGGATGACTTGCAGCGATTTTCATCAGGAAGGAGTAAGTTGGATAAGCTTCTTGGTCGTGGTCAATCAAACAAGTTCGGCCTCGGATACAATCGAACTGAAGACAATTTTAGTTCGGTTGGGACAGTTTTTGTGCCTCAGTCGGTATCTCCTCCTCCGACACCGGAATTCACGACAAGCAACGACAACAAGCCTACTTCACCCTCCTCGGGATCGTCAAGCACTAAGGTATGTTTTCGTTGTAATTTTGCAGGGCACATAAGGAGAAATTGCAAGATGGGAGCCAAAGGCTCAACTCAAGCACTTCTTGCAACAACTACCAAAAGGGTAATTCCTCGGAAAGCAAATGCAAATTATTCGAAAGGAAAAAGCCTCGGTAGTTCATCAAACAAGATGACGACATCAAGGAAAAGCGACGGATCAAACAAGACGCCTTCACCAAAGGTATCAACCTCACAATCATTTCCGACGTACACCAAAACTCGAAAGGTTTGGGTACGCAAAGGTGAAGTTTTCCCTTGTCTTGTTGCAAATATTTCCTTGCATGCATATGATAATTCTTCTTGGTATCTGGATAGCGGCTGTTCTCGTCACATGACCGGTGACAAAAACTGCTTTCAAAATTTTGAGAAAATCTCCGGAGGACTTGTGGTTTTCGGAGACGGTCAGTCTTCCAAAATTGTTGGAAAAGGAACAGTAGCTATTCCAGATAGCCCGATTCTGAATAATGTATTATTTGTTGATGGGCTTAAGACTAACCTCATTAGTATCAGTCAACTTTGCGACAATGGTTTTTCTGTTAATTTTTCATCTGTTGAATGCATTGTAACTGATAAGGATCATGTTTTCTTTTTAAAAGGGGTTAGATCTGAAAACAATTGTTATGTTGTTCCAAATAAAATTTCTGAAAATTATAACTTATCCTTTTTGAATAATGAAACACTTTGGCATGAAAGGCTATGACACATAAATTTTAAGGAACTTGCTAGAATTTCGAACAAAGACGTGGTCAAGGGGGTTCCTAAACTTTCACTTAATCAAAACATTGTGTGTGGTGGTTGTCAAAAGGGAAAACAATCTAGGACTGCACACAAGAACTTGAATCACGTCGGTACCAAACGGCCCTTGGAATTATTGCATATGGATCTTATGGGGCCGACCCGTCAACCATCCTTGGGAGGTAAATTGTATATTTTCTTATTGGTTGATGATTTCTCTCGGTATTCATGGGTAGCATTTTTAAAAGAGAAAGCTGATACTTTTGATTCTTTTCATGAGATTTGCCTTCGTATTATGATTGAAAAGAATGAAAAGATCATTCGTGTTAGAAGTGATAGAGGTGGAGAATTCATAAATTCTAAATTCATTGACTTTTGCACTTCCATCGGCATTAAGCATGAATTCTCTGCACCCTATACACCTCAACAGAATGGTGTTGTCGAGCGCAAAAACAGGGTTGTTCAAGAGATGGCACGTGTTATGCTTCATAGCCGGAATTTACCGCTACATTTTTGGGCTGAAGCTGTGAACACTGCAATCTATATTATTAGTCGAGTTTATTTGCGCCCGGGAACATTAAATACACCATATGAACTATGGTGTTGTAGAAAACCCAACATCAAATATTTTCGTATCTTCGGGAGTCGGTGTTACATTTTACGTGATCGTGAAAATTTTGGAAAGTTTGACTCTCGAAGTGACGAAGGGATTTTCCTGGGGTATTCTATGAATAGTAGAGCATATCGGGTATTTAACTTGGAATCTAAGACGATCGTAGAATCTATAAATGTTAAAGTAGATGAAGCTTTCCACTTTGCATCTGATAAATCTACCCCTGATATCTCTCTTGATGATGATACTCCTGTAAGTGCATCTTCTCATGATAATACTTCCAATATTAATGATGCATCTAATGTTTCTTCAAGTTTATCTGATGTGCAGGAATCATCTCATGTACCTCCGAGTACTCCATTACAACAAACGTTACGCATCTCCAAGGATCATCCTGAATCAAACATCATTGGAGACCCTCAAGAAGGAGTCAAAACTCGGAGACAGTTGGTTTGTGGATTCGCCTGTTATGTTTCCACGATCGAACCAAAGAACGTCGATGAAGCTCTTCAGGATGACTACTGGATTGAAGCAATGCAGGAAGAGCTCCATCAGTTTGAACGCAACAAAGTCTGGGAATTAATGACGCCTCCGAAGCAACACAATGTGATCGGTACTAAATGGATTTTCAAGAACAAGAAAAATCAGGATGGTACCATCATCAGGAACAAAGCACGTTTAGTTGCTCAAGGCTACTCTCAAATAGAAGGTATAGACTTTGATGAAACGTTCGCCCCTGTAGCTAGACTCGAGTCCATTCGTATCTTATTCGCTATTGCTTGTCACTTTAAAATAAAACTCTTTCAAATGGACGTTAAGAGCGCGTTTTTAAATGGTTTTTTAAATGAGGAAGTTTATGTGGCTCAACCGAAAGGTTTTGTAGACTGTAAACTACCTAACCATGTTTTTCGTTTGAAAAAGGCTCTTTACGGTTTAAAACAAGCACCGCGAGCTTGGTATGAAAGGTTGACAAAGCACCTTTTGGAGAAGGGCTATACTCGAGGGGGAGTAGATCGGACTCTCTTTGTGAAGCATTATCAAAATAACTTCATTGTTGCACAAATCTATGTCGATGACATTGTGTTTGGAGCAACAAAGGATAATGATGCTTCTAAATTCGCAGAAACCATGGAAAGCGAATTTGAGATGTCCATGATGGGCGAACTGACATACTTTCTTGGATTGCAAGTGAAACAAAATGGTGAAGGCATCCATCTGTGTCAATCCAAGTACGCAAAGGAGTTGGTAAAGAAATTTGGATTAGAAGATTCTAAAGATTTTCCTACTCCTATGGGAACTAGCAATAAGGGATTAGGAAGTGAATCTCTTAGTGATAATGTAGACGAGAAACTCTATCGCAGCATGATTGGAAGTCTACTTTACCTCACAGCTAGTCGCCCGGATATATCCTTTAGTGTTGGGATTTGCGCGAGATATCAATCAGCACCAAAGGAGGTTCACCTGAAAGCGGTGAAACGGATCATCCGGTACATCAAAGGAACCATTAATTTCGGAATTTGGTATCCTATGGGAACAAGTCTAGATATTATTGGATACTCAGATGCCGATTGGGCAGGATCTGTGGATGATCGGAAAGTACGAGTGGTGCATATTTTTATCTTGGCCATTGTCTTGTTGCATGGCATAGTAAAAAGCAAAACTGCATTGCACTCTTGACTGCCGAAGCGGAATACATCTCAGCGGGTAGTTGTTCAACTCAACTTATTGGATGAAAAGCGTGTTGAGCGACTTCCGGATTTCAGCAACTTCGGTAACTGTTTTATGTGACAACACAAGTGCTATAAACATTTCAAAAAACCCTGTGTTGCACTCTAGAACAAAACACATTGAACTTAGATATCATTTTCTTAGAGAGCTAGTTGAATCAAATATTCTTCAAATTTCCTACATTTCAACTGAAGATCAATTAGCTGACATTTTAATAAAACCTTTGGATCAAAAACGTTTTATTCATTTGCGTAAAGCAATTGGAATGCTTTCCTTGAAATAAACCCTTTTTGAAACTCTTGTTTAGGTTAGGTTTTGTTTTTGTGTTTTTGTTCATTATCTATGCTTAGACATAGAATATTAATTGAGCATTAGTTTTTGATTGACTTTAACTGCATCCTTTTATATATTTAGAAATCTATTATGCTTTAGATATCATAATATTTCATTTGATGCAATGATCATTTATGTCAATTAACTCATCTTTGTGTTGATCAAAGTCAATTTCTCTCTCGATGATCTCTTGGTATAGTTTTATCTTATTTGACTGTTTAGTCGAGTATGAAATCGAGATCAATGTTTGGCTGAATTCTTTATATCTTAAATAATTGATAGCCAATTGAGGGGGAGTCAAAGAAAAAGTATTATGCTCAAAAGATGTGGAAAGAGTTACATCCCAATGAGGAGTGTGAAAACTACTACCACATGGAGGAAAGAGCTACCACCTCGGTCGTCCGAGTACTGTGTGCAGCTACCACATGTATACCAAGCAAGGTTTTTCAAGTTTGATTAATTAAAATGCATGTTGAAATACTTGACTCTGTCAAAATTTCAAGGTTGGTATAAGGTGGGATTTTTAATGAAAAATGCTCAAAGAGCCACTCTCTTCAATAAATTGACTAGATATATTATCTAATTTATCTGGGATGTTAGACATCTATTGATCTTTGTATTTCATTTTCTTTACCGAATTGATGATTTGATAAAGGCATTACTCATAAGATCAAGTTAGATGTAATTGAAGTTGTTCAACTTTAAGGGATTTAATTTTTATAAATTTTCGTTTCATTTGTTGGATGTTATTGATAGATTTGGTATAATCTATTTCTTGTTGTATGAAACGATGATTTTCGTTTAAAGTTGATACACAAAAGTGCTTACAATTTTTTTTCTGGTTTTCTAGAATTTCTCTGAATTTTCTAAAGAAAAAGTTGGAGTCGATCCGGATTGGACCTGCCGATCCGGATCCCGAACGCAGATATTCTTCTGCGGGCAGCTGATCCGGATTGGACCTGCCGATCCGGATCCCGAACGCAGTTTTTCACTGCGGGTAGCCGATCCGGATCGTAATCACGAACTGATCCGGATCGCGGCTAGGGTTTTATATAGAACAAAAGGGTTTTGATTTCTTTTACTCCAATCTTTTGTTCCAAAGTTTCCAGAGCTTCTCTCTCTAGATTTCATCCATCTTGGAAGCTTTCAAACTCAAGTTCTTCAATTCCAAGTAAGTTTTATTGATCAAAATCTCGGTTTTTTCACAGTTTTTCTTATTCCTCCTCAAAACGTGATGAATTTCTTGTATCAATCTCATTTGTGGATGGTTTTTGATCAAATTTCTTTTGAAATAAGAACTCTGAGTAGATTAGTTTTGATTATATGCTAGGTATTCTCAAGATAAACGGATTTTTTGGTCTTCGATTTCAAAAATTTCGGTTTTAGGGCATATAATGGGAATTTTCCAAAATCATGCAATTGATCTATTTTTAAATTTCCTTTTGCAAAACTAATTTGATTCCTAGTCTCTCTACACGATAATGATTGTTTGGGTACAATTTTCTAATTTTTGAAAATTAACAATTTTTTCGTGTTCTTGAGGTGTTGCTCACAGGATTTCTTTTCACAAGAAACCAATAGCAATGGTGATCACGTGGATCATTCTCCTTCTGGCTGCTATGGTACATACGAGAGACACTGTCAAGCCCAAGAGGGCTAAAAAGGATGAAGTCAATTGGGATGAGTTGTCAGATGATGAAACACATCCAGGAAAATCGCCACAGAAAACCTCTGTTGCATCGAAAGGGAAAGCCGTGCAGAGACATCAAAGGAAAAGGCTCCGCCCACTGCTACGGAAAAAGGAAAAGCACCAATGACCTCTTCATCCATACTCTTAAAAAGAAAAAGACTCGCTCGACGACCTGGACGAGCTCGAGGTATTGAAATAAATGAACCATGTCAAGAGAATCCAAAGAATATCTCTCAAATTGACACTGAATCTGAAGACGAAGAAGATTGGGACACATTTCTTGATGAAGTACAACAAGGTATTGATGAAGAAAATAAGGTTTACCTAAAGAACAAGAAGCTACTGAAGTCTTCCTCAATACTTAAGCAGCAAGCAAGGAAAAAGAATGTGCCAAGCAATGAACCTCTTGACAATTCACCTTCTTTGCCAAGAAGATCTCCTCGGAATGAAGGACAGACTGCTCCGTCAATCGTCACACAACGTTCTTCAAATTCCAGAAGAATTGACCAAAGGGAAACCTGGAGTCTTCCATCAAACAAGAACAAGATAAAATGGCTCTAGAACTCAGGAAGATGTCCAAGGACATACATCAGATGAAACAAGAGTGTTCTACGATTTCGGGAATGCTTAAAGAAATTTGAAAAAGCTGGGCTGCACGAGCTCTGAGGACTCCGCCTCGGTTGACTCAGATTCAAATGCTTGAAGTGTTTGCCTACTAATTCTCTTGTGCAGGAACTTCATTTCTTTTTACTTTCTTTTGTGCAGGTTTTTAGTTTTTAGTTTTTTTGTTCTCAAACTTGAACTGTTAACCATTCTCTCCATTTTGGTATTTTTTTGGCTAATTTTTGTGACAAAAAGGGGGAGAGAGAAGTATAAACAATGGGATACTATGATACAATGGTTACTGAGAAAACTTGGAACTATAGAGGTAAGTATAACCTCAACTTGCAAGGTAAGTAGAACTTCAACTTTCGGTTTTCATTTGTGTTTGAATCCATGCCTCGACTAACTATTCGACTAACTATTTGGGCATGTAATATAACTAACAAGTTGATGTCGCTACATGACATTTTGGTTATTGATTGCATAGAAGATATGTTGGTGTTTTAACTATGATCAGTTTACATATCTGAATGTTAAATGTCATGGTAAGTATAAATGAGTACTAAACTTCATCTCTGATATGTGGTTTTTGAATGATATAAAATTCTTGAGGTATCTAACGATTTCTTTTGTCAAGAGATATGATTTCTTTTGCCAGAGCGTACAGATGTCTACGTCTAGAGTCTGTTTTAGGAGTTTAACTCATGTATTTATTTTGGATCTCCATTGTAAATTTTTGTGTGTATGGTGATAGCAACAAAAATATCTTTTTGAATTTCTTGAGTGGATCTATGTTTTGTCACGAAACCGCCAAGGGGGAGATTGTTACGGAATTTGAGTTGGCGTATTTCGTGAATTCGGTTAAGTCTTGAAGATTGAAGGTAAAGAAGTTGGATCATATAACTCAATCTCAAGAAAGAAGAATTCAAAAGGATCAGGTAGTTTAACTTAATATCTTTGGTGATCCGAATACTTTTATAGTGTAGAAACACTTGGAAGAATTTGTATTGCATAAATATCAAAAACTGGACATGGGACATGTTCAGGATCGGATCAGATTTTCAATCCGGATCCCGAAGGTGGTTCGTTCATACAATGTTCAATCCGGATCGTAGCTTCCCTTGATCCGGATCCCGAACACTGAGTTTACCATTTTATTTGAACGATCCGGATCAGGCTTTGCAATCCGGATCCCGAACGTTGATGTTTGGTGAACTGTATGAACGATCGGATCAAGCACTTCGATCCGGATCCCGAACCTTCTTTTTTGTTCTGGAATTGTTTTCTCGCTACTGCAATCCGGATCGCCGATCTCCGATCCGGATCGTCATGTAAAAACTCCAGAAAAGGTTAGTTTTTGATCCTTATCTTCTTCAGGGTTTTAACCTATAAATAGACCCTATGATTCTTTTTCTAGGGTTAATCAAAAAGAAGGCCGTAAAATCCAAATAGCCGTCATCTTATACGGCCTAAGATCCACAATAGAGAAGAAAGGAAATCATAGATTATTCTTATGTTTCTTCATCTATATTGATTAGTTTGATCTAGGTTTTCATACTCACATTTGAGTTGAATCAAATCTAATGAATACTTAGATGGTATTTCCTATCTATCTTTGATCTAAGTATTCGGGGATCATCACCACCAAAAAAACAACGATTTACCCCAAATCGGCGCGCGTGGACTCGCGTGGCCTTGTGGATCAAGGTGCAACCGCTCTCGTGGATCGGAGCGAGGTACGTTTCGTGGATTCGAAGCGTGCTTACTGGGTTGAAGACCGTGGACTCGGCGGTCGGCGTCGTGGATCGACGAGGACGCCGTGTGGATTTCGGCGTTGGACGCCACATCGTGGAT
>CM055068.1:33788410-33826794 GCA_029204045.2 Tillandsia leiboldiana | reverse complement strand
CTTCTTCCAAATTGTGGAAAAGGAACAGTAGCTTTCCAGATAGCCCGATTCTGAAAATGTATTATTTGTTGATGGGCTTAAGACTAACCTCATTAGTATCAGTCAACTTTGCGACAATGGTTTTTCTGTTAATTTTTATCTGTTGAATGCATTGTAACTGATAAGGATCATGTTTCTTTTTAAAAGGGGTTAGATCTGAAAACAATTGTTATGTTGTTCAAATAAAATTTCTGAAAATTGTAACTTATCCTTTTTGAAAATGAAACACTTTGGCATGAAGGCTAGGACACATAAAATTTTAAGGAACTTGCTAGAATTCGAACAAAGACGTGGTCAAGGGGTTCCTAAACTTTCACTTAATCAAAACATTGTGTGTGGTGGTGTCAAAAGGGAAAACAATAGGACTGCCACAAGAACTGAATCACGTCGGTACCAAAGCCCTTGGAATTATTGCATATGGATCTTATGGGGCCGACCCGTCAACCATCCTGGGAGGTAAATGGTATATTTTCTTATTGGTTGATGATTCTCTCGGTATTCAGGGTAGCATTTTTAAAAGAGAAAGCTGATACTTTTGATTCTTTTAATGAGATGTGCCTTCGTATTATGATTGAAAAGAATGAAAAGATCATTCTGTGTTAGAAGTGATAGAGGTGGAGATTCATAAATTCTAAATTCTGACTTTTGCACTTCCATCCGGCATTAAGCATGAATTCTCTGCACCCTATAACACCTCAACAGAATGGTGTTGTCGAGCGCAAAAAACAGGGTTGTTCAAGAGATGGCCGTGTTATGCTTCATAGCCGGAATTTACCGCTACATTTTTGGGCTGAAGCTGTGAACACTGCAATCTATGTTATTAATCGAGTTTTTTGCGCCCGGGAACGTTAAATACACCATATGAACTATGGTGTTGTAGAAACCCAACATCAAATATTTTCGTATCTTCGGGAGTCGGTGTTACATTTTACGTGATCGTGAAAATTTTGGAAAGTTTGACTCTCCGAAGTGACGAAGGGATTTTCCTGGGTATTCTATGAATAGTAGAGCATATCGGGTATTTAACTTGGAATCTAAGACGATCGTAGAATCTATAAATGTTAAAGTAGATGAAGCTTTCCACTTTGCATCTGATAAATCTACCCCTGATATCTCTCTTGATGATGATACTCCTGTAAGTGCATCTTCTCATGATAATACTTCCAATATTAATGATGCATCTAATGTTCTTCAAGTTTATCTGATGTGCAGGAATCATCTCATGTACCTCCGAGTACTCCATTACAACAAACGTTACGCATCTCCAAGGATCATCTGAATCAAACATCATTGGAGACCCTCAAGAAGGAGTCAAAACTCGGAGACAGTTGGTTTGTGGATTCGCCTGTTATGTTTCCACGATCGAACCAAAGAACGTCGATGAAGCTCTTCAGGATGACTACTGGATTGAAGCAATGCAGGAAGAGCTCCCATCAGTTTGAACGCACAAGTCTGGGAATTAATGACGCCTCCGAAGCAACACAATGTGATCGGTACTAAATGGATTTTCAAGAACAAGAAAAATCAGGATGGTACCATCATCAGGAACAAAGCACGTTAGTTGCTCAAGGCTACTCTCAAATAGAAGGTATAGACTTTGATGAAACGTTCGCCCCTGTAGCTAGACTCGAGTCCATTCGTATCTTATTCGCTATTGCTTGTCACTTTAAAATAAACTCTTTCAAATGGACGTTAAGAGCGCGTTTTTAAATGGTTTTTTAAATGAGGAAGTTTATGTGGCTCAACCGAAAGGTTTTGTAGACTGTAACTACCTAACCATGTTTTTCGTTTGAAAAAGGCTCTTTACGGTTTAAAACAAGCACCGCGAGCTTGGTATGAAAGGTTGACAAAGCACCTTTTGGAGAAGGGCTATACTCGAGGGGGAGTAGATCGGACTCTCTTTGTGAAGCATTATCAAAATAACTTCATTGTTGCACAAATCTATGTCGATGACATTGTGTTTGGAGCAACAAAGGATAATGATGCTTCTAAATTCGCAGAAACCATGGAAAGCGAATTTGAGATGTCCATGATGGGCGAACTGACATACTTTCTTGGATTGCAAGTGAAACAAAATGGTGAAGGCATCCATCTGTGTCAATCCAAGTACGCAAAGGAGTTGGTAAAGAAATTTGGATTAGAAGATTCTAAAGATTTTCCTACTCCTATGGGAACTAGCAATAAGGGATTAGGAAGTGAATCTCTTAGTGATAATGTAGACGAGAAACTCTATCGCAGCATGATTGGAAGTCTACTTTACCTCACAGCTAGTCGCCCGGATATATCCTTTAGTGTTGGGATTTGCGCGAGATATCAATCAGCACCAAAGGAGGTTCACCTGAAAGCGGTGAAACGGATCATCCGGTACATCAAAGGAACCATTAATTTCGGAATTTGGTATCCTATGGGAACAAGTCTAGATATTATTGGATACTCAGATGCCGATTGGGCAGGATCTGTGGATGATCGGAAAGTACGAGTGGTGCATATTTTTATCTTGGCCATTGTCTTGTTGCATGGCATAGTAAAAAGCAAAACTGCATTGCACTCTTGACTGCCGAAGCGGAATACATCTCAGCGGGTAGTTGTTCAACTCAACTTATTTGGATGAAAAGCGTGTTGAGCGACTTCCGGATTTCAGCAACTTCGGTAACTGTTTTATGTGACAACACAAGTGCTATAAACATTTCAAAAAACCCTGTGTTGCACTCTAGAACAAAACACATTGAACTTAGATATCATTTTCTTAGAGAGCTAGTTGAATCAAATATTCTTCAAATTTCCTACATTTCAACTGAAGATCAATTAGCTGACATTTTAATAAAACCTTTGGATCAAAAACGTTTTATTCATTTGCGTAAAGCAATTGGAATGCTTTCCTTGAAATAAACCCTTTTTGAAACTCTTGTTTAGGTTAGGTTTTGTTTTTGTGTTTTTGTTCATTATCTATGCTTAGACATAGAATATTAATTGAGCATTAGTTTTTGATTGACTTTAACTGCATCCTTTATATATTTAGAAATCTATTATGCTTTAGATATCATAATATTTCATTTGATGCAATGATCATTTATGTCAATTAACTCATCTTTGTGTTGATCAAAGTCAATTTCTCTCTCGATGATCTCTTGGTATAGTTTTTATCTTATTTGACTGTTTAGTCGAGTATGAAATCGAGATCAATGTTTGGCTGAATTCTTTATATCTTAAATAATTGATAGCCAATTGAGGGGGAGTCAAAGAAAAAGTATTATGCTCAAAAGATGTGGAAAGAGTTACATCCCAATGAGGAGTGTGAAAACTACTACCACATGGAGGAAAGAGCTACCACCTCGGTCGTCCGAGTACTGTGTGCAGCTACCACATGTATACCAAGCAAGGTTTTTCAAGTTTGATTAATTAAAATGCATGTTGAAATACTTGACTCTGTCAAAATTTCAAGGTTGGTATAAGGTGGGATTTTTAATGAAAAATGCTCAAAGAGCCACTCTCTTCAATAAATTGACTAGATATATTATCTAATTTATCTGGGATGTTAGACATCTATTGATCTTTGTATTTCATTTTCTTTACCGAATTGATGATTTGATAAAGGCATTACTCATAAGATCAAGTTAGATGTAATTGAAGTTGTTCAACTTTAAGGGATTTAATTTTTATAAATTTTCGTTTCATTTGTTGGATGTTATTGATAGATTTGGTATAATCTATTTCTTGTTGTATGAAACGATGATTTTCGTTTAAAGTTGATACACAAAAGTGCTTACAATTTTTTTCTGGTTTTTCTAGAATTTCTCTGAATTTTCTAAAGAAAAAGTTGGAGTCGATCCGGATTGGACCTGCCGATCCGGATCCCGAACGCAGATATTCTTCTGCGGGCAGCTGATCCGGATTGGACCTGCCGATCCGGATCCCGAACGCAGTTTTTCACTGCGGGTAGCCGATCCGGATCGTAATCACGAACTGATCCGGATCGCGGCTAGGGTTTTATATAGAACAAAAGGGTTTTGATTTCTTTTACTCCAATCTTTTGTTCCAAAGTTTCCAGAGCTTCTCTCTCTAGATTTCATCCATCTTGGAAGCTTTCAAACTCAAGTTCTTCAATTCCAAGTAAGTTTTATTGATCAAAATCTCGGTTTTTCACAGTTTTTCTTATTCCTCCTCAAAACGTGATGAATTTCTTGTATCAATCTCATTTGTGGATGGTTTTTGATCAAATTTCTTTTGAAATAAGAACTCTGAGTAGATTAGTTTTGATTATATGCTAGGTATTCTCAAGATAAACGGATTTTTGGTCTTCGATTTCAAAAATTTCGGTTTTAGGGCATATAATGGGAATTTTCCAAAATCATGCAATTGATCTATTTTTAAATTTCCTTTTGCAAAACTAATTTGATTCCTAGTCTCTCTACACGATAATGATTGTTTGGGTACAATT
This sequence comes from Tillandsia leiboldiana, assembly GCA_029204045.2. Taxonomy (NCBI): domain Eukaryota; kingdom Viridiplantae; phylum Streptophyta; class Magnoliopsida; order Poales; family Bromeliaceae; genus Tillandsia; species Tillandsia leiboldiana. Next base: position 33,822,317 of record CM055068.1, on the reverse strand, counting down.
TTTCTAATTTTTGAAAATTAACAATTTTTTCGTGTTCTTGAGGTGTTGCTCACAGGATTTCTTTTCACAAGAAACCAATAGCAATGGTGATCACGTGGATCATTCTCCTTCTGGCTGCTATGGTACATACGAGAGACACTGTCAAGCCCAAGAGGGCTAAAAAGGATGAAGTCAATTGGGATGAGTTGTCAGATGATGAAACACATCCAGGAAAATCGCCACAGAAAACCTCTGTTGCATCGAAAGGGAAAGCCCGTGCAGAGACATCAAAGGAAAAGGCTCCGCCCACTGCTACGGAAAAAGGAAAAGCACCAATGACCTCTTCATCCATACTCTTAAAAAGAAAAAGACTCGCTCGACGACCTGGACGAGCTCGAGGTATTGAAATAAATGAACCATGTCAAGAGAATCCAAAGAATATCTCTCAAATTGACACTGAATCTGAAGACGAAGAAGATTGGGACACATTTCTTGATGAAGTACAACAAGGTATTGATGAAGAAAATAAGGTTTACCTAAAGAACAAGAAGCTACTGAAGTCTTCCTCAATACTTAAGCAGCAAGCAAGGAAAAAGAATGTGCCAAGCAATGAACCTCTTGACAATTCACCTTCTTTGCCAAGAAGATCTCCTCGGAATGAAGGACAGACTGCTCCGTCAATCGTCACACAACGTTCTTCAAATTCCAGAAGAATTGACCAAAAGGGAAACCTGGAGTCTTCCATCAAACAAGAACAAGATAAAATGGCTCTAGAACTCAGGAAGATGTCCAAGGACATACATCAGATGAAACAAGAGTGTTCTACGATTTCGGGAATGCTTAAAGAAATTTTGAAAAAGCTGGGCTGCACGAGCTCTGAGGACTCCGCCTCGGTTGACTCAGATTCAAATGCTTGAAGTGTTTGCCTACTAATTCTCTTGTGCAGGAACTTCATTTCTTTTTACTTTCTTTTGTGCAGGTTTTTAGTTTTTAGTTTTTTGTTCTCAAACTTGAACTGTTAACCATTCTCTCCATTTTGGTATTTTTTTGGCTAATTTTTGTGACAAAAAGGGGGAGAGAGAAGTATAAACAATGGGATACTATGATACAATGGTTACTGAGAAAACTTGGAACTATAGAGGTAAGTATAACCTCAACTTGCAAGGTAAGTAGAACTTCAACTTTCGGTTTTCATTTGTGTTTGAATCCATGCCTCGACTAACTATTCGACTAACTATTTGGGCATGTAATATAACTAACAAGTTGATGTTCGCTAACATGACATTTTGGTTATTGATTGCATAGAAGATATGTTGGTGTTTTAACTATGATCAGTTTACATATCTGAATGTTTAAATGTCATGGTAAGTATAAATGAGTATAAACTTCATCTCTGTATGTGGTTTTTGAATGATATAAAATTCTTGAGGTATCTAACGATTTCTTTTGTCAAGAATGATTTCTTTTGCAGAGAGTACAGATGTCTAAGTCTAGAGTCTGTTTTAGGAGTTTAACTCATGTATTTTATTTTGGATCTCCATTGTAAATTTTTGTTGTATGGTGATAGCAACAAAAATATCTTTTTGAATTTTCTTGAGTGGATCTATGTTTTGTCACGAAACCGCCAAAGGGGGAGATTGTTACGGAATTTGAGTTGGCGTATTTCGTGAATTCAGTTAAGTCTTGAAGATTGAAGGTAAAGGAAGTTGGATCATATAACTCAATCTCAAGAAAGAAGAATTCAAAAGGATCAGGTATGTTTAACTTAATATCTTTGGTGATCCGAATACTTCTTATAGCGTAGAAACACTTGGATGGATTTGTTATTGCATAAATATCAAAAACTGGACATGGGACATGTTCAGGATCCGGATCAGATTGTTCGATCCGGATCCCGAAGGTGGTTCGTTCATACACCAGTTCAATCCGGATCGTAGCTTCCCTTGATCCGGATCCCGAACATTGAGTTTACCATTTTATTTGAACGATCCGGATCAGGCTACTGCAATCCGGATCCCGAACGTTGATGTTTGGTGAACTGTATGAACGATCCGGATCAAGCACTTCGATCCGGATCCCGAACCTTCGTTTTTTTGGAATCTGTTTTTCTCGCTACTGCAATCCGGATCGCCGATTTCCGATCCGGATCGTCGTCATGTAAAAACTCCAGAAAAGGTTAGTTTTTGATCCTTATCTTCTTCCAAGGGTTTCTAACCTATAAATAGACCCTATGATTCTTTTTCTAGGGTGAGTCCAAAAAGAGGCCGTAAATCCAAATAGCCGTCATCTTTTATACGACCTCAGATCCACATATAGAGAAGAAAGGAAATCATAGATTCTATCTTATGTTTCTTCATCTATATTGATTAGTTTGATTCTAGGTTTTCATACTCACATTTTGAGTTGAATCAAACTAATGAATACTTAGATGGTATTTCCTATCTATCTTTGATCTAAGTATTCGGCGGATCATCACCACCCAAAAAACAACGATTTACCCCAAAATCGGCGCGTGGACTCGCGTGGCCTTGTGGATTCAAGGTGCAACCGCTCTCGTGGATTCGGAGCGAGGTACGTTCGTGGATTCGAAGCATGCTACTGGGTGAAGACCGTGGACTCGGTCGGACGTCGTGGACTCGACGTTGGACGCCGTGGATTCGGCGTTGGACGCACATCGTGGATTCGAGAAGCGTCGTGGAGCGAGCGGAGAAGATCAACTAGGAGCGTATGGAAAAGGTTGAGTCGTCTGTGAGTACGGTATATCACCTTGTACGTGTTTAATTCTAGTGGATTTCACCGTGTTATCGGTCCCGTGGTTTTTTACTCCGGTTTGGAGTTTTCCACGTAAAAATCTCTGCGTGTTATTTATTTTTCCGCATTGGGTTTTTATATCGCAAAGATTTTTGAGTGTTTATGGTTTACACCTATTCACCCCCCTCTAGGTGTTTTTTCCCCTATTTAGATCCTATTATTCACATAACCCAACAAAAAGTGCAACTGTTGGTTGCCAGAGATAGAGGAATAGATGTGCATGTGCAAATGGACACAGAGAAAAAGTGCAACTGTTGGTTGCCAAAGATATATGATGAATATGCATGCGTAGAGATAATTATTATTTTATGAATGAGATGAAAATAATTACATGCATGAAAAAGATTAGCTAGTTGTGATTGTGATCATGTTAGGGTATAACCCTAGGAATCACGTGACATAAGGGAACAAAAAGATTGTTGGTAGTAAGACTAGGAGAAAACCTAGTGTAGGGGTTTGACGAGTGACATCAACTTAGGAGTTATCCTAGGATGGATGAGTGGCATTGTCTTAGGAGATAACTTAAGGACATTGAGTAGAGTGATCAACATAGAGTCAAGGAACTCTAGGATGTATATGACATGAGACTTAGGTAAAGGAAACCTAAGGACACTGGACTAGTGATCAACATAGAGTCAGGGAACTCTAGGATGTATATGACATGAGACTTAGGTAAAGGAAACCTAAGGACACTGGACTAGTGATCAACATAGAGTCAGGGAACTCTAGGATGTATATGACATGAGACTTGGGTAAAGAAAACCTAAGGAGGACTAGTGATCAACATAGAGTCAGGGAACTCTAGAATGAGTGTGACATGGAACTTAGGTAAAAGGAACCTAAGGTGAGCTAGAGGAATTTAAACTCACAGACAGGAAATAGAGTTAAGTTGACTCTAGGATTCAGTAAGGGATCAGGAGAATGGGAAAAATGGATAAAGTGTGGAGACATGAAAGGAAAAACAGGAAATTAGAGTCAGTGTAACCCTAAATCCAGGGCAGAATCAGGAAAAAGGGGATTAGATCCCACGGTTAAGAATTTAGGGAACATGACCCCAGAGAGTCATAGGGCATCTGGGTAAATGGATAGACTAGTTTAACTTCAAGTAAAGTTAAACAAAGGAAAGTGGAAAGGATAAAGTGTGGAGACATGAAAGGAAAAAGTATAAAGAGAATATAAATGGCGCCTTCGAATTTGAGACTCGTCAATTGGAGCAGGACTCCCTGGGCAGTGACCCGTCGGACGAGGTACTTTCGAAAAGCTTAAAGTTAAAAGCAAGCTAAAAGTGGCTAAAAAGTATAAAGAGAATATAAATGGCGCCTTCGAATTTGAGACTCGTCAATTGGAGCAGGACTCCCTGGGCAGTGACCCGTCGGACGAGGTACTTTCGAAAGGCTTAAAGTTAAAAGTAAGCTAAAAGTGGCTAAAAAGTATAAAGAGAATATAAATGGCGCCTTCGAATTTGAGACTCGTCAAGTGGAGCAGGACTCCCTGGGCAGTGACCCGTCGGACGAGGTACTTTCGAAAGGCTTAAAGTGAAAGCAAAGAACTAAATGCTCAAAGAAAAGTGAAAGAGATTTGCCAGTGGCAAAAAGGGAGCTATTAGCTCGAATAAGAAAGGAAAGCAAGTGTTCAAAGGCAAAGAGGCTAAGAACTAAAGTAAAAGAGAAAGAAAAAGAAAAGAAAATAAAAGAAAAAAAGAATAATTAAAGATAAAACGGGCGGAACTACGGAGTGAAACGCGGCCCATGTTGGAGTTGCAGGCAGTGCCCCTCTCCCGGGTAGAGACCCGTTCGGGACGTTTCTTCCGTAGGACGGGGTAACACTTGCGGGTGTTATCGGCAACCTTAGAAATCTTATCTTATGGTAGCAGGACTACCGGGCTGGGGCCCATTGGATAAGAAATTTCTGAGGGTTAACTTGAACTAAAGCACCAGAATTTAAAGAATAAAGAGAAACTTGAGTGGCCAAGATGGCCGGGTTAGTTTGACCCTATATACAGCGGCATAGTGGCCGAGTTGGTGCTTAGTAGCTTAGTATGACTAGACAGAGTAGTGCTGGGTTGATGAGTATATACAGATAGTGATATATTGTTTTGCATAGCTGCATTTTGATATCGAGGATTTTAGTTTCCTAGCACTGTTATTATTGCTTCCATTGGACCAAGTGGTGTAGGACACTTTTTCTCGGTGGTTGAACCCACTGGGAACTCAGATGTAGTTCTCACACCCCTTGGGTGACCCCCCCCACAGGTTCAGGTATGGATGCAGCGGTTGCGACGGTTCAGATGCAGACGGCAAGGCATGCGACAGGGGCAAGGGCCCAGCAGCATAGAGACCTAGAGGGTCTAGCAGAGGTATCCCATTTATATATTTCTTGAGTGAACCTTGTATGGTGAGGAATCTATGTAAAGGAATCGTAATAATTTTATTTGCAAGTTCAGAGATGTAAAGTGTAATAAAGTAATGCATGGTTCACTCTTATATGCTTTCATTTCCGCATTAACTGTTGTTATTGAATGAAAGTTTTAAATTTGTAGTGATTTTTAGTACTCTGATATTGAGCTTCCGCATACACTTGTTGTGTTATCAAGGATGTTACCGTTCCTTTCGGGTAGGAAAAGGTCTTACCCGACTGGCGGGTCTGTTGGCGTGCCCGAACCGTACAAATTGGCGGACTCGGGGCGTGACAGCTGAGTAGATATATCTCTTGGCAGGATGAAAGTGTTTAGCTGGACATTTTGTACCCATTTTTCCTCAGACTGTTATACTTTCACTTTTGGGTCTGGCTTTAGCCAGCTGGTTGTATTTATTTTGGTGAGCTGGGAGTGACAGATGTATCATTTTTACAGATGTATTGTATTTTACTTTCAGTTTCAGTCTGAGATATATTAGTTTTAGTTCAGCTCTGTTTTTATTACTCTTTTATTTATCTCTTATATCTGAGCAGGTTATTGGCGTTTCGTGTACGCGGGAAATTTTGTGTGCACGGCGGATCTGTAGACGGGCCCGGGTTCTAGTTTTCACCGGGGGCGTGACAAGCCCGCGCGCCGCCGCAAGCGGCGAGGCCCCGCGCGGCACCAACCCGCGTGGCGCGCAATGCGGGCGGCGTCCGTACACAGCGGCGGCGGCGCTCTAGGGCATCATGGTGGCGGCACTCTAGGGCATCGCGGTGGCGACGCAACGAACGGCACATGCGATCCGAACCAAAAAAGCGGCGAAACCCTAAACCCAAAAACGCCAAACCAAAAACGACGAAAACACGCGAATAAACGCCGCTTACCTTGATGTAACAGAGAAGACGATCCGTTCCCGTTCCTCGCGATGGTGAGGATCCGGATCCGCTCCCCGTTGACGGTAACATCTCGTTCCCGGCTTCCGGCGCGTCGATCGAAGAAGATCGGAGATCCGCTTTCTTTTTTTTTTCTCTCCGAACTAGGGTTTTCGTTTTCTTGAAAAGTATTAATTAAATAAAATTCTATTTCTCTCGTACGTACGAAATAAAACCCTTATTCGGTATATAATAGACAGATTCCCATCTTCTCGAAAAGCGTGCCGATAACGTAGCATGGGTTCCGGTGCAACCTTCGAGTATCGAAACCCTCAAAATCCCATTCTGGGAGATCCGCAAATCGGATTTCAGATCCGATCGCTTTGTCGTTCCCCGTTTTTCGAGCTCTAACACCGAAAAATACCCGCACGTACCGACGCTGTACCCAAGAAACCCCGTTAATTAATCCCCTAAATAACTAATTTCTTCAAAAGGGTTAAAAGAAACACAAGACAGTTCGTGATATTACATCACACACCGCTTAAAAGAAGTTTCATCCTCGAAACTTAACCTCAACCCACGCTAAACAAGTCTGGAAAACACTCTCTCATCTTCGACTCCAACTCCCAAGTCACTTCGCGCTCTTCATGATTACTCCACAGCAGCCTCACATAGGAAATAATCCGGTTGTGCAACTTTTTGTCTTCACGTGCCAAGATTCGGACCGGTGTTTCATCAAAGCTCAAGTCCTCTCGAAGCTCAATAGCAGAAACATCGAGAACATGCGACGGATCAGGGAGGTTTTTCCGAATCATCGAAAAATGAAATACGTTGTGCACGCGATCGAGATTTGGCGGCAAGGCTAAATGATAAGCTACTGGGCCAACGCGCTCCAAGATCTCAAAAGGTCCAACGAACCGCGGGTTCAACTTGCCTCTTATACCGAACCGTTTGATCCCCTTGGATGGCGAAACTCGGAGCAACACATGTTCCTCTACTTGAAACTCCAAGTCACGTCGTTTCCGATTTGCATAGCATTTCAGCCGACTCTGGGCGGTCAACAACCGCTGTCTGATAAGGCACACCTTTGTCTCGATCTCCTCCAAATCATCCCAACAGATAGGCGATCGACATCGATGCCCATACAAAGCTTCATACGGCGCCATCTGAATGCTAGCCTGGTAACTGTTGTTGTAGGTGAATTCCACGTGGGGCAGATAGCGTGACCAACCTCCTCCCAAATCGAGCACACAAGCTCGAAACATATCCTCGAGGATCTGGATCACCCGCTCTGATTGTCCGTCGGTGTGGGGGTGAAATGCCATGCTGAATTGCAGTCTGATTCCCAAAGCCCGCTGCAAACTCTGCCAAACGTTTGACACGAATCGTGTGTCTCTATCCGAAGTAATCGATGCCGATACCACGTGCAATCTCACAACCTCGTTAATGTAGACTTGCGCCAAACGATCTCGGGTCCACGTCGTATGAATGGGTAGGAAATGGGCCAACTTTGTTAATCGATCCACTATGACCCAGACCGCGTCGTGACCTTGCTGTGATCGTGGAAATCCGGTGACGAAATCCATGGTGATCCGCTCCCATTTCTACTCTGGCATGGGTAGAGATTGTAGTTTCCCCGCCGGGCGCTGATGTTCGGCTTTTACCTGTTGACAAATCAAACAGTGTGCCATGAACCGCGTTACGTCCTCCTTCAGTTTAGGCCACAAAAAAGTCTGCTTAAGGTCCCTGTACATCTTCGTGCCACCAAGATGCGCCGCGTAGGGAGCACAGTGCGCCTCAGACAATATCTCTTCCTTCAGATCAGGTAGATCGGGCACCCAAATACGTCCTTGTGTAATACTTGGGAAATTTGAGTTGGTATAAAGAGTAAAATTCAAGTGTGCAGGTGGGTGAGGAAACAAAATTTAACCTTAGTGGTCTGTATACCGGTGTGCGAATGGCACAGTTTCCAAAGCACAAAGTTCACCTTCCCGATTCGAGTCTGATCTCGGAAATCTGAGACCTCCAGTGCGACCGTCTCATCGAATCGAGTGAAAATGGTATAGACCATTCGCTGATTCGACGGTCGGATCGTCCTGAACTTAGCAAGGAAACTAGTGGGACCCGCGACTTAAGTGAATAGTGAATTGAATAGTAACTCCTTGATTTACTTCCCTCGCTAGCCAACGTCGGGCGATCGACTGTCTGGAGTCCGAATCCGACGATCCAGGTAGTCGATTTGAATGGCGTCGTCGTTCTGAGCGCAGTGGCGATGACCAAATTTCCGTTTGACGAGCCGGAAGCATCGTAAAGCGTGTAGAACTGTTTATTTTACCGTATATGATGGTTTTTAAAAATTTTAGGGGATCGAATGCGATAAACAAAAATCACTACTTTTTAGATTTCGTCGAGCCGGACGTCGTGGTGGTGTCCGTTTTTCAGTTTGACGACCCGGTGGCATCGAAAAATGCGAAAAGCGGCGAAAAATGATGTTGTTGCATAAGAGTCCCCACATTTTATGTGCGGAACCCAATGGGATTCTTTGGAGAGGGGCCTTTGGGTGAGATGAAGTCCCTGCGAGTGGACCCGACTCTAAATATTGTTAGATGTGGGACTTATTGGCATTTTGTGCCAATGCATACATGTAGACCCGAGGAGCCCTAGCCTCGGAACCCTCACCACCCAGCCGCCACCAGAGCAGTCCTCTCGGATCCCTTGCGCTCTCCACGAAGGTTGCGCCGCTAGCCGCCGCCCTCCCTCGCCGGAGAAAGCAACGTGGTGCCTTACTCGCGGTCATGTTGGGAGGTATGCAACGTGAAGGCTTCGAATCCCTCCAAGTCACCTCTGGAAGTGCCTTCGACCCCTTGGGACGCGGCCTGTGAAGCACCGGCGCCCAGATCCGTCACGCGCCGCCGGAGCTTCTTCTCCTTTCTTCCTCCCCGAGTCCGGTGTGGAGCCTTCCTTTCTTGGTTTCTTGCAACCTGGATCCCGGCAGTCACCTACTGACGTCGCGGGGAGCACCCAGGACAGACCCCGAGGTCCCAGGACCCCCGGATGGCCGTCGGACGAAGTGGAGATCGCCGGAACCCTAATCTTGGCCGAGATACTTGCGCGCCGCTTCCGGAGCTCCGGCGGTGGAACCAATTTGATCAGAAGCCTCTGCTGGTCCCCAGAAGACAACCCACAAACTTTGGTGGGCTTTGGTGCAGTGTGGAGTGCGGGGGAGGAAGCCCTAGCTTGCGGGTTCTTGGTGTTGGCCGAGCAACGCCGTCCCATCGCCGCCGTCGCTCCTCCGGCGCCGGCCAAGCCTGGTAAGCCTTCTGACACCTTGGGCTTGCCTTTGGTCCACTTGCATGCAACCCATGCAGCTAAGTTCTCGATTTGCCATTAATGGGCTAATTAAGGTTCTTCTTCTTCTTCCTCGAGTTGGGGGGACTCAGGGAGCTTCGAGCCTGTGCGGCTGAGGTGTTACCCACCTCTGGAGGTTCAAGGAAGGCAGTGCTCGTCTTAGTTGGGAGCTTGACCGAGGGGCAAGGGAGCTCGGCCAACGCGTGCTCCATCATGGAAGGTGCAAGACCATCTTGCTCCAGCGACTAATCCAGCAGCTGTGCAACCCCTTTAAGGTGAGCCCTCGAGCCTTTGTGATGTCCTCTAGTTGATGCTCACCCTTGTTGCTGTCCAAAATCTCGGGTTTTGTAAATGCCCAACGTCGGGCCCTAGTTTCGGTTACCTTGCTCCTGCCTCTAACAGGGTGGTTTCACTGAGGTCTAGAAGTGAGCCTCTGTGCACTTGGGTGTCCCTGAGCATGATGCTCACGCGAAAACCAGAAATGACTTAATAGAAAAATAGTTAAAGCAATTTTGGGCTTTGACGCTCTCCGAGAATGGGCCAACTTGTGTTTCGTTGGCCGGCTTGCTCTCAAACTGTGAGCACGGGGTCCAGCACGTCAAAACCTAGCTGCTGGTAAATTTTTGTGGTTTAAAGATTTCCGAATTTAAAGTTGTGGCTAAATTGGTGAGTTTTATATGAATAAAGTGCAATATTGGCAAAGTCAGGGGGTCTAAAGGTAATTGTAGCTTGGAAGGCTGTTGGGGACAGCGTTCACTTAATCTCTGAACCTTTCATTCGGAATCCGTTGACCTTCATTGAATAGATTCTCGCTTTACGACCCGTGAATCGGCAAAATGGTCGATTCATCGGCGGTGTCGGATTAAACACGTTTTTGTTCGAAGAAAATTGGATAGTTATTGATCTATACTCTCTGGGGACTTTCTTTTAGGTCCGATTGTCGCTCGAGGGCACGGGACGTTCCAGGTGTTTCGTTCGACTGACTTCGAGGTGGGTACCCCTTAGAACCTCTTTGTGCATGTTTCCGTTATTGTTATATTTATCTTGTAAGGGGTAGTGGGGGTGACGTGGGCCCCCGGATTAATGAACGTCGCGGTGGGAGACTGGACGGGCAGTTCGCCCTCTCCGAACAACAGTAGGGTTGTTTGGAGCATGCTAGCGATGAGGACGGTGATCGGTGTGACCAGTCAGAAGTCGAAAGGTGGGTTCCTCTTTCGACAGTTCTTGAGTCGGGAAATGAGGGTAATTGGTAAGAGCAAAGGTTTGACATGTTAAAATATTGCTAACCCCCGTACATGCTTATGTTTTATTATCATGATATTTATGGCGACTAAGGGTCGCGATGCTCAATGATACGTCATGTTATGGGTGATTACCTGTTTTTCATTACTAACCCTGTTAAAGTTATTATATGTATACTTGGTTACGAGGCTCGAGATTGCTACACGCACACCAGCGGTTTGGCCACCGCGAGGGTGTGCTTTTCCGGAAAAGTGGTACGTTGACCCGTGTACCCCGCGTATGGGTGACATAATGGGGGCCCTCATGGGTGGGGGGTGTGAGCTGTGGTGCCGAGATGGGTGCTCGGTGTGGTTGCCGGGGCAGGTGCCCGGTTTGGATTGTACAGGGGGAAGGTTTTCACTGTGGATTGCTCTGTTTTTACTACGGTTTACCATTTTTATAGCCCTTATTGCTTTCATGCTTTATCTTCCTGGTCACTGACTTCCCACTGTGTGACAGGTTCCTCTAGGGGTGAGTGCTAGGGCGACAGCGAGGCCGCATGAGAGACCATTTGGCCCTTCGAGGCCACGGACATTGGTTATCTCTCCTTATGTTCACTTTATTACTTGTAGTAGCTGTGTGTTCTATTATTCTGGAAGTTGTTGTGGATGTTGGGATTTTTATAGTACTCCGTGGATGATTCTTTCGTTTACTATTTAATGGTTGGCCATTTACGAACAAAAAGGAAAAGAAAAGAAAGCATTGCGAAAATGATTTGAAAAATGTTGGTGTCGTGTGGGCACCGTTTTCAAAACCCTGTGGATTTATGGATTTCGAAATAGTTTTGTAAAACCTGGGTGTCGTGTGGGCACCATTTTCAAAACCCTGTGAATTTATGGATTTCGAAATGGCTTTGTAAAACTTGGGTGTCGTGTGGGCACCGCTTTCAAAACCCTGCGGTTTTATCCTTTCAAAAAATAGTCGGCCTCTTTATTACTTATGGAAAATGGTCGTATGTATTTGATGATTGAACTAGTGTGGTTAAAGGTATGATGTTATGGACTTTGTAGTCAGGACGCCGTGCATATACAAAGGAGACTCTGCTCGTTTGCAGAGTGATTTTGTATATGCGGCGGGTCTGGGCACGCATCGGGGAAGATCGGTTTCAAAAAATATATATATATGCAAAAAAAAAAAAAAATTGAGAGCTAAACGGTGACGTTTCTTCCGCGTTTTTAAACCCCGGGGCGTGACACCTTGGAACCGCATTGTATCGTCCGCACCGACCAAAAAGTCGCCCTCTTGGTCCGAAGAAAGCTTGTCCCGCACAAGCTGTAGTTGAGCGTCTGTCTTTGAGTTCCTCGAAGCTCTCCTAGCACTGAGCCGCCCAAACAAAACTCTCCCTTTTTCGGGTTAAACGATTTAGAGGGGTGGCAATTTTTGAGAAACCTTCAACGAAGCGTCTATAATATCCCGCCAAACCTAAGAAGCTTCGGATTTTCGTTACTGTAGTCGGTCGGGGCCAGTTAGTTACTGACTTCACCTTCTTAGGATCCACCGTAATTCCCGTCGCTGAAATTATGTGTCCCAAAAAGTCCACCTCATGAAGCCAGAACTCACACCTCTTAAGCTTAGCAAACAGTTTCTGATCCCTGAGAGTCTGAAGAATTACCCGCAAATGCTCCTCATGTTCCTCATCTGTACGGGAGTAGATCAGGATGTCATCAATAAAGACCACTACAAATTGGTCCAAGAAAGGTTTGATTATCCTGTTCACCCTATCCACGAATACCGCTGGAGCGTTCGTAAGCCCAAACGGCATAACTGTAACCTTGTAGTGGCCGTATCGAGTCCGAAAAGCTGTTTTAGGTATACCCTCACCCCGAACTCTAAGCTGGTGATAGCCAGTTTGCAGATCAATTTTTTTTTTTTTTTTTTTCGTAACCTTGTTTATCTCCCGATAGTCGACGCAAAGACGTAAACTCCCGTCCTTCTTCCGCACGAAAAGTACGGGTGTGCCCCAAGGCGACACACTCGTTCTGATGAACCCCTTATCCATAAGGTCTCCCTTTTTAACCCTAGGGAGGGATCCTCACTCCCACCTATACCTTGCCTGGATCGCAAGGTTCGGCTGCCTATCGGCTGAAACCTAGAACCCAGAGACCTACAAGGTACAACTTAGACAAAAAAAAATCTACCCCTACACTGCTCGCGTCCGAGACTTCTGGTGGGTCCGTTCTTTGCCGTAGCATAGGATGAAACCCTCAACCAGTTTGCTTGTCCGTGACGCAGAAGTGAGAGATGAGAAGGAAAATACTCTCACACGCTAAGTGAACGTGTTTCGAAAAACCAGGTTCCTGAAGACGCACTCGGTGCTTCTGGCAGTCAAACACCGCGTCGTGGTTGGGAAACCAGTCAATGCCGTGTACTACGCCGAAAACCCTCAGCGGAAATACCACCTGTTCCAAGGGCATACTAGCTGGCCCAACCTCAACGGGCAGGAAGGAACAAAGCTACATGCCCCGAGGGGTTATCTAGGGGTCTTAGTGAACCTATCTCTACAAAGAGGGGTCTCTACTAACAACTAAGGGTAGAGGTGAAGGCAAAAAGTGAGGTGAAAGAATGGAGTGCTCCGGTGTCAAAACAAAACCTTGTTTCGAAAGGATAACTATGAGTGGAGTATTACCTGCTGCTACCCTCTCCGAGGCGGTGCGTCCTCCGCCAATCCGTCGCGAGGGAAACGGCTGCAGCCCTTGGGCCAACGGCGTACGACGCCTTTAGGCTTGGACCCGGCACCACCTTGCGGGGTTGGGGCGGCACCCCTCTCCTCGTGCCCTGACGCTGAAGAAGTTGTTCCCGATTTCAGGGGGCAGTTGGAACGAAAGTGCCCCAGCTTGCCACAATGGAAACAGTGGTCGCGTTTCCAGGGACAAACGATCACCCGGTGTGCTCCCCCGCAGATGATACAAGGCCTAACCCGCGGTTCCGGTTCTCCTGTCGGTGTGCTCCTGGTTCCTTGCTGCGTCTTCGGATGCTTGAGTGGTCGGCTTCCATTGGGAAAGCCATCCCCAGGATGAATCTGGGGCCGTTTTTGGCCCCGGTTGCGCTCATGGTCCTCCTGCCGGGCGCGAGCGACGACCAAATCCTGCTTCACCAAGGTGACCCAGTCGACTACCCCTCGATAAGTGGGCCAACCTGCCATTGTCAATGCTTGAAAGATGTCACTCCGTAGACCATCCACGAGGAAACGGGTTGTGTGGGGCTCGTCCCTCAATGCAAAGGGGGCGCGCTCAGCCACACCGGCGTTTTGCGTCAAAAAGTACCGTTCTGAAAGTGTTATGTAACTGTTGTCGAAGTAGCCGATTCTCCGCAGCCGTCGGATCCATCCTATCCATCTCGACACCAAGAAATGAAGTCCCAGCCCAGGCCATTAACTGTACATACATAGAAACCAAGTCAACCCTAGACTTAACCGTTCTAGCACCATGACTTACGATCAACCAGGGACTCTATTTTTCCCCCCTCCAACACTCGCGCTCTACGCACCTAGCCTTTGATTATTTCATAGGTCAGCCGCAAGTGACAATGTGTTCCGTGGATGTTGGACAATAACTACCATGGTTAAAGTTGTTTTTCTCTGATACCATCTTAATCTGTCACGCCCCGGGGGTTTATTGAAGCGGAAATTAGCGCAATAATTTTTTTTTTTTTTTTTTTTTGAAACATTCCCTCCCTCCGGCACGTGCCCAGATCCGCCACACATACAAGGTCACCCCACAAACGGACAGAGTCTCCTTTGTATGTGTACGACATCACATTCACAACTTATACTTTAACCACACCAGTCAAGACGATGACTAAAAGAGTAACTAATAAACATTCTACAACTACATTGACCAAGGAAGTTGAAAGAATAAAGCCACGGGTTTGGAAAGCGGTGCCCACACGACACCTTGTTTTTAAAATGTTTTCGCAATCTCTTTTCCGAACGGCATTCAGTTTTAAAAGGATAAAACCACAGATTTACAAAACGGTGTCCACACAACACCCTGTTTTTAAAACGTTTTCACAAACTCTTTTCCTGTATTTTAAAACGGCCGTCCAGAATGCCTAACTAAAAGCACAATTAAAACAATCAATCACAGGGTCACAAGTCCACACCAACATCCGCATCATCCACGAGAGTAAAAGTCACATGCGTACAGTCTAACCAATTGAAATAAACAGCTACGTAAAAAGGGAAAAAGTCACCGGCCATGAATAAGGCTAAATCCTTCTAGTCGCAGCCTCACCATCGTCTCGGATCCCACCCCTGACCGAACCTGTCACAGTGTGGGGAGTCAGTGACAAAAGGGGTAATAAGTAAATGTAAAAAGTGCAAGATGCTAAAAACAACTAAAAGTTACACAAACCGAAAGACCAGAGCATTCCCACTCCCCCTCATGTAGTCAATCGCAAGCCCCTATAAAAGTCAGAACAGAGCACCTGCCTCCAAAATACGCACCGCTCTAAGCACCTACCTCAGAAATACACACCGCTCTGAGCACCTACCTCAAAAATACGCACCGCTCTGAGCACCTACCTCAGAAATACGCACCGCTCTCACCTTGTTGCTTTTAACCCCCCATCTACATGGGCCCCCACTACGTCACCTTGTGGGGTTCACGGGTCAACGTACCACCTCTCCGAAAAAGTACACCGATGCGGTGGCCAAACTGCTGGTGTGCGTGAAGCAACGATGAACATAGTAACCATAATAAAACGAGTGTCCACCTGCGACACTCGTTGCTCCAAGAAGTATAAGTGCCGATACACGTGCAGAACATCGGGTTAGTCATCAACTCATATTATCCCTTACTATGATAAACATAACAATAACCATCTATACAATAAGGAGGTTCTAAGGGTGTACCCACCTCAGAATGCGTTGACCGGAACACCAGAAGTCGACCCGCGCCCTCGAACGACACCCGGATCTAAAAATCCCCAAAAACGCAAAAGGTAAGACTAGACTTGCCCATGAAGAATCGAGGTCCCGAACACGTAAAAGTAGAGGCGGAAGCCGAGCGGCGGCGGCCCCGTGCGATACCAGCCCACGCGGTGCCACAAACGGTGTGGCCCCTGTAGGTTTTTATATATTAAGGATCCACAAGGATCTAAATAGGTACTATCAAACAACTAGAGGGGGGGGTGAATAGGTGTAATACTTATAAAACCAATCTCAGTGCAAAATAAAAACCAATGCGGAAAATAAAAATAGCACACCGAGATATACGTGGAAACTCCAATCCAGGAGAAAAACCACGGGACCAACACGCAATAACAATCCACTAAGAATAGAAGAATAACAAGGTGATTACCGACTCCACGGACTCAACCCCTCCTTCAACTTCTTCGGACCTTACGCTCCACCGATTGCACGTCCACTGCACAGGTTCGAATCCACGAACGCCACTCGAATCCACGAGCACACGTTTCGAATCCACGAAACGCCTTCAACACACCGAATCCACGGTGCTACGTCGAATCCACGACGCAATTCAGCCGATAAGAATATTGGCTTCGATGGTGATCCTTTGCTTAGATTATCATTGAGGAATCGTAGAAGGAATCTCTAAGCAAAGACTAGATCAATTCGACAAAAGATAGATCTTGGAAGAACCGTCGAATTGACCTAAAAGAGGCTAAAAGAAGAACGATAAAAACCAGCCTCTAGGGTTGCTCACGAGTGTTTTTTCAATTGATCGTTAAGTATCGAGAAACCCTAAGTATCTATTTATAACCCTTGGAAAAAAGATAAAAGTCGGTTTAGAAATCTTATCCCGAGAAGGCATTATGTACCGGTACCAACAAAACGTGTTCCGGTACTCAATGGTGCAAAACACAGATTTTTCTATTGTGTTCCGGTACGCGAGTCTGTGTTCCGGTACGCAATGCAAATTACAGAAAATTCTGTGTCGGGTTTGAGGAACTCAAAGTGTGGTTCCGGTACTCAATGTAAAAACTGATTTTTCCAAGATAAGTTTTATCCAAAACAAACCTAGTACCGGAATCCAAACTTAAAATAAGTTGTAAGTTAAAACCAAGTTCCTAAAACCAAGTCTAAACCGGGTTTCAATCATTTCTAGATTCCAATGATTATAAATGAACTTAAATCACCATGGTTTAATTAACCATACCTGAGTGTTATCTTGAGCTCATGTTGAATCTTCAATGAGTCTTCGAAGGTTGATTTGACAATTTGATCCCTTTAAGACTCCGACTCAACTCACGAAATGTGCCAACACAAAAAAGCCGTAACAATCTCCCCCTTTGGCAATTTCGTGACAAAACCCAAAAATACATAAAGCACTCAAGTCACTCATCTTAAACCAAAAAATCGAAACTCAATGTTATCACCAAAACATTGATTTCCTTTGCGTGAAAGATCCAATAAATGAAAATTACATTTGAACCAAACAGTCCTAGAACATACTCTATGACTTAGGACTTGGAGTCTTAAAGTGATGTAATTCCTGCAAAACAAAACTCCAAACAAAATCAAACATTAGTCGTTAGAAATTAAAATCCTGCATTTGATTCGTCTTCCTTTTGGTTCTTTTGTTTTTCCGGCTCTTTTGTTTTGTGGCTCTTGTTCTCAGTCTTTTCTTTATCTCCCCCTATCTTGAGCATCTCTGTTCTCCCCTTTATATGATTATCTCTGTTCTCCCCTTTATATGATACGTGTATTATCATCTCTGTTCTCCCCCTTTTTGTCACAAATTGTCAAACAGTTAAAATAGACAAAAAGAAACATACTAGAAGGATAAGTTCTTAGTTACATGCCCATTAGAGTTCTTGTTCATCACAAAGTAAAAGAAAATGAAAACCAAAAACAAGAAGGAAAAGAAATCGCTCATCCTCATTTGAATCATCATCATCATCATGTGATGTTGGTCCATGCGATGTACTCGGTGCAGTTGCTCCAGTGACCACATCATCATGTTTGCACCCAAGGATATCGAAGATTTTCTTTAAACCATCCTCAAGTTTCTTGAAGCCTTGCTCCATTCTTTGCTTTAAGGAGCGAACATCCCGATGCAAGGTTTGAAGAGTTACGACCTCATCTGATTCAGGAGATTCTTGACGAGGTGGTGCATTCACTGTCGCTTCACTTGCATAGCCTTTTGTATGCCCAAATGTCTTCAAAGTGCTAATTGACTTGGCTAAAGTGATTCCATCAATTGCCCCTAAGCCATAATCATATTTGGCACAAGAAATGTTCACTCCGTGATCTTCCAGAATATGAGTAATCAAGATTGGATACGGTAGAAGGTCACGTTGCCTTGATCCCACAATGACATGTACCATCTGTGTGGTGATCCGAAATTCTACAGGGCTTTTACAGTGTGACCAGCAGCTTCTGGAGGGCTACGCGGCAGGACGGCGGTGTTCGAGCGCCAACTTGGACACAAGTGATGAACTCCGGACTTAAAATGGATCACGTGGGTAATCGGGGGACCTCGTCGGACGTTTAGAGGTGTTTACGCGCAAAACGGATATCAAATTTAGGCTCAGCGCGAAATTCGGGTTAAAAACACCTTTCCGGGAGCCTCCGGCAATATATAGGATTGGAATTTGGCGAAATGGACACCGGATTTGGAATCAGCGCGCGAAAACGGTCAAAATGGGCTATTTACACTAATTTTTCGGATGTTGCTACAGTGTTTTACTGTTCACCGGCCGGAACAGTAACTCCGGCGATCGCCGGCGGCGGCGGCGGCGGCGACAGCGGGCAGCGCCGGCGGGCGGCGGCGCGGCATCGGGCAGGCGGAACGGCGGCAGCGCGCGGCGCGGGCAGGGCGCGGGCAGCGCGCGGGCGCGCGGGCAGGCGGGCGGTCCACACGGCCGGTGTGCACCGAAACGGGGACACGTGGCATCACCCTATAGGCTGGCTTACAGCTCCCGGTCTACGGAGTTTGGCGGTTGGGTATTGGTTCATGGTGCACCCGGGGGTGGACACGTGGCAGGATATCATTGGCTCAGTGTACAGAGGTTCGTGCACCGGGTGCAGCAGTCAGTGGCAGGGACACATGGCGCTTCCCTATTGGTTGGTCTACTGTGCGGGCAGAAGGGCAGCTGGCGCGTCTGGGCGCGCGGGCAGGCGCGGTCGGGCCACGTGTCGCATCCGCATTGGCTGGAGTTGCTGTGCGTTGTTCGGGAGCCACGTGGCAGTCTGTGGATGGTGGAATTTGGTGTTTCCTGTTCGGCGGGACACAGAGGTAATTTCCTGAAAAGATTTTCTGGTTTTGGCTCCTTGTTTGCATCCGAGAGGGCTTCAATGGAGGATTTGGACCCCTTGGAGCCCTCATCTCGAAGGGGGCTGAGAAGATGAAATATTCTCCAAGAAGAGAGGAATGCTCCTGTAAAGTTTCGGATTTTTCGGCAGCACGGATTATGAGATTTCCATTTTCTCCGGCGCAGCGCGACGTTCCTTCATCGGTGTACCCCTTTCGTCGCGTTTCGATGCGAGAGCTCTCCCGGCCTACCCCGACAACATTTTCTGGCGATTCTTACGCCATTGGAACGGCGACTGACAGAGCTTTAATATTGGTACTTCCTGTGTCCCCTCGTTTCATGCATTTAGAGGAGTTTTCCTAAGTTTACTGTGACACCATTTGCTGTGATGGAGTTTTGGACAGCGGTTCGGTATTTCGGCGATATCTCCGCAACCGGGCATCGGATTGGGGCGATTTAAGAGGCGTTTTGCATCTACACATCACGAGGATTATCCCCAAATTTTCTTGGAATTTTATGATTTTTCCCCGAAGGTGAGAAATCCCTGTTTACTGAGCCCTGTGGTACAGATTTTGTGATTGGATTATTTCGGGGTGGTTCCCTTGTCGAATTTGTATCTCAGCGTAGGAAACTCGGGTGTGAACGTGCAGGTACTCATTTCGACCGGTTCGTCGCGAGGATCGTGGCAGTATTTTTTCCTGGAATTTTTCGAGCAGATCTCGCAGGTGAAAAAGGCAAAACTATGGACTGTTATGTTTGGGACAGATTTTGTGTGAGCATAGTATATTAATTGTGCATGTCCTTTTGGGGTGCTTTGTGCAGTGTTGTGGTGATTGCTTAGACCGGGCGTGGACTTCACTGTTGGGACCAGGATTTGGCGCTCGAGGTGGGTGGTTGCTTTATTCCTCTTTTCTGATATACCCACTAGGAATATTAGAGAGATACCCTCTATTGGACATATTGAATGGTCACCTAATGGACATGCATGCTTAACTAAATAATTGTGAGCCTATCATATGGAAAACATTATATTGGAAACTTGATAATGGTTGGAACTTATACATGCTTACATGGACATCATTTTAGCATTTAACCTTGCATAAGGGGGGGATGTACTTTCATATTGAGATATTGTGAAACGTCTTGTGGGAGGGTACCACTTGAGGATTTTTGGACAGGCATAGGTGGATGATTCATGTGAGGGTGATTAGCAGGTTATGGACATGTGTGTGGTTGGATTATGATTTAGCATGATGATTACACCCAGGTGGAGTTATTATTTGATACACATGTGGAACCACTATTCGTCATTCCCCTTCTTTCTTCCATGAGGAGATAGGCTTGATTTTATGGATACCTAGTTAGACCATTTCTGATCGCTACACTATATGTTGGGACTGACTTAGGAGAAACCCTATTATTTCTTCTCTCCCTATTCCCTAGGCAGGCGGCTATTTGTTGCTCGGGTTTGAGCAGGGATTGGCATAGTGTAGCCGGGGCTTGGATTTTAGCTTTTGGGGTATTGCGGCTACCGCGGATAGTAGGCGGTTGACCGGATGTCGGATCTTGGTCAGGATTGTTATTATGAGTGTTGTTGTGAACCCCTTGCTTTTGATTACCCGCTAGGCACTTGAGTAGCTTCCTTGATTAAAAGGCTAAATGCATTTTACGTGTGGCAATGGCAGGCTTGGTTGAGATTAAACCGGATATTGTTAGAACTTGCTTAATTGGAGATTATGATTGTAGCGCAGTAACATCATGGTAAAAGATAAGGCTAATCAATAATTTGTGGGCTTTGGGTATGTGGTATAGGCAGGCGCAGGCTATCTCATATTTACTTTTCTCATACTGTTCTCTACATGCTCTAACATTATAAAGGTTATCGACATCTGTTTTATTTTGTATCATCTTGGGACATTTGCATGCTTGTATGGTCACCTAGATAGGCCACCTTTTTCTGCTACACTATCATGCTGGAATTGACATAGGAGGAACCTTTTTATTATTCTTTTCTCCTTTCATTTGAGGCTCAGGGTATTTGTAGCTCATGCGCGAGCAGGGGGTTTGGGGATAGTGTAGTCAGGATCTTGGGTTTTGGGACAGGCAGGCTTGATGGCAGGGTATTGCGGCAACCGTGGACCTTAGGCGGTTGACCGGAGGTTGTTTATGCATCAGATTGGGTATCAGGTCTCTAGTGGATGGAGTTTCCCACTATTTGTCTATCTTGCATCAGGTTGAGATCGGGTCTTTCTTTAGTGGATGGGTTTTCCCACTTTGATCAGAGTCATGATCCAGTCCTGCTGATTTATGATACTTATGTTACTGGATACTGAGATACTTTACTCGTGTGGGTCGCTCCCCTCGAGTGCCACTCCGGAGTGCGCGACAGGCAGGCTTTGAGTCCTTGAGACTCCCATCCCCTATCGGTGTTATGCGTTGGCCAGCATACCCGATTTGGCAGGCACAGCAGGCAGTACCAGTGTTTACTGGTGGTCAGATTGGGTTTATTCAGGCAGGCACTTGTATTCTGATGCATACATTCCGCTATTCTTTTAGCTCAGTATTTAGAGGCATACTAGTGGTAGCTTTTCGTCAGTAGTCATATTCATAGCATGCCACCTTTACTTCCCTTTTGCCTCTGGTAGACCTAGTGGGCGTGTCAGAGTTGAGGTTTTACCCACTGGGGGAGGCTACTGGTTTACTAGTAGTCTCACCCCCATTCTTCTTTCCTCTTTCTCTTCTCCCTTATTTTGTAGTGTCTTCTGCGGGTGCTACTGGGCTTACAGTGGCGGGTCGAGGAGAGAGGACGGCTGAGTAGATAGATCTCGAGGCAGGATGAGCGTGTTAGCTGGACTGTTGGTGTACCCATGTTTCCTCAGACGGTTGTACTTTCACTTTTGGGGCTGGCTTTCGCTAGCAGGTTGTATTTATTTTTGGTGAGCTGGGAGAGACAGATGTATCATTTATACAGATGTATTGTATTTTATTTCCAGTTTCAGTCTGAGATGTATTAGTTTTTAGTTCAGCTCTGTTTTTATTGCTCTTTTATTATATCTCTTATATCTGAGCAGGTTACTGGCGCTTCGTGTACACGGAAAATACCGTGTGCACGGCGGATCTGTGGACGGGCCCGGGTTCTGGTTTACACCCGGGGCGTGACAATCTGCTGCCAAATAAGAAATGGAATGTTGATGTTAATTCCATTTGCACTCTCCGGGTGACCAAGGAAAAAGAGAAGTAGCAATCGATCCCATCGAATCCTTTTCGTCCCCAGTGTGGGCAATAAGTTGTAGCATACAACTAAGGACAAAATATGATACTCTGGTTTTAGGTCCTTTGATTCAACATATGACCTATTCGTGTGCGTCCCTGACTTGCAAATAGAGTCCACAACCATATCCCAATGGGTGTCATGTTGAAAATCACCATCAGTGTAATAAAGACCAGTAGTGTCAACAGCTAATCCAAGATTTGCACCAATTACTGCTGGAGTAATGTCAAACTTGACGTTCTTAACTGTTGTTTCAATGATGAAGGCCCCTGTGTCATGGTCTTTTTGAAGTATGTTAGCTCTCATGTAGAACTCCCTGATGATCTCCACACAAAAACCCATCTTAGGTTGAACTCTGCCAAGTGGCCGAATGTGACTTCGTTCCAAAAGCCTTGCAAAGTCTGGCACCTCACGACATAGCTCGTTAAAATTCATGTGTCGCTCTCCAATGCATGTGCGGTTTGCAAATCTGGCACGGCGTTTTGCACTCACATGCGGTTCACTTTCATCAACATTTGATCTCCGTTGAGAGCGCTCGCGTATTACCGGTCCACCGGTACTTCTACGCGGAGGAGAATCCGCACCCTTCTTTTTCCTTGGAGCCATAGGTGCTTTTCCCTTTCCTTGAACCGTTTCTTCTTCATATTCTGAGGAATGTTCAGATTCTGAGCTAGTTGAATCCTCATTGCGTGATCGTTTCGTAGCCTTTTTTTTTCCAGAACCGCGACCACGTTCACTTCCAGTGGCCATCAAAATCACTAGTGCAAGTAGCCATGAAAATGCCATTTCCTACAAAGAACACAATGCACTATGATTTGATCGTATAGGAAGGCTTAAACATGTCTAAGAAACATTCTAAACATGTCACAATTGATGATTCATCATTTAAAATTCATTTACATTAAAAGCCCTAATTCTCAATTTCTTCTATGCTAAGAACATATGTAAATGTTAGATTCAATCAAATAGGCAAGGAAACATGAATCTAATTACATAGAAAAGAACCATATATGTTCTAAACATGAATTAAGGGTAATTTATGCAAGAGATTTCATTTGAAGTAAAAGTCTACTCAAAAATCCCTAAATAAGACATCAAAACCTAAAAACTAGGGTTTTGAAGCAAAAGAAAGCAAGATTAATGAAAAACTTACAAATCAAGCCACCAAATCTCTTGATCTTGAAAAGAAAAACCCTAAACCCTAAACCCTAAACCCTAAACCCTAAACCCTTAGAGATGTTTTAGAGAGAGAGAGGGAGGGTTTTGAAGTGGGAGAGATGAAATAAAAACCTTGGAGTTCCGAAATATAAAGAAATCCAGATCGCGTACCGGTACTAATAAGTCGCGTACCGGTACGCAATGTAATTCCTGAAAATCTTTCGTTCGGGTTCCGGATTGAAAACAGGGGGTGATCCGGATCCGCAATTTTGGTTCCGGTACTAAATATGGAGTACCGGTACACAAGTGAAAAACCAGAAAAACTCACGTTCGGGTTCCGGACTGGGTTTTCTGATCCGGAAACTTGGTTCCGGTACTAAAAAGCAGGTACCGGTATACCAGAGCCAAAAAGCAAAAATTTCTTGAAACAAATCCAAATTTTGAAATCTTTTCAAATACCGATTTGTATACCATCAAGAAATCCATTTAAGTGCTTGAAATTGTGAGATCACATAGATGTCATTCAATTAATTTTACAAAAATTAAAAAGATTTACTCCTAAATCATGAAAAATAAAGATAAGACATTATAAACCGTTTTTCATATTATATACGTCAAACACAAGTCATCAAAAATAATCTTGAGATCCAAAGTCTATCAAGATGTAACGAATTTACAAAGATGACTTACAGAGATTTCCAAATGACATCAATTTTGAATTTTACCCTTTTAGATTGAGATATGCATTAAAATACCTAAGGGTGGCTCTTTGAGCATCTTTTAACTATCCCACCTTATACCAACCAGGAGATTGTTCAGAATAAGAACTTTGAATTTAAATCTCCGAATGCTTCAACTAAACAAAATTTCATAAATATTTTTTTTCAAGCATCCATAACATGTGGTAGCTTCACACACTAACCGGACGACCGGGGTGGCAGCTCTTTCCAACATGTGGTGGTAGTTTTCACACTCCTTTCGGATGTAACTCTTTCCACATCTTTTGCAAATCATTTCATTACCCTTGTACGAAAATACAATCTCTTATGTGAAAGAATTAAATCCCAAATTTTAGTCTATCGGTTGTCTCATGTTTATCACAATGAATTCACACAACCGAGATAGATTAAACATCTAAAGATCACACATGATTACTAAAATTTGATGAATATAATTATCAAAAATTCTTATAATGAAGTATCTTCAAGAATTATGATTATAGAGTAAAGTTGATAATTCATATAAAATTAAATTGGAGTGATTGACAGTGAAACCATTTTTATTCAATGCACTTGTTCGTTAAAACCCTTTTGTTCAAAAACAAAACATAAAAATAAAGAGCATTGAAAACATGTAATGCAGAGATTTAGAAAAAATATGAAAGGAAAACCAATCAAAGCATTACACACAGTCATAAACTATTTAGAACTTAAGACAAGGAAAGATATCACCTTTCCGAATCCAAAATCGTCGAATTTTGGGTTGTCTTGATTCATTGTGGTTGGGAGATGACAGCTTTGACTGTTGGTCCACCTTAGGTCTTTGCCTCGCAATGATCCGCTTCAATGATTGATGTTGTGGCTCGGACCTTTGGTGGATTGAGTGAACTCCATTGATTTGATGTGTCTTTTGATTCCGTTGAGTTCGCTCCGTAGATGAAGTTGCCGAAGAATTCTTCTTTCTCTTTTTCGGGCACATCTTCATCAAATGTCCTTCAAGTCCACATTGGTGACAAGTTCTTCCTTTCAACTTAGTTGTGGAACTTGAAGCCTTCACAGTTTGGTTCTTTTTAAATCCCAAACCAACCTTATTTGTTTGACCTAATCCGGACATACAATCAAATTTCTTGGAACCAGTTGAAAGCCTTTGTATGTCGGATTTAAGTTGATGAACTTGCTTGGTCAAAGCTTGGTTGGTGACATGAATTTCCTCAAACTGTTTTTCTAGAAAACCAATCTTGTCCATATATGATTTAGCGTTTGTCTCCGATTGGTTTAGCTTTTCTTGGAGGATTTTATTGTTATCCAATAAACGTTCTCGTTCCTCCTCGAGATCATGAAGTTTTGTCTTTAAAGCATGATTCTCGTCTTGAATCTCAAGTCGTTGCTTCCTCAACTTCTTAATATGCTTGGCCATCTTCTTTGATTCCGTAAGAAGTTGTTGATATGCCTCAATGAGTTCTTCTTTATCCGACTCCCCCTCACTTGATGACTCTCCTCCGGATGTTGATGTTTCATACAAAATCAAAGGAGTAGAGTTAGTAATTAATGATGACAAGCAAACATTAGAAGAGGGAATTTGAGAAGCATGTAAGACAACGACTTTTTCCTCTTTACTTGAGGTCGATTCATTAGAAGTAGAATCGTCCCAAGTTTTCGCTTGCAAAGCCTTCTTTTTATATGATTTCGGAGAACGACAATCCGTTGAAATATGGCCGTAGCCTTTGCATCTATTGTCACGCCCCGGGGTCGAAACTGCGACCCGGCTCGCCAACAGATCCGCCACCTATGCCAAACCCGCATAGGCGAAGCGTCCTACCTGCAAGAAAAGTACTACAGCTAAACAGATATCAGAGCTATAAATAAAAATCTGCTGTATAACTAAATCAATCACTGTACAACTAGAAATACTACAACAATGTCCGTCTCCCAACAATGATAATCATACAGTATCCTCATATACAAACTCAGAACTCAACCGGGAGGTATCTCCAATAAATACATCAGTGTACAGGCTCTCAATACATAACAATCCTCACTACAACAGTCTCTCAAAGGAGGAAAATAAAATAACTAATCTACTGAAGCTCTCCTCTGAAGGGGTACCGCTACACTCCAACGACGGGTAGGGAACTAGCTCGCGACTCCCTCGCCTCGGTTAGAAGGATCAGCAACAGGAACAACAGGAACTGGAGTAGAAGTTCCTGTGGGAAAAGACACCACGACGGGTGTGAGAACTACGTCCCAAGTAGTTCTCAGTGGGTGCCGCCAACAAGCCCGACGGTCTGCCCACTAAGTCCACTAGAGGCATAAAGTAACAAAAGCCGTGCTGTAAGGAAAGCTGGGAAAAGTAAACTCTACAGCTACTATGCCTCTATCTAGATGCTCAAATAGTGGAACAGAAAGAACATGATGCCACAACTAACACTCATCTCTGATCACCCAATCTGAACTGACTGCCTCCTCGGGTCCAGTCAAGCCTGCGCCAACCTACTGCCGTTACGTCCCGGAGGAGCAGACTTACGTAGGACGTCCATGACTGCCAACACAAGCACAGCCAGAGGGACAAATGCGATGACAAGCCGCAAAAGAGAAGCTCAAACTCTCGCCGGTACAACAGCCCGGTCTCGCCTACTCCGGAGTGGCACTCGAGGGGAGCGACCCGCTCGAGTCAATAAGTAACCCATATCAAGTATCTCTGTAAAGTATCTCTGTCAAGCCAAATGTGGCTCATGCAGGCTATGATCCACGATCAAACAGATCGGTAACTCCAAGCTCAAAACACAACTCAGTCGGAAAAAGAACCTCGACTCAAACAGCTAAGTCGGAGAACCCTCAACGACTCAATCTGATAATGCACGACCATGGCTGAGTCGGGAAACCTCCACGACTCGATCTGCCAGAACCCCAAGATCCTCAAGGCTAAGTGGGAGAACCACCTCCACCACTAAATCAGGAAAAACAACCTCTAGATCACACTCTACCAACTCATAGCACAAAGTCGCATCCACTGCGAGAAACTGTCTCAACAGGCCAAACAGGCCAAACGTCGCATCTACTGCGAACAACTGCCTCAACAGGCCAACATCGCATCCACTGCGAACAGCTGACTCAACAGGCCAAACAGGCCGAACATCTCAACCACTGACTCAATGAAGGGTCCGGGAACACCGAAAGACTAGAACCTACAACCCAAATCAAACAAGAACAGGCTCTAGGCATAGCCTCTCGTTGTTCTCGTCCCAAGAAGAAGGCAGACCTTAGAACCCAGACCACTCGAATCATCTCGGGTGGTTAATTTATAAGAAAAAGGTGACATTTCTTACTGAAGCCATTGATCTGTATGAAATCCATATTTAATGATTTTTAGTTCTTTTTAGGAAAACAGTTGAAACCAAGTTTTATATCCAAGCCTCGAAGGGCTAATGCCTTCGTCCAATCAAACAAGAACAGACTCCGGCGACCCTACGATGCTTGGAAGAAACCATTTGGTTGACAAAAATCATATGTGTGTCCAAAAAGGTTCTGGGTTTAAGGTCCTGCTAACACTGATCCACCGCTGCCACTAGCACAGCGGCGACAGATAAAACAAGAAAAATAAAACATCTCGGGACCGCCGTCTACCCAAACGGCTCCCGCGACAGATGAACAACCAACTACATCTACCAGACTCCACTCTGCTCCCAAGCACGAGTGTAACATGCATTCCGCACTAAAAGATAACTCCTGACCACTCGGCCCACTACCCGGGCGAGGAAGAACACTATGTCCAGGAAAGTAGAAGTGTGGATGTCTAAAGCAGAAATAACCCTAGCCCAAGTGAGGGTTTTCTACTAGTCTGGTTACACATGCAACATATGACGGGGTGCTAGGTCAAGTTCCAATAACTATAATTTACAGATGGTAGAAAGCAAGGAGATGACAATACCATCAGATAAAACAAGGAATAGCAATTCCTACATTCTAACATGCTGCACAAGCATTTCACTATCATGCATAGTCCTACTATAGCAGATTTAAAGCACAGTCCGTCAATCTTGGAGACAAGGCCACCCACCTGAAAATGCTAACTGTCCGGAGTCGCACAGCTGAGACAGTCCAGAAACAGATATCTCTACACACCCACCAATCCAACAATACAGGAACAGTGATCAATACCTCATGGGTACAAAAACACAACCCAAAGTTACACTTAATTCCATAAAATCCAAGCATCACAAATCTGCTGGGAACAGTCCCCTTAATGCGAAATTTTCACCTGTAAAACGAACTCCAAAAATTCCAATAAAAATACTGCTGCGATCCTCGCGTCGATACCTTCGAAACGGGTACCTGCACGCCCAATTCGGAGCCCCGTAGGCCAAGTTACAAATTCCACAGTACAGGTGCGCAAACACTCACAACCATTCAACCGTAAACTCAAACACAGACAAGAGAGGAATAGTATACCTCCGGGAAGGTCTCGGAAAAATCCAAGAAAAATATGATGATAAACCTTGCGACGAGTAGATCCAAAAAGTGTATAGGCTCATCTCGATCCGACACTCGGTTGCGGAGACAAAATTCCGGCAAGGGGCCGCTGTCCAAAAACTCCACCAGAAAACAGCGGCTTAGAAATGCCTCGAAAACCATGTCATAAACTCTGAATCCAGCAAGATGATCAACACGAAAATCGAAGACGTACCTCTCGTGATTCCAACGCCGCAGAAATCGTCCAAAAATACTGACGTAGTAGCTCTGTAGACCTCTCAGATCAAACTGCGACGATAATGGGCCTCCGATGAAAAATCGCTACACTGCGCTCCGATGCCGAAGTCGTTGATGCCGCGGCTTCCAAAAAATCCGGGCCTCTGCCAGATGATGCGCAGCACAAAGATCTCCATCTTTGCTTAAGGGTGCGAGGGGAAGGGAGCTCGGGAAAGGGGGCAAAAAGCCCCAGCCAACCGCCTATTTATAGGCCCAGCCCAAAAAATCCGACTTTGGACTTTTGGGCCAAAGTTCCGGGCGCCCGGAACATTCGGGCCGCTACAGTGTTGGGCCCGGCCCAACACTGTGCGCGCCCGAAAGCCCGAGGGCCCGCCACGCGTCCCGCCGACGCCGCCTGCGCCCGGCGCACGCGCGCCCGCCAACTGCGCAGCGCCACGTGTCCCGACACGCGGGCGTGCGCAGCTGCGCCCGACCAACCGCGGGGCGCCACGTGGCGCCCCCACGTCGCCCCCGACCGCGCCCACGCCGCGCCCACGTGCGCCCACGTGCGCGGCCGCGCCGCCCGCGGCCCCGTGCCGGGCACGCATCCCGAGGCAGCCCCTGCCGCTGCGTGGACCGCGCGCACCAGGACCCGCCAACCACCAGCCGCCACGTGTCGCCACTTGGTCCACCGTGCACCCGCGACGATCCCGTGGACCGCGCCTGCTGCGCCCGCCAACTGGGAGCCGCCACGTGGCCAGCCCCCGGGTGCACGCCTCCGCGGTGGACCGCGCGTCTCCGCCGCCGCCAGCCGCCGCGCTCCGCCGCCCGCCGCCGCCGCCGGCGCCCCTCCGGCGGCCGGAACAGTACCAAAACACCCCGAAATCCGTGCCGGGTCATCCGGGCTCCGAAAAATACAAGTAAATAGTCCATCTTGACCGTTTTCGCGCGCTGAATCCAAATCCGAAGTCCGATTTGCCAAATTCCACTTCTAAAATTTCTCAAAAATTCCCGGGAAAGCAAACTTGATCCATTTTTTATGCCGAGTCCAAATCTTGGGTCCAATATGCGCGCAAACACCTCTAGCACCCAACACGGGTCTCCAGAAGCCGCAGATCCAACAGTAATCCAAACGTGGGAATTTCCGGGTCCTCACATCCTCCCCCACTAAAAGAAAGTTTCGTCCTCGAAACAAACACGGCTCAAAAGGGAGTTCAAAGCCAAGGGTAAGCATCCAACAACACATCTCCAACTCCCCAGTCGCTACTCACTCCCCGTGATTACTCCTCAACAAAATAATAATCAGTACGGCATGGCCCGGTTGCGCAATTCTCTCATCACACGAGCCAGAATTCGCAACGGGCGTCCCTCGTACTCCCACACCCACAAATCTCAACTAGAGCGAGTCAAACACGGGCGAGGGGTCCAAAGCAAAACACCTCTGAGCTGAGACGCGGAAAACCTCAGGAACTCCAAAAAGCTGGGGACAAGGAAGATTAACCAAATCTACTCGTCCAAACCACACGAAGAACGTCACCACAACCCAACAAGAAAAGGTAAGGGCCCCACCAGCAGGAAAGTCGTCAACCCTAACTCTCTGTTTATAAAAACAGCTGAAATTAACGAAAAGTCTGAAAATTCCGAAAGACCAGTGCCTTCGCCCCAATCAAACAAGAACAGGTTCGGGCACCGTCTCCATTTCTGGAGCAGTCTTTCGAAGCTCTCGTCATGTTCGGAAATTTTAGTACAAGGCGAGGAAAGGGGAGAGAAGTGTTGAAGCCGTTCCTGCTGTGGCTACAAAACAGAAGCTACGATCTAACCGTGACCCCTAGGAACACAACTCTAGTCCTAAACGTCACCTACGCTCAACAGGTAGCACCCAACCCAAAACCGCTGAAGCCACTGCTGCAGGAAGGATGCCACAGTGACCTGAGAAAAAGATCTCTAGTTGTCCAACTCGCGGGAAGGTCACGGTTCTCAATCCACAATCAAACGTTGCACGATACCGCACCAATTGGTCCATCCCGTGTGCTCAATCTGAGTCGTGGAGCTATAACCCAACCGTCAACTGCCGGCAAAATTCCAAGTCTCAACAGCACAAGACATAATCCATAAGGCTTCCCCAAGTGCACAATACCAACAGGAACCTGTACCTCTAGTGCACGTGGTAACAACTCTACCTCCAGTCCAGACAGGAAAACCAAAAACACTCTATCTCAGACTGCTGTAAAGAAATCATGCCGGTGACAACCCAATCCGCTGCTGTGGCGCCCTCCAGCCGGGCGGCACCAATTCATCCGCTCGATGAAAGTGGTCGTCGCTCAGTTTGCCTGAAAATCAAGACTATCCATATAGGGAGCACGACCTCCGCCTCTACTCACACAGGGGTGACAAATGCGGTCCTCCGCAGATAGCCAATCCACGCTACCGCCGCGCCACTCTGACGTAGATGCTGATGCTGCTATCGGGACCCGCCCAAACTCTGGCATCTCGGGGACCCGTTATCCAGGAAAAGAAATCAGAAATGTCTCTGCCGTCCGATCTGTCCTCCATCACTCGGCGCGAAGCACCAAAATCCAGAACTCGCCTCTGGTGGCAGATCCCTATCCCAAGGAACTGCAGCGCCACGCTCCACACACCACACCTACTCTATCGAAGCGTCAATAATCCAAAACGGAGGGACCAACTAAACTGAAAGGTGTCCTGGCGCCAACCATTCCCAGTCAAACATATCCTATGCGCCTCGTCCCTCGAAACCTGGAGCGTGCAGTTCAACAACTGTATAAACTCCCTAGCACAGGGAGGCTCTCAGATAGTCTCTCCATCACCACCAACCCCAATTCTGCCTACAAGGCTCCAACTCCAACCTATGAATCGGGATGGTTCAGACTGCCGGGACTGGCTCCATCGATCAATGATGTCCCTAAGCTCAGCTACTATCCACTATCCATCCTGCCTCGGTGCCTCGGCACTACTCATCGACACGGAGGGGCTGCTCGCTCAGTCGGTGCCACAAGTACAACTGAAGGTACCACTGCATAGGAAGAAAGTACTGGAGGACACTCAAGCGGTACTGCAACTAGCTGTGCTCTCTGCTCCAACAAGCGCATCAAACGTTACATGGCTTTTTCCTGGCATCGGACAGCCTCCGACATCTGTGCCATCTGGATCCATAACTCCTGGGTCTCGCTCTGCTCTGATAGCTCTGCCTCCCGCTGCTCGGGTTACTCATCAGATGCGGAATGCGCATTCCTCACAGCACGACGTCTCAAAAGCATCGTAGGTCCACTGCACAATAACAAACATCAGGACACAACAATCATACGACCCAATCCAGCGAAAGTCTAAGGCATGTTACCAATTCCACAACATTATGTTGTCTGCAGCCAACATAATCGCTTAGGAGCATAAACATGCCAATCACTCATCCCGTCTCTTGGGAGAGGTACAAAACTCGATCAGGACTCTCGCTAAAAGTCACGACTCTCACGTAGTCATCCTAATGTCCAACCACAAGCCTAGGGTTTCTAAGTCCTCGATGACCTACAACCTAGGCTCTGATACCACTCTAATCTGTCACACCCCGGGGTCGAAACTGCGACCCGGCTCGCCAACAGATCCGCCACCTATGCCAAACCCGCATAGGCGAAGCGTCCTACCTGCAAGAAAAGTACTACAGCTAAACAGATATCAGAGCTATAAATAAAAATCTGCTGTATAACTAAATCAATCACTGTACAACTGGAAATACTACAACAATGTCCGTCTCCCAACAATGATAATCATACAGTATCCTCATATACAAACTCAGAACTCAACCGGGAGGTATCTCCAATAAATACATCAGTGTACAGGCTCTCAATACATAACAATCCTCACTACAACAGTCTCTCAAAGGAGGAAAATAAAATAACTAATCTACTGAAGCTCTCCTCTGAAGGGGTACCGCTACACTCCAACGACGGGTAGGGAACTAGCTCGCGACTCCCTCGCCTCGGTTAGAAGGATCAGCAACAGGAACAACAGGAACTGGAGTAGAAGTTCCTGTGGGAAAAGACACCACGACGGGTGTGAGAACTACGTCCCAAGTAGTTCTCAGTGGGTGCCGCCAACAAGCCCGACGGTCTGCCCACTAAGTCCACTAGAGGCATAAAGTAACAAAAGCCGTGCTGTAAGGAAAGCTGGGAAAAGTAAACTCTACAGCTACTATGCCTCTATCTAGATGCTCAAATAGTGGAACAGAAAGAACATGATGCCACAACTAACACTCATCTCTGATCACCCAATCTGAACTGACTGCCTCCTCGGGTCCAGTCAAGCCTGCGCCAACCTACTGCCGTTACGTCCCGGAGGAGCGGACTTACGTAGGACGTCCATGACTGCCAACACAAGCACAGCCAGAGGGACAAATGCGATGACAAGCCGCAAAAGAAAAGCTCAAACTCTCGCCGGTACAACAGCCCGGTCTCGCCTAATCCGGAGTGGCACTCGAGGGGAGCGACCCGCTCGAGTCAATAAGTAACCCATATCAAGTATCTCTGTAAAGTATCTCTGTCAAGCCAAATGTGGCTCATGCAGGCTATGATCCACGATCAAACAGATCGGTAACTCCAAGCTCAAAACACAACTCAGTCGGAAAAAGAACCTCGACTCAAACAGCTAAGTCGGAGAACCCTCAACGACTCAATCTGATAATGCACGACCATGGCTGAGTCGGGAAACCTCCACGACTCGATCTGCCAGAACCCCAAGATCCTCAAGGCTAAGTGGGAGAACCACCTCCACCACTAAATCAGGAAAAACAACCTCTAGATCACACTCTACCAACTCATAGCACAAAGTCGCATCCACTGCGAGAAACTGTCTCAACAGGCCAAACAGGCCAAACGTCGCATCTACTGCGAACAACTGCCTCAACAGGCCAACATCGCATCCACTGCGAACAGCTGACTCAACAGGCCAAACAGGCCGAACATCTCAACCACTGACTCAATGAAGGGTCCGGGAACACCGAAAGACTAGAACCTACAACCCAAATCAAACAAGAACAGGCTCTAGGCATAGCCTCTCGTTGTTCTCGTCCCAAGAAGAAGGCAGACCTTAGAACCCAGACCACTCGAATCATCTCGGGTGGTTAATTTATAAGAAAAAAAGGTGACATTTCTTA
>CM055068.1:33722663-33788310 GCA_029204045.2 Tillandsia leiboldiana | reverse complement strand
TTATCAAAAATTCTTATAATGAAGTATCTTCAAGAATTAGATTATAGGAGTAAAGTTGATTAATTCATATAAAAATTAAAATGGAGTGGATGACAGTGAAACCATTTTTATTCAATGCACTTGTTCGTTAAAACCCAGTTTTTGTTCAAAAACAAAACATTAAAAAATAAGAGCATTGAAAAACATGTAATGCAGAGATTTAGAAAAAATATGAAAGGAAACAAATCAAAGCATTACATACAGTCATAAGCTATTTAGAACTTAGACAAGGAAGATATCACCTTTCCGAATCCAAAATCGTCGAATTTGGGTTGTCTTGATTCATTGTGGTTGGGAGATGACAGCTTTGACTGTTGGTCCACCTTAGGTCTTTGCCTCGCAATGATCCGCTTCAATGATTGATGTTGTGGCTCGGACCTTGGTGGATTGAGTGAACTCCATTGACTTGATGTGTCTTTTGATTCGTTGAGTTCGCTCCGTAGATGAAGTTGCCGAAGAATTCTCTCTTCTTTCTCTTTTTCGGGCACATCTTCATCAAATGTCCTTCAAGTCCACATTGGTGACAAGGTCTTCCTTTCAACTTAGTTGGGAACTGGAAGCCTTCACAGTTTGTTCTTTTTAAATCCAAACCAACCTATTTGTTGACCTAATCCGGACATACAATCAAATTTCTTGGAACCAGTTGAAAGCCTTTGGATGTCGGAATTAAGTTGTGAACTTGCTGGTCAAAGCTGGTTGGTGACATGAATCCTCAAACTGTTTTTCTAGAAAACCAATCTTGTCCATATATGATTTAGCGAGTTGTCTCCGATTGGTTTAGCTTTTCTTGGAGGATTTTATTGTTATCCAATAAACGCTTCTCGTTCCTCCTCGGATCATGAAAGTTTTGTCTTTAAGCATGATTCTCGTCTGAATCTCAAGTCGTTGCTTCCTCAACTTCTTAATATGATTGGCATCTCTTTGATTCCGCAAGAAGTTGTTTGATATGCCTCAATGAGTTCTTCTTTATCGACTCCACCCTCACTTGAGGACTCTCCTCCGGATGTTGATGTTTCATACAAAATCAAAGGAGTAGAGTTAGTAATTAATGATGACAAGCAAACATTAGAAGAGGGAATTTGAGAGCAAGTAAGACAACGACTTTTTCCTCTTACTTGAGGTCGATTCATTAGAAGTAGAATCGTCCCAAGTTTTCGCTTGCAAAGCCTTCTTTTTATATGATTTCGGAGAACGACAATCCGTTGAAATATGGCCGTAGCCTTTGATCTATTGTCACGCCCCGGGGTCGAAACTGCGACCCGGCTCGCCAACAGATCCGCCACCTATGCCAAACCCGCATAGGCGAAGCGTCCTACCTGCAAGAAAAGTACTACAGCTAAACAGATATCAGAGCTATAAATAAAAATCTGCTGTATAACTAAATCAATCACTGTACAACTAGAAAACTACAACAATGTCCGTCTCCCAACAATGATAATCATACAGTATCCTCATATACAAACTCAGAACTCAACCGGAGGTATCTCCAATAAATACATCAGTGTACAGGCTCTCAATACATAACAATCCTCACTACAACAGTCTCTCAAAGGAGGAAAATAAAATAACTAATCTACTGAAGCTCTCCTCTGAAGGGGTACCGCTACACTCCAACGACGGGTAGGGAACTAGCTCGCGCCCTCGCCTCGGTCAGAAGGATCAGCAACAGGAACAACAGGAACTGGAGTAGAAGTTCCTGTGGGAAAAGACACCACGACGGGTGTGAGAACTACGTCCCAAGTAGTTCTCAGTGGGTGCCGCCAACAAGCCCGACGGTCTGCCCACTAAGTCCACTAGAGGCATAAAGTAACAAAAGCCGTGCTGTAAGGAAAGCTGGGAAAAGTAAACTCTACAGCTACTATGCCTCTATCTAGATGCTCAAATAGTGGAACAAAAAGAACATGATGCCACAACTAACATCATCTCTGATCACCAATCTGAACTGACTGCCTCCTCAGGTCCAGTCAAGCCTGCGCCAACTACTGCCGTTACGTCCCGGAGGAGCGGACTTACGTAGGACGTCCATGACTGCCAACACAAGCACAGCCAGAGGGACAAATGCGATGACAAGCCGCAAAAGAGAAGCTCAAACTCTCGCCGGTACAACAGCCCGGTCTCGCCTACTCCGAGTGGCACTCGAGGGGAGCGACCCGCTCGAGTCAATAAGTAACCCATATCAAGTATCTCTGTAAAGTATCTCTGTCAAGCCAAATGTGGCTCATGCAGGCTATGATCCACGATCAAACAGATCGGTAACTCCAAGCTCAAAACACAACTCAGTCGGAAAAAGAACCTCGACTCAAACAGCTAAGTCGGAGAACCCTCAACGACTCAATCTGATAATGCACGACCATGGCTGAGTCGGGAAACCTCCACGACTCGATCTGCCAGAACCCCAAGATCCTCAAGGCTAAGTGGGAGAACCACCTCCACCACTAATCAGGAAAAACAACCTCTAGATCACACTCTACCAACTCATAGCACAAAGTCGCATCCACTGCGAGAAACTGTCTCAACAGGCCAAACAGGCCAAACGTCGCATCTACTGCGAACAACTGCCTCAACAGGCCAACATCGCATCCACTGCGAACAGCTGACTCAACAGGCCAAACAGGCCGAACATCTCAACCACTGACTCAATGAAGGGTCCGGGAACACCGAAAGACTAGAACCTACAACCCAAATCAAACAAGAACAGGCTCTAGGCATAGCCTCTCGTTGTTCTCGTCCCAAGAAGAAGGCAGACCTTAGAACCCAGACCACTCGAATCATCTCGGGTGGTTAATTTATAAGAAAAAGGTGACATTTCTTACTGAAGCCATCTGATCTGTATGAAATCCATATTTAATGATTTTTAGTTCTTTTTAGGAAAACAGTTGAAACCAAGTTTTATATCCAAGCCTCGAAGGGCTAATGCCTTCGTCCAATCAAACAAGAACAGACTCCGGCGACCCTACGATGCTTGGAAGAAACCATTTGGTTGACAAAAATCATATGTGTGTCCAAAAAGGTTCTGGGTTTAAGGTCCTGCTAACACTGATCCACCGCTGCCACTAGCACAGCGGCGACAGATAAAACAAGAAAAATAAAACATCTCGGGACCGCCGTCTACCCAAACGGCTCCCGCGACAGATGAACAACCAACTACATCTACCAGACTCCACTCTGCTCCCAAGCACGAGTGTAACATGCATTCCGCACTAAAAGATAACTCCTGACCACTCGGCCCACTACCCGGGCGAGGAAGAACACTATGTCCAGGAAAGTAGAAGTGTGGATGTCTAAAGCAGAAATAACCCTAGCCCAAGTGAGGGTTTTCTACTAGTCTGGTTACACATGCAACATATGACGGGGTGCTAGGTCAAGTTCCAATAACTATAATTTACAGATGGTAGAAAGCAAGGAGATGACAATACCATCAGATAAAACAAGGAATAGCAATTCCTACATTCTAACATGCTGCACAAGCATTTCACTATCATGCATAGTCCTACTATAGCAGATTTAAAGCACAGTCCGTCAATCTTGGAGACAAGGCCACCCACCTGAAAATGCTAACTGTCCGGAGTCGCACAGCTGAGACAGTCCAGAAACAGATATCTCTACACACCCACCAATCCAACAATACAGGAACAGTGATCAATACCTCATGGGTACAAAAACACAACCCAAAGTTACACTTAATTCCATAAAATCCAAGCATCACAAATCTGCTGGGAACAGTCCCCTTAATGCGAAATTTTCACCTGTAAACGAACTCCAAAAATTCCAATAAAAATACTGCTGCGATCCTCGCGTCGATACCTTCGAAACGGGTACCTGCACGCCCAATTCGGAGCCCCGTAGGCCAAGTTACAAATTCCACAGTACAGGTGCGCAAACACTCACAACCATTCAACCGTAAACTCAAACACAGACAAGAGAGGAATAGTATACCTCCGGGAAGGTCTCGGAAAAATCCAAGAAAAATATGATGATAAACCTTGCGACGAGTAGATCCAAAAAGTGTATAGGCTCATCTCGATCCGACACTCGGTTGCGGAGACAAAATTCCGGCAAGGGGCCGCTGTCCAAAAACTCCACCAGAAAACAGCGGCTTAGAAATGCCTCGAAAACCATGTCATAAACTCTGAATCCAGCAAGATGATCAACACGAAAATCGAAGACGTACCTCTCGTGATTCCAACGCCGCAGAAATCGTCCAAAAATACTGACGTAGTAGCTCTGTAGACCTCTCAGATCAAACTGCGACGATAATGGGCCTCCGATGAAAAATCGCTACACTGCGCTCCGATGCCGAAGTCGTTGATGCCGCGGCTTCCAAAAAATCCGGGCCTCTGCCAGATGATGCGCAGCACAAAGATCTCCATCTTTGCTTAAGGGTGCGAGGGGAAGGGAGCTCGGGAAAGGGGGCAAAAAGCCCCAGCCAACCGCCTATTTATAGGCCCAGCCCAAAAAATCCGACTTTGGACTTTTGGGCCAAAGTTCCGGGCGCCCGGAACATTCGGGCCGCTACAGTGTTGGGCCCGGCCCAACACTGTGCGCGCCCGAAAGCCCGAGGGCCCGCCACGCGTCCCGCCGACGCCGCCTGCGCCCGGCGCACGCGCGCCCGCCAACTGCGCAGCGCCACGTGTCCCGACACGCGGGCGTGCGCAGCTGCGCCCGACCAACCGCGGGGCGCCACGTGGCGCCCCCACGTCGCCCCCGACCGCGCCCACGCCGCGCCCACGTGCGCCCACGTGCGCGGCCGCGCCGCCCGCGGCCCCGTGCCGGGCACGCATCCCGAGGCAGCCCCTGCCGCTGCGTGGACCGCGCGCACCAGGACCCGCCAACCACCAGCCGCCACGTGTCGCCACTTGGTCCACCGTGCACCCGCGACGATCCCGTGGACCGCGCCTGCTGCGCCCGCCAACTGGGAGCCGCCACGTGGCCAGCCCCCGGGTGCACGCCTCCGCGGTGGACCGCGCGTCTCCGCCGCCGCCAGCCGCCGCGCTCCGCCGCCCGCCGCCGCCGCCGGCGCCCCTCCGGCGGCCGGAACAGTACCAAAACACCCCGAAATCCGTGCCGGGTCATCCGGGCTCCGAAAAATACAAGTAAATAGTCCATCTTGACCGTTTTCGCGCGCTGAATCCAAATCCGAAGTCCGATTTGCCAAATTCCACTTCTAAAATTTCTCAAAAATTCCCGGGAAAGCAAACTTGATCCATTTTTTATGCCGAGTCCAAATCTTGGGTCCAATATGCGCGCAAACACCTCTAGCACCCAACACGGGTCTCCAGAAGCCGCAGATCCAACAGTAATCCAAACGTGGGAATTTCCGGGTCCTCACATCCTCCCCCACTAAAAGAAAGTTTCGTCCTCGAAACAAACACGGCTCAAAAGGGAGTTCAAAGCCAAGGGTAAGCATCCAACAACACATCTCCAACTCCCCAGTCGCTACTCACTCCCCGTGATTACTCCTCAACAAAATAATAATCAGTACGGCATGGCCCGGTTGCGCAATTCTCTCATCACACGAGCCAGAATTCGCAACGGGCGTCCCTCGTACTCCCACACCCACAAATCTCAACTAGAGCGAGTCAAACACGGGCGAGGGGTCCAAAGCAAAACACCTCTGAGCTGAGACGCGGAAAACCTCAGGAACTCCAAAAAGCTGGGGACAAGGAAGATTAACCAAATCTACTCGTCCAAACCACACGAAGAACGTCACCACAACCCAACAAGAAAAGGTAAGGGCCCCACCAGCAGGAAAGTCGTCAACCCTAACTCTCTGTTTATAAAAACAGCTGAAATTAACGAAAAGTCTGAAAATTCCGAAAGACCAGTGCCTTCGCCCCAATCAAACAAGAACAGGTTCGGGCACCGTCTCCATTTCTGGAGCAGTCTTTCGAAGCTCTCGTCATGTTCGGAAATTTTAGTACAAGGCGAGGAAAGGGAGAGAAGTGTTGAAGCCGTTCCTGCTGTGGCTACAAAACAGAAGCTACGATCTAACCGTGACCCCTAGGAACACAACTCTAGTCCTAAACGTCACCTACGCTCAACAGGTAGCACCCAACCCAAAACCGCTGAAGCCACTGCTGCAGGAAGGATGCCACAGTGACCTGAGAAAAAGATCTCTAGTTGTCCAACTCGCGGGAAGGTCACGGTTCTCAATCCACAATCAAACGTTGCACGATACCGCACCAATTGGTCCATCCCGTGTGCTCAATCTGAGTCGTGGAGCTATAACCCAACCGTCAACTGCCGGCAAAATTCCAAGTCTCAACAGCACAAGACATAATCCATAAGGCTTCCCCAAGTGCACAATACCAACAGGAACCTGTACCTCTAGTGCACGTGGTAACAACTCTACCTCCAGTCCAGACAGGAAAACCAAAAACACTCTATCTCAGACTGCTGTAAAGAAATCATGCCGGTGACAACCCAATCCGCTGCTGTGGCGCCCTCCAGCCGGGCGGCACCAATTCATCCGCTCGATGAAAGTGGTCGTCGCTCAGTTTGCCTGAAAATCAAGACTATCCATATAGGGAGCACGACCTCCGCCTCTACTCACACAGGGGTGACAAATGCGGTCCTCCGCAGATAGCCAATCCACGCTACCGCCGCGCCACTCTGACGTAGATGCTGATGCTGCTATCGGGACCCGCCCAAACTCTGGCATCTCGGGGACCCGTTATCCAGGAAAAGAAATCAGAAATGTCTCTGCCGTCCGATCTGTCCTCCATCACTCGGCGCGAAGCACCAAAATCCAGAACTCGCCTCTGGTGGCAGATCCCTATCCCAAGGAACTGCAGCGCCACGCTCCACACACCACACCTACTCTATCGAAGCGTCAATAATCCAAAACGGAGGGACCAACTAAACTGAAAGGTGTCCTGGCGCCAACCATTCCCAGTCAAACATATCCTATGCGCCTCATCCCTCGAAACCTGGAGCGTGCAGTTCAACAACTGTATAAACTCCCTAGCACAGGGAGGCTCTCAGATAGTCTCTCCATCACCACCAACCCCAATTCTGCCTACAAGGCTCCAACTCCAACCTATGAATCGGGATGGTTCAGACTGCCGGGACTGGCTCCATCGATCAATGATGTCCCTAAGCTCAGCTACTATCCACTATCCATCCTGCCTCGGTGCCTCGGCACTACTCATCGACACGGAGGGGCTGCTCGCTCAGTCGGTGCCACAAGTACAACTGAAGGTACCACTGCATAGGAAGAAAGTACTGGAGGACACTCAAGCGGTACTGCAACTAGCTGTGCTCTCTGCTCCAACAAGCGCATCAAACGTTACATGGCTTTTTCCTGGCATCGGACAGCCTCCGACATCTGTGCCATCTGGATCCATAACTCCTGGGTCTCGCTCTGCTCTGATAGCTCTGCCTCCCGCTGCTCGGGTTACTCATCAGATGCGGAATGCGCATTCCTCACAGCACGACGTCTCAAAAGCATCGTAGGTCCACTGCACAATAACAAACATCAGGACACAACAATCATACGACCCAATCCAGCGAAAGTCTAAGGCATGTTACCAATTCCACAACATTATGTTGTCTGCAGCCAACATAATCGCTTAGGAGCATAAACATGCCAATCACTCATCCCGTCTCTTGGGAGAGGTACAAAACTCGATCAGGACTCTCGCTAAAAGTCACGACTCTCACGTAGTCATCCTAATGTCCAACCACAAGCCTAGGGTTTCTAAGTCCTCGATGACCTACAACCTAGGCTCTGATACCACTCTAATCTGTCACACCCCGGGGTCGAAACTGCGACCCGGCTCGCCAACAGATCCGCCACCTATGCCAAACCCGCATAGGCGAAGCGTCCTACCTGCAAGAAAAGTACTACAGCTAAACAGATATCAGAGCTATAAATAAAAATCTGCTGTATAACTAAATCAATCACTGTACAACTGGAAATACTACAACAATGTCCGTCTCCCAACAATGATAATCATACAGTATCCTCATATACAAACTCAGAACTCAACCGGGAGGTATCTCCAATAAATACATCAGTGTACAGGCTCTCAATACATAACAATCCTCACTACAACAGTCTCTCAAAGGAGGAAAATAAAATAACTAATCTACTGAAGCTCTCCTCTGAAGGGGTACCGCTACACTCCAACGACGGGTAGGGAACTAGCTCGCGACTCCCTCGCCTCGGTTAGAAGGATCAGCAACAGGAACAACAGGAACTGGAGTAGAAGTTCCTGTGGGAAAAGACACCACGACGGGTGTGAGAACTACGTCCCAAGTAGTTCTCAGTGGGTGCCGCCAACAAGCCCGACGGTCTGCCCACTAAGTCCACTAGAGGCATAAAGTAACAAAAGCCGTGCTGTAAGGAAAGCTGGGAAAAGTAAACTCTACAGCTACTATGCCTCTATCTAGATGCTCAAATAGTGGAACAGAAAGAACATGATGCCACAACTAACACTCATCTCTGATCACCCAATCTGAACTGACTGCCTCCTCGGGTCCAGTCAAGCCTGCGCCAACCTACTGCCGTTACGTCCCGGAGGAGCGGACTTACGTAGGACGTCCATGACTGCCAACACAAGCACAGCCAGAGGGACAAATGCGATGACAAGCCGCAAAAGAAAAGCTCAAACTCTCGCCGGTACAACAGCCCGGTCTCGCCTAATCCGGAGTGGCACTCGAGGGGAGCGACCCGCTCGAGTCAATAAGTAACCCATATCAAGTATCTCTGTAAAGTATCTCTGTCAAGCCAAATGTGGCTCATGCAGGCTATGATCCACGATCAAACAGATCGGTAACTCCAAGCTCAAAACACAACTCAGTCGGAAAAAGAACCTCGACTCAAACAGCTAAGTCGGAGAACCCTCAACGACTCAATCTGATAATGCACGACCATGGCTGAGTCGGGAAACCTCCACGACTCGATCTGCCAGAACCCCAAGATCCTCAAGGCTAAGTGGGAGAACCACCTCCACCACTAAATCAGGAAAAACAACCTCTAGATCACACTCTACCAACTCATAGCACAAAGTCGCATCCACTGCGAGAAACTGTCTCAACAGGCCAAACAGGCC
Source organism: Tillandsia leiboldiana (assembly GCA_029204045.2). Classification (NCBI taxonomy): domain Eukaryota; kingdom Viridiplantae; phylum Streptophyta; class Magnoliopsida; order Poales; family Bromeliaceae; genus Tillandsia; species Tillandsia leiboldiana. Next base: position 33,779,215 of record CM055068.1, on the reverse strand, counting down.
AAACGTCGCATCTACTGCGAACAACTGCCTCAACAGGCCAACATCGCATCCACTGCGAACAGCTGACTCAACAGGCCAAACAGGCCGAACATCTCAACCACTGACTCAATGAAGGGTCCGGGAACACCGAAAGACTAGAACCTACAACCCAAATCAAACAAGAACAGGCTCTAGGCATAGCCTCTCGTTGTTCTCGTCCCAAGAAGAAGGCAGACCTTAGAACCCAGACCACTCGAATCATCTCGGGTGGTTAATTTATAAGAAAAAGGTGACATTTCTTACTGAAGCCATCTGATCTGTATGAAATCCATATTTAATGATTTTTAGTTCTTTTTAGGAAAACAGTTGAAACCAAGTTTTATATCCAAGCCTCGAAGGGCTAATGCCTTCGTCCAATCAAACAAGAACAGACTCCGGCGACCCTACGATGCTTGGAAGAAACCATTTGGTTGACAAAAATCATATGTGTGTCCAAAAAGGTTCTGGGTTTAAGGTCCTGCTAACACTGATCCACCGCTGCCACTAGCACAGCGGCGACAGATAAAACAAGAAAAATAAAACATCTCGGGACCGCCGTCTACCCAAACGGCTCCCGCGACAGATGAACAACCAACTACATCTACCAGACTCCACTCTGCTCCCAAGCACGAGTGTAACATGCATTCCGCACTAAAAGATAACTCCTGACCACTCGGCCCACTACCCGGGCGAGGAAGAACACTATGTCCAGGAAAGTAGAAGTGTGGATGTCTAAAGCAGAAATAACCCTAGCCCAAGTGAGGGTTTTCTACTAGTCTGGTTACACATGCAACATATGACGGGGTGCTAGGTCAAGTTCCAATAACTATAATTTACAGATGGTAGAAAGCAAGGAGATGACAATACCATCAGATAAAACAAGGAATAGCAATTCCAACATTCTAACATGCTGCACAAGCATTTCACTATCATGCATAGTCCTACTATAGCAGATTTAAAGCACAGTCCGTCAATCTTGGAGACAAGGCCACCCACCTGAAAATGCTAACTGTCCGGAGTCGCACAGCTGAGACAGTCCAGAAACAGATATCTCTACACACCCACCAATCCAACAATACAGGAACAGTGATCAATACCTCCTGGGTACAAAAACACAACCCAAAGTTACACTTAATTCCATAAAATCCAAGCATCACAAATCTGCTGGGAATAGTCCCCTTAATGCGAAATTTTCACCTGTAAAACGAACTCCAAAAATTCCAATGAAAATACTGCTGCGATCCTCGCGTCGATACCTTCGAAACAGGTACCTGCACGCCCAATTCGGAGCCCCGTAGGCCAAGTTACAAATTCCACAGTACAGGTGCGCAAACACTCACAACCATACAACCGTAAACTCAAACACAGACAAGAGAGGAATAGTATACCTCCGGGAAGGTCTCGGAAAAATCCAAGAAAAATATGATGATAAACCTTGCGACGAGTAGATCCAAAAAGTGTATAGGCTCATCTCGATCCGACACTCGGTTGCGGAGATAAAATTCCGGCAAGGGGCCGCTGTCCAAAAACTCCACCAGAAAATAGCGGCTTAGAAATGCCTCGAAAACCGTGTCATAAACTCTGAATCCAGCAAGATGATCAACACGAAAATCGAATACTTACCTCTCATGATTCCAACGCCGTAGAAATCGTCCAAAAATACTAACGGAGTAGCTCTGTAGACCTCTCAGATCAAACTGCGACGATAACGGGCCTCCGATGAAAAATCGCCACACTGCGCTCCGATGCCGAAGTCGTCGATGCCGCGGCTTCCAAAAAATCCGGGCCTCCGCCAGATGATGCGCAGCACAAAGATCTCCATCTTTGCTTAAGGGTGCAAGGGGAAGGGAGCTCGGGAAAGGGGGCAAAAAGCCCCAGCCAACCGCCTATTTATAGGCCCAGCCCAAAAAATCCGACTTTGGACTTTTGGGCCAAAGTTCCGGGCGCCCGGAACATTCGGGCCGCTACAGTGTTGGGCCCGGCCCAACACTGTGCGCGCCCGAAAGCCCGAGGGCCCGCCACGCGTCCCGCCGACGCCGCCTGGGCCCGGCGCACGCGCGCCCGCCAACTGCGCAGCGCCACGTGTCCCGACACGCGGGCGTGCGCAGCTGCGCCCGACCAACCGCGGGGCGCCACGTGGTGCCCCCACGTCGCCCCCGACCGCGCCCACGCCGCGCCCACGTGCGCCCACGTGCGCGGCCGCGCCGCCCGCGGCCCCGTGCCGGGCACGCATCCCGAGGCAGCCCCTGCCGCTGCGTGGACCGCGCGCACCAGGATCCGCCAACCACCAGCCGCCACGTGTCGCCACTTGGTCCACCGTGCACCCGCGACGATCCCGTGGACCGCGCCTGCTGCGCCCGCCAACTGGGAGCCGCCACGTGGCCAGCCCCCGGGTGCACGCCTCCGCGGTGGACCGCGCGTCTCCGCCGCCACCAGCCGCCGCGCTCCGCCGCCCGCCGCCGCCGCCGGCGCCCCTCCGGCGGCCGGAACAGTACCAAAACACCCCGAAATCCGTGCCGGGTCATCCGGGCTCCGAAAAATACAAGTAAATAGTCCATCTTGACCGTTTTCGCGCGCTGAATCCAAATCCGAAGTCCGATTTGCCAAATTCCACTTCTAAAATTTCTCAAAAATTCCCGGGAAAGCAAACTTGATCCATTTTTTATGCCGAGTCCAAATCTTGGGTCCAATATGCGCGCAAACACCTCTAGCACCCAACACGGGTCTCCAGAAGCCGCAGATCCAACAGTAATCCAAACGTGGGAATTTCCGGGTCCTCACATCTATAACATTGGATTTCCCCTTTGAATTCATCTTTTTCTTTAGAAGGTTTTGCAGAGCTTTTGAGGTTAGAGGATTTAGAACCCGATGATCCTTTAGATGGTTTCGAGGATGAAGATCCATCGGTTCGATTCTTCCAAAACCTCCGACGAAATTTCTTTACGATCCGCGCCAATTGTTCTTCAAAATCGGCAAAAGAGATTTCATCGTCGGAACTTGATTCGCTATCTTCTTCCTTTGTTGATTTGAATGCAATACCTGTAAGCTTAGAAGAAGACTTGGAAGAAACTTGATTAGTTGGAAAAGTCATCTCATATGTTTGTAAAGCACCAACTAATTCCTCTACTCTCATCTCATCCGGATGACTAACGGTTTCAATGGCGGTAACCTTTGCCCTAAACCGTTCCGGAAGAGTCCGAAGTATCTTTCTTGCAATTTTCGACTCCGGGATCTTTTCTCCTAAATTAGCACAAGTATTGATTACATCTTGAAGTCTAGTGTAATAATCTGTAAACAATTCATGCTCTTCCATATGAATAGAGTCAAATTGACTTGTAAGCATCTGGAGCTTTTGAATTTTTACAAGATTAGTACCCTGATGTGTAATTTTGAGAATATCCCAAATTTCCTTCGCGGTTTCACACGCGGAAATTCATGTGAACTCAGTCGAGGAAAGAGAATTAAATAAAGCGTGCATACCTTTCCCATTGTAAGAAGATCTTTCGAATTCCTCTTTGGACCATCTAGAGCGAGGTTTTGGGGTAGTAGAATTTCCTACTTCCTCAACAGGATGCACCCAACCGTATTCCACGGATTGCCATACCCGCTCATCAATTGCGATGAGAAAAGCTCTCATCCGCACTTTCCAATAAGCATAATTAGTCCCATCAAAAAGAGGAGGTCTATAAATATTACCACTTTCACCCGACATGATAGATAAATCTAAAACCCGCTCTGATACCACTTGTAGGTTTTTATATATTAAGGATCCACAAGGATCTAAATAGGTACTATCAAACAACTAGAGGGGGGGTGAATAGGTGTAATACTTATAAAACCAATCTCAGTGCAAAATAAAAACCAATGTGGAAAATAAAAATAGCACACCGAGATATACGTGGAAACTCCAATCCAGGAGAAAAACCACAGGACCAACACGCAATAACAATCCACTAAGAATAGAAGAATAACAAGGTGATTACCGACTCCACGGACTCAACCCCTCCTTCAACTTCTTCGGACCTTGCGCTCCACCGATTGCACGTCCACTGCACACGTTCGAATCCATGAACGCCACTCGAATCCACGAGCACACGTTTCAAATCCACGAAACGCCTTCAACACACCGAATCCACGGTGCTACGTCGAATCCACGACGCAATTCAGCCGATAAGAATATTGGCTTCGATGGTGATCCTTTGCTTAGATTATCATTGAGGAACCGTAGAAGGAATCTCTAAGCAAAGACTAGATCAATTCGACAAAAGATAGATCTTGGAAGAACCGTCGAATTGACCTAAAATAGGCTAAAAGAAGAACGATAAAAACCAGCCTCTAGGGTTGCTCACGAGTGTTTTTTCAATTGATCGGTAAGTATCGAGAAACCCTAAGTATCTATTTATAACCCTTGAAAAAAGATAAAAGTCGGTTTAGAAATCTTATCCCGAGAAGGCATTGTGTACCGGTACCAACAAAACGTGTTCCGGTACTCAATGGTGCAAAACACAGATTTTTCTATTGTGTTCCGGTACGCGAGTCTGTGTTCCGGTACGCAATGCAAATTACAGAAAATTCTGTGTCGGGTTTGAGGAACTCAAAGTGTGGTTCCGGTACTCAATGTAAAAACTGATTTTTCCAAGATAAGCTTTATCCAAAACAAACCTAGTACCGGAATCCAAACTTAAAATAAGTTGTAAGTTAAAACCAAGTTCCTAAAACCAAGTCTAAACCGGGTTTCAATCATTTCTAGATTCCAATGATTATAAATGAACTTAAATCACCATGGTTTAATTAACCATACCTGAGTGTGCTCATGTTGAATCTTCAATGAGTCTTCGAAGGTTGATTTGACAATTTGATCCCTTTAAGACTCCGACTCAACTCACGAAATGTGCCGACACAAAAAAGCCGTAACAGCCCCACGTGGCACCAGCCCGCCGGCGCCGCAAGCAGTGCGGCCTCGCGCGGCACCAACCCGCGCGGGCGCCACCTACGATACGACCCCGCTCGACCCATTTCGGGAGATCCGTAAATCGGATTTCAGATCCGATCACTTTGCCGTTCCTCGTTTTTCGAGCTCTAGCACCGAAAAATACCCGCACGTACCGACACTGTACCCAAGAAACCCCGTTAATTAATTCCCTAAACAACTAATTTATTCAAAAGGGTTAAAAGAAACACAAGACAGTTCGTGATATTACAAAGAGTGTTCGTGAGAGTTGAGCAGCGGATTCTTGGATTGTTTGCACTAAGGTGGGTATTTCGACCTGAGCATTAACATAGTACAACCTTACTGGGTACTATACTCGATTGGACCCTCAGTGATTGTTGCTAGCCCTGATCTTTACATTATGACTATACATTGCTCTTTCGACTTTCGCACCACATGATTGACATGACACTTGATTTTCTTTACTGTAGAGTACCGAAAGCTTAAGTAATTATTTGGGCGCGTCATTACTGTGCCGACTGACCCATCTAGAGATGGTTGGGTTGAGCGAGATTCGTTTAGCGCGCAATAGACGCAAAAATAGACTTAGACCACAAAAAAAGAATAGGAACTAGAGTTCCAGATGTTTCGGGCACCCTAAACATGTTTTGGATGCCTGAAACCATTCTATACTTGTGGACCCTCCTGGTTGGACACCCGGAAGTTACTGTAGCAGTCCGGAGTTTGAATGGATGAGATTTTCTCGAGATTCGTGCCGTCCGTACAGTTGGTTGGAGTGGTTGGGAGCAGGTGGACTTCCGGGTGTGGTACTATAGCAGCAGACGCGCCTTCCGGATCCCCGGCTAAATAGATACAGTGTTATGCACTTCCGATTCCTTCACTATAGTAGATCAGACGCTCGTCGGACCCCCCGTTAATACTGTAGCCGCGTAAGATCGGGCGCCCCGATGAAAAGTCGGGTGCCCGAAACATGGATTTTAACGGCCGAACAGGTTAGCTCTTTGGATTATCCCGCGGCTCAGCACACCATCTGTTGATTTATAGGTCTTCAACACATTGTAGCACAACCTATTTATTGCTGTGGACATCCAGAGCAACTCCCTCCATCACTTTCTCCATCTTTCTCTTTCCCTGGACGACGGAGCGGAGCCCCCCGTAGCAGAAGCAACACCAACCGAGCACTTCTTTTTCTTCCTTATTTACATCGAAACTTCGGGGCTTGGATGAGAACATCGTGTAGCTTTCTCCTAAGGTAGAGAACCAGAGCATGGACCTCATCCTGCTAGATTTGAGGTAGGAAGCTCGATTTCGTGAGTTTTCGGCATATTTATCTTTTGAGCTCAAAGTGTTGGTTTTGCTCCTGATGATGGGCCTTTTTCCTTTCATGTGTGTGTGTGTGTGCTCTTGATCATGATTGGAGGAGTTAGAGCAGAGGGTGGAGTTGAGTAGCTGTGGACATTGACTGTGTGTGTGTGTGTGTTCACTGTGCTGTGCTGAGGCAGGGACTTGGTGTTGTGAGTTTGAGCTGAGTTTTGGGTTGTGATCTTGGTGCTGTGATCTTGAGCAGAGGAGCTTGTGGTGCTTGTGTTGTGCTTTTGGCTGAGGGTTGAGGATTTCGAGTCTCGGCAGTGTGAGGATCCCCCTGACAGTGAGGGTTGTGCCGCGCCACTCTTTGGTTTCTTCCTTGGTTGGAGTTGCCAGGTGGGTTGGAATTCTTCCAAAGGCAGTGAACTTCCCTCTACGTCTATCAGATAGTTGTTACATGCTAGATGTAGTTATTTTAATTATCTGATAGTATTTAGTAAACTGTGGAACTTTGATTGGCACCCCTGTCATATGTTACATGTTGAGACCTTGGACCCTAGAAAACTCTTAACAATGGTTTGTTAGCATGTTCTAGACTCTTTACATTATTGTTGCATCTCTCCTGACTTAGTGGTTTTACCCTCGCCCCGAGTAGTGGGCTGAGTGGTCGGGGTAGTGTAGGATGCATGTTATGCTTATGCCCGGGGGCCGAGTAGAGTCTGGTAGTTGTGGTTAGGGTGTTCTTGTGTCGGGGGTCGTTCGGGTTGACGGTGGTCTCGGGTTGTTGAGTGTTTCCGGCCAGAGTGTTGTGAGCTTGTCGATCTGGTTGATCATAGGATTGAACTACATACTGCATGAGCCATATTGAGCTCGACTGTGATGCGCTGATTCCTCAGTGGGGTCTCTCTCCTCGAGTGCCACTCCGGAGCTGGGCCTGTTACTTTGTGTTTGCGCGACGTCGATGCAGTCCGTGTGGGACGCCCTACGTAAATCCCGTCCTCGGTGGATGTGTGGTAGTAGGTGGGCGCAAGTTTGACTGAACTCTATGTGGCAGTTATTGTGATTGGGTTGATTTAGCACCTCGAGAGCGAGTGATTGCACTTCTTTCATCTCATCATTTATTGAGCATAGTAGATAGAGACATGATAGCTGTAGATTTCATTCCAGCTTACTTACTTGTTTTCTTACTTCATAGTGTTATCTTGCCTCTAGTAAACTTAGTGGGTAGATCGTTGGTTTTGGAGATGATACCCACTGAGAACTACTTGTTTATGTAGTTCTCACACCCGATGTTGGTGTTCTTTTTACATAGGCTTCTGTTTCAGTCCCTGCACCTGTTGGTTCGTCGGATCGTGGTAAAGGAGTCGCGAGTTAGATCCCTACCCGTACTTATATTTTGATGAGATAGATGTACCTGCCTGAATTGTGGGTTATTATCCTGTACACTGGATTGTATATTTTAGTTTACTCTTTTGTGGATGTTGTATTTGGATGTTTATAGTTGTACAATGGATTTGAGATTCCTTTTAGTAGCTTTTATTTCAGCTCTGATATATGTTAGTTATTAGACTCCATCTTTTGCAGGTTTGGTAGCGAGAGTCCTAATTGAGTTTGCAACTCCCCGAGGGGAACGGGGTGAGTGATCGACATGCCTTCTCCTGCTAAGAGTCTATGTTGGTTGCAGACAACATAGTGATACAGTGTAATAACAACACTTTGAATTTCAAAAATTATAATTAATTTCATCTTTTTGAATAAAAATTATCTTTTTTGAAATTTAAAGAGGGTGTCGTTTTTAGCTATTTAAGGATTTAATTCTCGGAGTGGCTTTCACCGGGTTATTGGTGAATTGTGGCTGAAGGGAATGGCCAAACTTGTTTGTAAATTCGTGGTGCGGATTGCACCAAAAAACGTGAAAAATGAGGTTTGACGGGTAAATAGATTTTCTCCATAATTTGTTATGACTATTTTTGTGTGAGATCTTCGGAAGGGAAGGTCGTCACTCTATCAGCTTCGTCAAACGGAGAACGACGGTGCGATCGGATCTCAAATCCGACTTACGGATCTTCTAGAAGTGCACTTTTACTATAACAGATCCGAAAAATGGTTTTGGATATTTTCGGTACTCGTTAAGGCGTATTAGTGCATCGAAATTCATGAAAACAAGTTACAGGACGTTTCAGTTCTTGGGCATGCTTTTTGAGAATTTAAAATCGAAAAAAAATCAAATTTTGGGGTTTAAAGAAGAGATAAAGATGCTGGGGACGTGATGGTCATTTTTGCAATTGTTTTAAAAGAGGGGTACACTAGTTGGATTAGGATTAGGGCTTTTGTAAACCCTAATTAGTCCCTTAATCCTTTTTCTTCCTCCCCAACTTGAAGACTAAGAAGCCCTAGGTTTCCTCCTCAAATCTGAACGTCGTTGTGCCGTCGAAGCCGGAGCCGAAGAATAGGCAAGATCTGGGCTCCCCATCTCCCAACTGCACGTTGCGCAAGAGGCTGCACACGCACGTGCCACCTGCGGGCTTGCTGCTAGGGTCGGGTGCCCGCCTGTAGAATGGGCGCGCCGCGCCCGAGTTGTGCAGGTGCGCACGCTGCGCTCGAGCCACGCAGGTCGTGCATGCTACGCGAGGCCCGAGTCGCGCAAGATCCGGGGGGAGGGAGGGGGGGAATCCTTTTTTTTTGGCAGTGCTCTCTCTCCCTCTCTCTGCTGCTCTCTTTTCTTGGTCAGAGCAACAGGGTGTTCCCCTTTCCGGCGTTGGCCACGGTCGAGGCTGGTTGTCACGCCCCGGAGGTCTAAGGATCAGCGGAAAAGCATATGTTTTTTTTTTGTAAACGACCTCGCCTACCGATGCGCGTCAGACCCGCCACATATACAAATTCACTCTGAAAACGGGCAGAGTCTCATTTGTATATGCACGGCGTCATTTTTACAATAACTTCGTTAACCACACAGTCATAGTGAACACAATAAGAGAGAGTAATACTATTCATTCACATCACAATTTTCATTCACGGCACCAAAAGGTAAAACTACAGTTTGTAAACGGTGTCCACACGACACCGAGTTTTCCAAAATGTTTACATAAGTCACAGTAAGGCGGCCACATCTTTTGAAAGGATAAATCCTGAGGTTTACATAGTAGTGCCCACACGACACTTGGTTTTGGAAAGTATTTTCGAAACCTTTTTGTTTGGTAAAAACATGCCGCATACCAATCAAATCGAGCATATTAAAGTTCACAGTTTACGATATCAGATTACTCTCGAACCAACATCCGTAACGTTCCACATCCAAACAATTGAAACGTAAAAGCTTAAAAGGAAAAGAGATGAGATAACCCAAGAGCAAGAATGACGGAAATAAAACCTCTGTGGCTAATGTCCTTTAGACGCTGCCTTACCATCATCCAGACTACTACATCTAGACGAACCTGTCACAGTGTGGGAAGAGTCAGTGACAAATAAAGTAGATGATCCAATACAATTAAAGTATTTTTAAAGCAAACCGAATACACCGGAACCTTTCGCTTTTTCCCCCACGAGTCCATACCACTTGATTTATTTGCATGATACCTGTCGGGAGGTCTAATGACCTCCCTCGTGAACAACCACTTTGCTTGCGTAATGCTTTTAACCCCTTCACGGTGCTAGTGCCACACTTTTAGCTGGCGTGAAGGAGTCCCCACTCGGCACTTTCACTTTTGTGGGGTACACGAGTCAACGTACCACAATTCCGGAAAAGTACACCCTTTCGATGGCCAAACTGCTGGTGTGTGTGTGAGCATTTAAATACATAACTTGCCGAAATCGGCGTGTAACAATCACCGTGACACTCAGTCGCCACAATTAGTTATAAAAGAAACGGGAAACACTCATGCGATAGGTTTAAACAGCTGATACATCTCATCTACTTTATTAGACATGTTATTATACTTGTTATGATATCATAAAGCACTTATTGCAAAGTTACCCACCTGGTTGCGGGAAGATCGGAACAACTGGATCTTTGACACACTCCCGCTGTGCACTTCGACCTAAAGAAGTCCCCAAAATGACAATCAATATAATGCACCAATACCGCAAAGACGAAAATCCAAGATTAAGCTATGCGACGAAAACCCCAAAACTCATCATTGCGACGAAAACCTCGCAACGGCGTGCGTACGGCGTTTACCCGCACGGATGCCGCCGCCCGCGGGCTGCCCGCGCGGCTCGAGGCCGCACGGTGCGCGCCCGCGGGCGGTGCCCGCGCGGTCTTTGCCTGCCCGCGGGCGCCCCGCACGGCTCGAGGCGCCCGCGGGTGGCGCCCGCCCTTTTGCGGGCGCCCCGCGCGGCATGAAGCCGCGCGGCGCGCGCCCGCGGGTGGCGCCCGCGCGGCGTCCGCGCGGCGTCTGCCCGCCCGCGGGCGCCCCGCGCGGCCTAAAGCCGCGCGGCGCGCGCTCGCGGGTGGCGCCCGCGTGGCGTCCGCCCGCCCGCGGGCGCCCCGCGCGGCATGAAGCCGCGCAGCTCGCGCCCGCGGGTGGCGCCCGCGCGGCATCCGCCCACCCGCGAGCGCCCCGCGCGGCATGAAGCTGCGCGACGCGCGCCCGCGGGTGGCGCCCGCGCGGCGCCCCTCCGTGCAGGCGCCACGGCCCGCGGGCGGCGCCCCGCGCGGCATAGGACCGCGTGGCGCGCGCCACCGGCGGCGGTGCCCTGGATCATGCGACGGCGGCGGCGGCGGCGGTGGCGAGGGCGACGGGGACGGAGGCGATGATGGTAACGACGGAAAAAGACCCGAAAACCCCAACGATATATAAAACGAATTCTACTTACCGAAATTTCCGACGGGGAAGACGATCCAATCGTGCTCCTCTTTCCCGTACGTTGATCGGGGTGATCGGACTCCTCCGCATTTTTCCTCTCTCTTCCTTTTTTTTCTCCGGTTAGGGTTTCGTTCTTTTCTTTTCTTTCTTTTCCTCTCCGGCTAGGGTTTCTCTTTTACGAAAAGTGGGATTTTCTCTAGTACGTACGAATATTTTCTCCACTTAAATATTTAATAGCAACTAATTAATTAATCTAATTAATTAATTAGATTAATTAATTACATGGGATAAACTCGTAATTTCCTCAAAAAGCATGCGGGATATTTCGCACGGATTCCGATGCGTGCTAAGTCATCGTAATATTAAAAACCCTGTTCAGGGAGATCCCAAGGTCGGATTTCAGATCCGATCGCACCGTCGGTCATTGTTTTTCAAGCTCTTTCACCGAAAAATACTCGTGCAACAATTCGACCAACTTACAGAAACTCGGTAATTTCGATTCACTAAAAGAAGCGCTTTATTAAAAGGAGGGTAAAATATCACTAGAAAAGTCGTGTCATTACACCACTCACACTTTATAAGAAGTTTCTTCCTCGAAACTTATTCTCAACCCTCGCTAAACAATTCGGGAAAACACTCCCTCATCTTCGTTTCCAGTTCCCAAGTTGCTTCGCGTTCCTCGTGATTGCTCCACTGGACTTTTACATTGGGGATGGTCCGATTGTGCAATTTCTTGTCTTCTCGCGCTAGGATCCGCATCGGCGTCTCCTCAACACTTAAGTCCTCTTGTAACTCGATCGTGGAAACATCAAGGGCGCGAGAGGGGTCGGAAAGGTACTTCCGAAGCATCGAGACGTGAAACACGTTGTGGACTCGATCAAGATTCGGCGGCAACGCCAACCGGTACGCCACTGGGCCCACACGTTCTAGGATCTCGAACGGCCCCACGTACCTCGGACTTAATTTCCCCCTCAGGCCGAAACGTCGGGTCCCCTTTGAAGGCGAAACTCGGAGCAACACGTACTCGCCCACTATGAATTCCAAATCCCTTCGTCTGTGGTCCGCGTAACTCTTCTGTCGGCTCTGGGCAGTCAGCAGCCGTTGCTTGATAAGGCGCACCTTCGCTTCGGTCTCCTCCACCAGGTCTGGTCCCAAAAGCTTGCGCTCCCCCAAGTCGTCCCAGCATATTGGAGACCGACAGCGGCGCCCGTACAGGGCCTCGTACGGCGCCATTTGAATGCTGGCCTCGTAACTGTTGTTGTAGGCGAATTCCACAAGGGGTCGGTATCGGGACCACCCTTCGCCCAGATCCAATACGCATGCTCGGAGCATGTCCTCCACAATCTGGATCACCCGTTCCGATTGTCCGTCCGTTTGCGGGTGAAAAGCCGTGCTGAAATACAGCTTGGTTCCCATTGCTCGTTGTAGGCTCTGTCAAAAGTTCGACATAAACCGCGTGTCCCTGTCCAACGTAATGGACGCCGGTATCCCATGCAACCTTACTATCTCATTAATGTATGTTTGCGCCAGTCGTTCTCGAGTCCACGTCGTATGTATGGGTAGGAAATAGGCCGATTTCGTCAAATGGTCCACTATGACCCATATCGCATCATGTCCTTGTGGCGATCTCGGAAAGCCGGTCACAAATCCATGGTAATTATCTCCCACTTCCATTCCGGCACAGGCAACGGTTGTAACTTCCCTGCTGGGCGTTGATGTTCGGCCTTTACTTGTTGGCACACCAGGCAATGCGCCACGAATCGAGTCACGTCTCCCTTTAACTTAGGCCACCATAAGGTTTGTTTAATATCCTTGTACATCTTCGTTCCCCCTGGGTGCGCTGCGTAGGGAGCAGTATGCGCTTCCCTCAGAATTTCCTCTTTGAGCTCCGGTAAGTCAGGCACGCAAATTCGCCCTCGGAATCGTATCGTGCCATCAGAGCTCATTGCGAAATCGCCCCCTTGGTCTGAGGGTATTCTGTCTCGCACAAGTTGTAACTGGGTATCAGTCGATTGTCCCTACAAGATCTTGTCGAGTAGGGTAGGCCTAACCACCAGGGTCAGGAGTTGTGCGACCGTTCCTGCCGGTACTACCTCTAGTCTTAATTGCGAGAATTCAGCAATCAGACGGTCCTGTTGGGTAACGGCATTTACCCCTGATTCCACTGTCTGCCCTTTGCGGCTCAAGGCGTCGGCCACCACGTTTGCCTTTCCGGGGTGGTAGTGGATTGATAGGTCGTAGTCCTTTAACAGCTCGGGCCAGCGCCTTTGCCGTAAATTTAACTCCTTTTGCGTAAAAAGGTACTTGAGGCTCTGGTGATCGGAGTACACATCGCAGTGAGTCCCGTATAAGTAGTGTCTCCACAGCTTGAGGGCAAACACGACTGCTGCAAGCTCCAAATCGTGCACGGGGTAAATTTCGTTCGTACTCCTTAAGTTGTCTTGACACATAGGCTATGACCTTACCCCGTTGCATAAGCACACCTCCGAGACCGTTCCGCGACGCGTCACAGTAAATCTCATAGTCCTCCCCGGGCTCCGGTAAAGCGAGCACCGGGGCCCGCGTCAACTTGTCCTTGAGTTCCTCAAAACTCTTCTGGCATTGGTGCGTCCAGATAAACTTCTCCCTTTTCCGGGTCAGGCGAGTTAGGGGAGTGGCTATCTTGGAGAAGCCCTCCACAAAGCGCCTGTAATACCCTGCCAGACCCAGGAAGCTTCGAATCTCAATTACTATTGTCGGCCGGGGCCAGTCGGTCATAGAGTCTATCTTTCTCGGGTCTACTGCAATTCCAGACGCCGAGACAATATGCCCCAAAAAGTCGATCTCACGGAGCCAAAACTCACACTTTTTGAGTTTGGCATAGAGTTCCTGGTCCCGGAGGGTCTGAAGGACTATACGTAGGTGCTCCTCATGTTCCTCATCTGTACGGGAGTAGATGAGGATGTCATCGATGAAGACCACTACGAATAGATCTAAAAAGGGTTTGAACACCCTATTCATCATGTCCATGAACACCGCTAGGGCGTTGGTGAGCCCGAACGGCATTACCGTGAATTCGTAGTGGCCGTAGCGAGTCCGGAAAGCCGTTTTGGGGATATCCTCACCCCTAACTTTGAGCTGATGGTAGCCGGACTGTAGATCGATCTTTGAGAACACCGTTGCTCCTTGTAGCTGGTCGAATAGATCGTCGATCCGCGGCAGGGGGTATTTGTTCTTAATGGTGACCTTGTTTATTTCTTGATAGTCAATGCACAGGCGAAGGCTTCCGTCCTTCTTCCTTACGAACAGAACGGGCGCGCCCCATGGCGACACGCTCGGTCTGATGAAGCCTTTATCCAAAAGGTCTTCCAGCTGTGCCTTAAGTTCCTTCAACTCGGCGAAGGCCATCCTGTACGGTGCTTTGGTGATGGGTTTAGTGCCCGGGAGTAGTTCAATAGGGAAGTCGTCCTCTTGTTCAGGTGGCATCCCAGGGAGTTCCGCCGGAAATACATCCGGAAACTCCCTTACGACCGGGATGTCGGAAAGTGAGGGAGTGGGTCGAGCTGCTAAGTCCACCGAGGCCAAATAGGCCACGCACCCGCCCTCTATTAGTTTCCTGGCTCGAGACGCGGAGATGACGGTTAAGAATGAAGTACTTTTACACGCCAGGTAAACGTGTTCCGGGAAACCCGGTTTCTGCAGTCGTACCTGACGTTTCTCGCAATCGATTACCGCCTGGTACTCGGTGAGCCAATCCATGCCTAACACCACGTCGAACTCTTTTAACGGGATGACTACCAGATCCTAGGGGCAGGACAACCTTCCCAGCTTTATCGAGCAAGAAGGCACAAAACCAGTTGCTTCAATTGGTCCCCCAGGGGTCTGGACGGTCATCAGGTCGCATAGGGGTCTACTCTCTAGAAGATGTGTATGTGCGAAGGTACGGGAGATGAAGGAGCGAGATGCTCGGTGTCAAATAGAGTTCGAGCTCGAAAATCTAAAATTGAAGTAATACCTGCTACTACGTCCTCCGGTGGTTCCGCTCATTGCTAGCTCATCGCGTAGACCCTCCCTCTATTAGTGTCCTGGCTCGAGACACAAGGGTCACATACCCAGCTCACTAGAAGCGTACAGACATAGTGCCCACGTTTCGACCGAACACAACCCACCTTGACGCTGGGTCTATAGTGGCCGTAGCCCCACTCAATTTATCGGTCTGATGGGCCTATTGCCACGAGGCAGGGTGTTGGGCATACTTAGTTTCTAGCTACCCAGATAACCCGCAATAGAATCCCTTTTTGTCTTACTACATTAGAGCCTATCCACCTGTGTATGCTAGGGAGGGCTAACCACAAACTAAGAGGGGGTAGGAACCTCCCTCTGGGCATCGCCGGGTAAGACAGGGAAAGGGAAGGAGTGGGACCGGGGTAGGACGCTCGGGTGTATCCGGTTCTCCCCATCGAAAGCAGAGAGAAAAATACCACAAATCATTACCTGCTATTTCTCATTCCGGGACGTCGCGTCTTCCACTGGGGCGACTCGGGGAGTCCGTCCGCAACCCTTGGGCCAGCGACGTACGGCGTGGCGGGGTAGGGACCTGGTGTCGTAAGAATCCGTCATGTGCTGACCGCCGGGTAGGTCCTTCTGCGGGTCGGGGGCTGCAGCATTCTCTGGTTCCTCGGGTTGCCGGTTCCTGGGGGCATGTGAAACGTGAATAGCCCGGCTTGCCGCACCGAAAGCAATGGTCATGTCTCCAAGGGTAGCTCGTCACTCGATGCGCTCCATCACATATGACGCATGGCTTCCCTAGTGGTTCGGGTCCTTCCTTCATTGCTTGCCCAACCTTCTGTTCTGTCCTTGGGCGTTTGGTCGCCCGGCCCCTCTGAAAGGGGTCCTCCGCCGGACCGGGGTAGGGGTATCTCTGGCCCTGATGTAACCCAGGGTATCCCTGCCGAGCGTGTGCTTCGGCGAGTAATTGCTCCGCCCGCATGGCCAAGTTGACCGCCTCATGGAAGGTGGGAAAGCCTGCAGGTGGCATCCCACGAAAAGTGTCGTCCCTGGCGCCGCGCTGGAAGTGATCGATACCCTCAAATTCTCGTGTCAGTAGGCACAAGCGTTCGGTGAGGGTCAGGAGTTGCCCAGCCACATCGCGCAGCTGGTTGCGTAGTAAGCGGTTCGCTGCGGCCGCAGTGTCCATTTCGCGTCGACAATTACTCACTGAGCCGGATTGCTATCTGTGCACACAAAGAAATCACGTCAATCCTAATATTTCTGACCTAACACCTTGACCTACCAACGCACCGAAGTTAAATCCCCCTCGTACACTCACGTTCTACCGCACCTACACCTTGGTTATCTCATGTTCAATTGTTTGTGGCGTTATGCACTGTGAATGTTGGTCACTGACTACTGTGGTTAAGGTTGTTTTTCTCTGATACCATATAATCTGTCATGCTCCGGAGGTCTAAGGATCAGCGGAAAAGCATATGTATTTTTTTTGTAAACGACCTCGCCTACCGGTGCGCGTCAGACCCGCCACATATACAAATTCACTCTGAAAACGGGCAGAGTCTTCTTTGTATATGCACAGCGTCACTTTTACAATAACTTCGTTAACCACACAGTCACAGTGAACACAACAAGAGAGAGTAATACTATTCATTCACATCACAATTTTCATTCACGGCACCAAAAGGTAAAACTACAGTTTGTAAACGGTGTCCACATGACACCCAGTTTTCCAAAATGTTTACATAAGTCACAGTAAGGCGGCCATATCTTTTGAAAGGATAAATCCTGAGGTTTACAAAGCAGTGCCCACACGACACTTGGTTTTGGAAAGTATTTTCGAAACCTTTTTGTTTGGTAAAAACATGCAGCATACCAATCAAATCAAGCATATTAAAGTTCACAGTTTACGATATCAGATTACTCTCGAACCAACATCCGTAACGTTCCACATCCAAACAATTGAAACTTAAAAGCTTAAAAGGAAAAGAGATGAGATAACCCAAGAGCAAGAATGACGGAAATAAAGCCTCCGTGGCTAATGTCCTTTAGACGCTGCCTTACCATCATCCCGACTACTACATTTAGACGAACCTGTCACAGTGTGGGAAGAGTCAGTGACAAATAAAGTAGATGATCCAATACAATTAAAGTATTTTTAAAGCAAACCGAATACACCGGAACTTTTCGCTTTTTCCCCCACGAGTCGATACCACTTGATTGATTTGCATGATACCTGTCGGGAGGTCTAATGACCTCCCTCGTGAACAACCACTTTGCTTGCGTAATGCTTTTAACCCCTTCACGGTGCTAGTGCCACACTTTTAGCTGGCGTGAAGGAGTCCCCACTCGGCACTTTCACTTTTGTGGGGTACACGGGTCAACGTACCACAATTCCGAAAAAGTACACCCTTTCGGTGGCTAAACCGCTGGTGTGCGTGTGAGCATTTAAATACATAACTTGCCGAAATCGGCGTGTAACAATCACCGCGACACTCAGTCGCCACAATTAGTTATAAAAGAAACGGGAAACACTCATGCGATAGGTTTAAACAGCTGATACATCTCATCTACTTTATTAGCCATGTTATTATACTTGTTATGATATCATAAAGCACTTATTGCAAAGTTACCCACCTGGTTGCGGGAAGATCGGAACAACTGGATCTTTGACACACTCCCGCTGCGCACTTGGACCTAAAGAAGTCCCCTAAACGACAATCAATATAACGCACCAATACCGCAAAGACGAAAATTCAAGATTAAGCTATGCGAGGAAAACCCAACAACTCATCATTGCGACGAAAACCCCGCAACGGCGTGCGTACGGCATTTACCCACGCGAATGCTGCCACCCGCGAGCTCCCCGCGCGGCTCTAGGCCGCGCGGTGAGCGCCCGCGGGCGGTGCCCGCGCGGTCTTTGCCTGCTCGCGGGCGCCCCGCACGGCTCGAGGCCGCGCGGCGCCCGCCCGCGGGTGGCGCCCGCCCGCGGGTGGCGCCCGCGCGGCGCCTGCCCGCCTGCGGGCGCCCCGCGTGGCATGAAGTCGCGCGGCGCGCGCCCGCGGGTGGCGCCCCCATGGCGTCCGCCCGCCCGCGGGCGCCCCGCACGGCATGAAGCCGCGCGGCGTGCGCCCGCGGGTGGCGCCCGCTCGGCGCCCTCCCGTGCGGGCGCTGCCGCCTGCGGGTGGCGCCCCACGCGGCATAGGACCGCGCGACGCGTGCCACGGGCGGCAGTGCCCTGGATCGTGCGGCGGCGGCGGTGGCGAGGGCGACGGGGACGGAGGCGATGACGGTAACGACGGAAAAAGACCCAAAAACCCCAACGATACATAAAACGAATTCTACTTACCGAAATTTCCGACGGGGAAGACGATCCGATCATGCTCCTCTTTCCGGTACGTTGATCGGAGTGATCGGACTCCTCGGCCTTTTTCCTCTCTCTTCCTTTTTTTTCTCCGGTTAGGGTTTCGTTCTTTTCTTTTCTTTCTTCTCCTCTCCGGCTAGGGTTTCTCTTTTGCGAAAAGTGGGATTTTCTCTAGTACGTACGAATATTTTCTCCACTTAAATATTTAATAGCAACTAATTATTTAATTAGATTAATTAATTACACGGGATAAACCCATAATTTCCTCGAAAAGCGTGCGGGATATTTCGCACGGATTCCGATGCGTGCTAAGTCATCGTAACACTAAAAACCCTGTTCCGGGAGATCCCAAGGTTGAATTTCAGATCCGATCGCACCGTCGGTCATCATTTTTCAAGCTCTTTCACCGAAAAATACTCGTGCAACACATCGACCAACTTAGAGAAACTCGGTAATTTTGATTCACTGAAAGAAGCACTTTATTAAAAGGAGGGTAAAATATCACTAGAAAAGTCGTGTCATTACACTGGTCTGAACCATCCCAAACTTTGTCGTGTGTTAGGGATTTTGTATTGGCGTATTTCGTAAAGTGGTATAAGTCTTGTAGATTGAAGATGAAGAATTGTGGATCAATTGCACCAATCTCAAGAAGAATGGATTCGGAATGATCAGTTACGTTTAACTAAATAATTTTGGTGATTCGAATACATTTGTGTAGTTTAGAAACAGTTGGATAAGTTTTCAGTGCATAAAAATCAAAAACTGGACAAGTTGGATGTTCAGGATCCGGATCAGACCATTCTAGTCCGGACCCCGAACATAGTTTAGTTCATGCGGAATTCCAGTCCGGACCTCCCCTGTTTCAGTCCGGACCCCGAACTATGTGTTTGCTGAAATCGCATGAACAGTCCGGATCAGGAAATTCCAGTCCGGACCCCGAACTGTTTTTTCAGGAAAATTGCTGATAAAAGACGATAGTCCGGATCAGCCAAATCCAGTCCGGACCGCCGTGCGGAAAAAATTCTGTTAAGTCAATTTTTGATGCTTATCTCTTTCCAAAGGTTTCTAACCTATAAATACACCCTACATTCATCTTTTAGGGTTAATCCAAAAACCGTGAATTAATCGAAAAATCGATTAAGAAAAATAATAGAAAAATCCACAAATATAGAGAAGAAAGGAAAACACGATTAAACTCATGTTTCTTCATCTATATTATTCAATTTGATTTTAGGGTTTTCAAACTCCTATTTTTCGTAGAATCAAATTGAAGAATACTTAGATGGTATTTCCTTATCTATCTTTGATCTAAGTATTCGGAGGATCATCACCAAACAAAACAACGATCTATCTAGAATCGGCGCGAGGATTCGCGTGGCCTTGTGGATTCAAGGTGTGATCGCTCTTGTGGATTCGGAGCGAGGCGCGTTCGTGTGATCGAGGCGTGCCGCATTGGTGAAGACCATGGATTCGGTCGGACGTTGTGGATTCGACGTTGGACTTTGTGGATTCGAAGTTGGACTCTAATCGTGGATTCGAGGCACGTTGTGGAGCAAGCGGAGAAGATCAACTAGGAGCGTATGGAAAAGGTTGAGTCGTAGGTTTACGGTAAATCACCTTGTACGTGTTTTAATTCTAGTGGATTTCGTCGTGTTATCGGTCCTGTGGTTTTTTACTCCTGTGACGGAGTTTTCCACGTAAATCTTGCGTATGTTATTTATTTTCCGCATTGGGTTATTTTTACGCAACGATTTGGTGTGTTTATTGTTTACACCTATTCACCCCCCCTCTAGGTGGTTTTTCTCCTATTCATATCCATATAATCCATAACCTACATCGCGGACATCGCAACAACGTTGTCGAGCTCCGAAATTGCCTTGGGTTGCGTGCCGAGCTGTGCCACCTTGGACGAAGTGGATTGTTGGCGTTCAGTGTAATGTACCGGATTTTCGGCACATATAATAAATCTAAATAAAAATGGTATGAAATACTATTTTTATGAAAGTTAGAGAAGTGAGGATGATGTGGAAGCGAATTGGGCCGAAATCGGGTTAAAAATGCGGGATTTAGAATTTTAATTGAAAAAGTGGGCCCAGATTTTTAGCAGAAAATTCACAGAGTCAGAAAATTCTGAGAAAAATTCTGGGAGCTCCGTAATATTGTTTTAAGGCCACAGTAAGAATTCCGCATTGATCGGACACCCGGATTGCGAGAACGGGGTCCGCCAGCGATTTTTGATACAGCGAGGCTTTTGGTGATCCAGAAATGGCCAAACTCAGCAAAAATACTTGTAATATATTTCAAATGTAATTACAAGTGAGTTGTAGCATTTCGAATCGACGCAGAGGCCGTTGAGTCGAAAAATGAGTTGTAAGTTGAGAATTTGAAGTTTCAAATTCTAAAGCTTAAGTTCGCCGATTTCTGGAAAGTGGCAAAACTCGGTAAAAATACTTGTAACACGTTTCAAATATGGTTACAAGTGGGTTTGAAGCGTTTCGAATCAACGCAAAAGCCGTTGGGTCGAAAAGTGAGTTGTGGTTGAGAAGCGAAGCCTCTAGTTTGCAAAATTTGGACTCGTGTTCGCCGAGTTCGCAAAATGGCGAAATTCGGCGAGAAGACTTGTAACATGTTTTTAAATATGATTACAGTCGAGTTCGGTGCGTTTCGGGTTGACGCAAAGGGCATCGGGTCGAAAAGTGACTTGAACTCCGAGGACTTGGCAAATTCTGGAAATTTCTGAAATTTGTGATCACGAAGCATTTTCGGAGCCCTATTTCGGAGACATAGAGTAGCCCAAAAATTTAAAAGAAATCGTGGGTGTCTCACAAAAGTTTTCTGACTAAAAGGGGTGAAAAACCGAGGTGAGCGATTAAAGGAAAATTGGAGAACGAAGCGAAGAAAAATGCTTCGTGAATTCTGAAACTGCAGTTTTTGACAATGCAGTTGGTCGCGAAGCTTTTTCGGGGCTCTCTTTCGAGGGCTTAGAGTAGCCCAAAAATTTAAACAAAATCGTGGGAAGTTTAAGAAAAATGTATAGATTAAAGGGGAGAAGAAAAATTACAATTTCGATTTCCCAGTTGATGGGAAAACACGGAGAAAGAGGGGTATCCGAAATTGTTCACTGCAGGAAAACTGCAGCATTTTAAAGGGGCAATTAGGGAAATTTGGTTTGTTGGAGGACATTTTTGTAAAATCCCCTCCCCCTCCCAGCTACCCCCTCTGCAGAACTTAAATGCAGGTCCCTCTTTTGAAAACCTCACCTCTCTCTCTCTCTCCCTCTCTCGGCTGAAACAAGAACCGAAGGAGAGAAAGAAGGAAAGAAAGAAAAAAAGAAAGAAAGAAAGGAGGAGGAGAAAGAAGAAAGAAGAAAGAAGGTGATTATTTTCTCTCTCTCTCTCTCTCTCTCTCTCTCTCTCTCTCCCTCTTTCTTGGCTGGAGGGGGGAAGAAACAAAAAAAAAAAGAAAAAAGAGAGGAATATGTGCTGCTCAGCTGCTGCTGCTGCAGCAGGAGCAGCTGGGCAGCCATAGTTGTTGCGCAAGGCAGCTGCAATGCTGCCTTGCGCAGCCTGCCGCATGCACTGCTGCCTGGGCAGCAGCTGTGCAAGCTGCTGCCCAGCAGCAGGTTTAGTAGATCAAAAAAAAAAAAGAAAAAGGGGGGGGCTGGCAGCTGCACTTGCAGCTGCCTTGGCAGCTGCAGGGCAGCTGCATTGGCAGCTGCCTTGGCAGCTGCCTTGTGCAGCTGCAAGGCAGGCTGCAGCTGCTGCTGCTGCAAGCATCAGCAGCAGCTGCAGCAGGAGCTGCTGCTTGGGCAGCAGCTATACATGCTGCTGCCCAGCAGCAGGGCATTCTTACAAAAAAAAAAAAAAGAAAGAATGGAGAGAAGGGAAGAAAAGAAGAAAAGAGAAAGAAGAAGATAGAGAAGAAAAGAAGAAAAGACGAAAGATCAAAAACTCTCTCTTCTCTTTTCTCCAATGAGAAAAATGCAACTCTCGATTTTTTTGCCAAAAGCGAAATCGGTAAATTGGGGAAAATTGCTCAAATTGGGTTTTCTCCAATTTTTGAATGCGAATTATGGATTTTGCCAATGTGCGAAATCGGTGAATTGGGGGGAAATTGCTCAAATTGAGCTTTTCTCGAATTCTTGAGAGCGTTTTGACCCCGGATCGAGTTGAGCAAGTTTCTTTTTGGCAATATGCCATGGGATGACTATTCTCCTCTCATTTTTATGAACCGATAAAAAATTAGCCTTTTGGTGGGGGAAAATGACCAAATATTATTCTCCTCTCAAAAATTGAGCTTTTCTCAAATTTTTGAGAGCATTTTGACCCCGAATCGAGTTGAGCAAGTTTCTTTTTGGCAACATGCCATGGGAGGATTATTCTCCTCTCATTTTTACGAACCAATCAAAAATTAGCCTTTTGGTGGGGGAAAATGACCAAATAGGGATTTTTCCCTTTAAGTTGTCAAAAAGGGGTTAGTTTTACCGCCTTATGAATTTTAGTGAATCATGTAAAAGCAATGGCTTTATCTTTTGCTTTCCTTACAATGTAGGGAAGTCTCACGGATCCAAGGAGTTGAAATTGTCTCCTTCAAGGACCAAAAGAATACACCGAGGTGGGGAATTCTACCGAAAATGGGTGACCTCTCCACTTTTTCCTCTGCTTTTGATCTTGAAGCATTATAGTGAGCATGCTATAGTAGTGTAATTTGTAATCGTGATTATGAATGAGGAAAAAGGGAAATAGGTGGATTATTTACATGTTTAAATGAACATAGAGGAAAATGTAACTTGATTTATCTACATAGATGATGAATATTATTCATGATTTAGATGGAAATAATTGCATGCATAAGAAAGGATTAACTATTTTATGATTGAGATCGTGATAGGGTATAACCCTAGGAATCACGTGAAGCATAAGGAAAGGGCATGTTGGTAGTAAGACTAGGAGAAATCCTAGATTCAGGGTTTAATGAGTGACATCAAACTTAGGAGTATATCCTAGGATTGAATGAGTGGCATTATCTTAGGAGATAACCTAAGGACATTGGATAGAGTGATCAACATAGAGTCAAGGACTCTAGGATGAGCATGATATAAGACTTAGGTAAAGGAAACCTAAGGTAAGTTAGTGGGTCGAGAATAGACTAGTTAACATAGAGTCAAGGAACTCTAGGTTAAACATGATACGAAACTTAGGTAAGAGAACCTAAGGTGAATTAGTGGAGTTTATATTCACAGAAAATGGATTAGAGTCAAGGTAACTCTAAATGCAAAGTGCAACCGGTAAATAGAGATAATGTAACTCCAGGTTCGGCAAAGAAAAGAGTATGTGGCCACAAAGTTAAAGAATTAAACTGATAGCAAAGTGATCAACTTAGAGTCAAACTCTAAGAAAAAGTTTGTGTAATCACAAAGTCAAAGAGCTAAATAATATAACCCTAGAGTGGGTCATAGGGTGTCTGGGCAAATGGATAATAACTTTAACTTCAATTTGAGTTAAAGAAATAAAAGAGAAATGTTTAAGAGTCCAGGAGACTCTCTAATTATCTTGATGGCAAGACCCAGGATAAGAGATAAATTGTTGTAAAAGGCAAAGTTAAAAGCAAGCTAAAAGTGGCTAAAAAGCATAAAGAAAATGTAAATGGCGCCTTCGAATTTGAGACTCGTCAAGTGGAGCAAGACTCCCTGGGCAGTGACCCGTCGGACGAGTTACTTTCGAAAAGCTTAAAGTGAAAGCAAAGAGCTAGATGCTCAAAGGAAAGAGAAAGAGATTTGCCAGTGGCAAAAGGGAGCTATAAGCTCGAATAAGAAAGAAAAGCAAGTGTTCAAAGGCAAAGAGGCTAAGAATTAAAGTAAAAAGAAAAAGAAAATAAAAGAAAGAAAATATAAAGATAAAACGAGCGTACCTTCGGGGGTAAAAAGTAGCCTTGTCGGAGCCAAGGGCAGTGTCCCTCTCCCGGGCAGTGACCCGTAGGACAAGTTCCCCGTTGGGCGGGGTAGCACTTGCGGGTGCTATCGGCAACCTTAGAAATCTTATCTTATGGTAGCAGGACTACCGGGCTCGGGCCCGTTGGATAAGAATTTCCGAGGGTTAACTTGAACTAAAGCACCAGAATGTAAAGGAAAAGAGAAAGATAGAGTGGCCAAGGTGGCCGGGTTAGTTTGACCTTATATATAGCGGCATAGTGGCCGAGTTGGTGCTTAGTAGCCTAGTATGACTAGATAGAGTAGTGCTGGGTCGATGAGTTTACACAGTTAGTGTAGTGATATATATTTTGTATAGCAGCATTTTGATATTGAGGATTTTAGTTTCCTAGCACTCTATTGTTATTGCTTCCATTGGACCAAGTGGTGTAGGACACTTTTTTCTCGGTGGTTGAACCCACTGGGAACTCTGTCAGGAGTTCTCACACCCCTTGGGTGCCCCCCCCCCCACAGGTTCAGGTATGGATGCAGCGATCGCGACGGTTCAGAGGCAGACGGCGAGGTATACGACAGGGGCAAGGGCCCAGCAGCATAGAGACCTAGAGGGTCTAGCAGAGGTATCCCATTTTTATATTGCTTGAGTGAACCTTGTATGGTGAGGAATTTGTGTAAAGAATTGTAATAATTTTATATTGCAAGTTCAGAAATGTAAAGTGTAATAAAGTAATGCATGGTTCACTCTTGTATGCTTTCATTTCCGTATTAACTAATTGTTATTGAATGAAAGTTGTAAATTTGTAGTGATTTTTAGTACTCTGATATTGGGCTTCCGCATACACTTGTTGTGTTATTATGGATGTTACCGTTCCTTTCGGGTAGGAAAAGGTCTTATCCGATTGGCGGATCTGTTGGCGTGCCCGAACCGTACAAATTGGCGGACTCGGGGCGTGACATTCAGCTGATCCGAAACTGTCCTCGGTTATCACTTTTGCTTCGGACAATGAGTGTGGCGTTCCGTGCGTCGAGATCTACCAACCCTCGCCGCCGGTTCGCCTCCGAAGTGTGCGGTTTTCAGTAAAAGTCTTATTTACCCTCTTTTATGTTTTTATGCAATTTTAGAAATCCGTTTTGGCATAATTGCACTTAGAGATATTTTATAATTCTAAATTTATTGTTTGTTGTCCGAGCACCTGTTTTGGTGCGTTTTGGGACAGCGGGCGATCTAGTTAATTATTTGGGATCTTCCGGAGCAGTTTGGAGGTTCCGGGAGTGTTCCGGAGAAATTTCGGAAATTTTCGGTGGAATTCGGGAGTCGGTTTAAAGAATCGATCTTTTCGATCGTTTTGGGATTGAGAGATGGGTGATTTTGAGTTATAGAGCCTAGTCTTTACTCGGTAGACCTTTTGCAGGTTCGGTCTTTGATCGGGAGCATCGTGAGAGTTAGGTGCTTCATCGATTCAGGTGGGTACACCTATAAAACCTCTTTTTCGCATGATTGCATATTTTTACATGGTTTCTTGTGTCGGGAAGTTCTAAGGGTGCTATAATGTGTGTGTAACCTCCGGATGATGTGAACGTCGTGGTAAAAGACCTGAGGGACTGTTTGTCCTCATCCGAACAACGGTAGAGTTGTTCGGGGCATATTTTTGATCGGTAAAGTGATCGGTGCGACTGTTTGGGAATCGGGAGGTGGTTCCGGTAAATTGGAACAAAGAGGATTTTGGCACAGTGGTCGGGACCACTTAATCGTCGGTTAATGTAAAATTAGTAGTTGGTTATTTATGGACTTTGGATAGGTCTGGGTGATTCGCAGGAGTTCTTAGAGGAGTCGCGTGCTCATATTGACTTTCCGGTAGAGGTAGGTACCCCGATCCGAAGTTGAGAACGTTGTCGAATTGGTTAAATTCGACCTTTCTCTTCTTCTTTATTATTTTCCTTATGATTACTTTTTGTTAGTAGGATAGTTGTCGGTCACGGTTATTATGATGACGTACTTTATGGTTATGAATTTGTTTACCAAAAGGTGTGCACTAAACACGGGCAATGTGTGGCTTATTCGACTGTTGGGGGGTATAAGTAGGAAAAGTACGCTTTCCGGTAATTAGGTAATGTATGACATATCGTAATAGGACAGAGACATGTTGGTTATTCTTCTGTTATTATCATACTTGACCTTTGGGTCAGCTTCTTCTATACATCACTTGGGCGACTGATTGTCGCAAGGAGAGGACTTTGGTTGGATTACGTGATCGTCATGCTCTTGGAGTTTTTTACGCACACCAGCGGTTTGGCCACCGCATGGGTGTACTTTTTTGGAGAGGTGATCTGATTGACCCGTGATCCCTACGCGGCGATTTGCGTGAGGGGACCCCTGCGGACATTGCAGTACCGCAGCGAGTGCGGATGGGGTTAGTTGTATAATGGATAAATTAGCGTATTTCGTGAAAGTTTTGGAGTCTTGAAGATTGAAGATTAAAACTTGAAGAATCAAGAAATCAATCTCAAGAAAAATGAATTCATAACACCCAAATATGTTTAAAATAAATTTTTTTGGTGATTTGAATTCATTCTATCTATTTAGAAGTACTTAGAATATGTTCTATGTGATAAAAATAAAAAACTGAACATTTTGAGTGTTTAGAGTCCGGATCGTCTAGAAACAGTCCGGACCCCGAACGTTTATTTTACTGTGCATAAAAAGAGTCCGGACTGTCTTGAAACAGTCCGGACCTCGAACGTTATTTTTTAGCGTACATGAACAGTCCGAACCACTGTCTTTTCTTTGTAACGCAAGAAAAGTCCAGACCGTCCAAATCCAGTCCAGACCGTAACGGGATAAAAAATTCTAAAATTGAGTTTTTTATTCCTTTCTTGATTCTAACTATTTCTAACCTATAAATAGACCTCTAGAGTTTATTAAAAAACAATTCAAAAAAAAAAGAAGAAAAGGAAAAACTCTTTCTAAACCTTGATTTCTTCTTTTGATCTCTTGATCGTCTTTTCGATCAAGAAGATTTATCAATTTGATTCATGAGTTTTTAACTCTTTCTTTCTTTTAAAGAATCAAATTGATGAATGCTTAGAAGGTATTTTTCTCATGCATATATAATTGTCTAAGCATTCAAACCACTAAATTATTCTTTAAAACGAGTTCCGAAAGGAACATCGGCGCGTGGATTCGCGAGAAGATCGTGGATTCGGTGGAGACTTTGTGGATTCGAAGTTGGACGCGGTGCGTGGATTCGAAGCATGTTAATTGGTGAAAACTTCATGGATTCGAAGTTGGAGACTTCATGGATTCGAAGTTGGAGATTTCGTGGATTCAAAGTTGGAGACTTCGTGGATTCGAAGTTGGACGCGGTTCGTGAATTCGAAGTGTGTCGTGGACGAGCAGAGAATATCAACTTTGAGCATACAGTAAAGTTTGAGTCGTGTGGTTGCGTTATATCACTTTGTACGTGTTTAATCTTAGTAAATTTTTTCGTGTGATTGGTCCCGTGGTTTTTTACTCCGAGAGGAGTTTTCCATGTAAAATCTTGGCGTCTTATTTTTATTTCCGCATTTAATTTTTGATTACGCAAAGATTTTTGGTTTTAATGTTTACACCTATTCACCCCCCTCTAGGTATTGTTTCACCTATTTAGATCCTTGGAATACACAACCCACAAGTGGTATCAGAGCGGCTATAGGTTTGTAAATAATGGTTGAGGGTGGAAATATCAATTGACCTCATTTCTTCGATGGAACTAATTATGCTCGAAAAATACAAGTAAATAGCCGATTTTCGACGTTTTTTCGCGCTGAATCCAAATCCGGCCTCGAATTAGCCTAAAACCTTTTCTAAAATTCGGCAAAAGCAGCCGGAAGACAGGCTTGATCCAGAAACCTCACTAAGTCCGTCCAACGCGTCCATTTGACGCGTTGCGGGTCCGACACACCAATAATAGGTGTTCCACAATATGGGTCATGGGGAAAAGCTGCACGGGGATCAGGGCCACTACAATCTAAGTATTCAAATATCATCACCACCAATCAACAAAACAACGATTCACAAAAAAAAAAGATACACGTTTTTTCGCTCATTTAGAACCTCCGGGGCGTGACAGATCTTTTCTTGCTCGCTTCAATTTGTTGGTCACACGAGTGCTGACCAGAGCAGTTATGAACACAATTATCCAGCCAAACACCATTGTTGCCAGAATTTTGAAAAATTTGTCCTGTGAGCAAGAACTCCAAAACATTGAAAATTTGTTTAATTTCAAAAATTTAAAAAATTATACCCAAACAATTCTTATCACATGTAGAAGTTAGGAATCAAGATAATTTTGCAAAAATAATTTTAAAAATAGATCAATTCCATGATTTTCGAAAAATCTCAAAAATTGCCCTAAAAGAGAAGTTTATGAAATCGAAGCCCAAAAATCCATTTAGAAAATAAACAGCAAGCATAGAAACAATACTTAGGCATCAGAGTTCAGATTTCAAAAGAAATTTGATCAAAAATCGTGCAAAAATAAAATCATAGCATGAAATCCATCACGTTTTGAAGAACACAAGCAAAAACTGTGAATATCCGAGATTTGATCAAAATACTTACTTGGATCGAGTGAAATTGTCACGCCCCGGGGTCGAAACTGCGACCCGGGCTCGCCAACAGATCCGCCACCTATGCCAAACCCGCATAGGCGAAGCGTCCTACCTACAAGAAAAGTACTACAGCTAAACAGATATCAGAGCTATAAATAAAAATCTGCTGTAAACTAAAATCAATCACTATACAACTGGAAATGATACAACAATGTCCATCTCCCAAAAATGATAACCATACAATATCCTCATATACAAAACTCAGAACTCAACAGGGAGGTATCTCCAATAAATACATCAGTGTACATGCTCTCAATACATATCATATCCTCACTACATCAGTCTCTCAAAAGAGAAAAATAAAATAGCTAATCTACTGAAGATCTCCTCAGAAGGGGTACCGCTACTCTCCAACGACGGGTAGGGATCTAGCACGCGACTCCCTCGCCTCGATCAACAACCGCAGAATCAGCAACACCCGCTAAGACCCTGCAAAACAAAGGAGAGAAAAGAAGGGGAGGGGGAAACCCCCAACGGGTGTGAGAACTACACCTAAAAAGGGAGTCCTCAGTGGGTACCGCCACCAGGCCCGACGATCTGCCCACTAAGTCCACTAGAGGCATAAGATAACCAAAGCAGTAAAGACTGAAATAAGGAAGCTGGAGACTCTCAACATCTACCATGCCTCTATCTAAATGCTCAAAAGGGGAGAACCAAAGAATGGTATGCAACCACCAGCACATGAAGTGCACAATCGACCCAATCGAGCTGACTGCCACACCTGGTCCAGTCAAACCTGCGTCCACCTACAACCACCTCCCGCTGACGGGCAGGAATTACGTAGGGCGTCCAAACGGACTAACTCGCTATCGAGTAGTGGCTCATGCAGGCTATAGTCGGAATCCACGCTCTCTCTCAGAACGGATAGCCTCAAGATGCTCAACCTCTCACACAACGGTCAAAGTACTCACAACGACATGGGACCACCGTCAACCAAACGGCTCCCAACAACACTAGCACTAGTCTAAACACAGCTACTAGACTCCACTCGGTCCCCCTGACACGAGTGCAATAATAAGGTAACTGCCTGTAATAAACCCAATCTTGTGCCACCAGTAAAACTGGTACTGCCTGCTGTGCCTTGCCTGTATCGGGTATGCTGGCCGATGCATAACACCGATGAAAATGAGTCTCAAGGACTCAAAGCCTGTCTGTAACACACTCCGGAGTGGAACTCGAGGGGAGCGACCCACACGAGTAAAGTATCTCAGTGATAAGTATAATAAGTAGTATAAATCAGCAGGACTGGATCATGACTCTGATCAAAGTGGGAAAGCTCAACCACTAAAGAAAACTTCGGTCCTCAATCAGATGCAAAAGTACTCAAATAGTGGGAATCTCCGTCCACTAGAGAAGACTGATACCCAATCTGATGCAAAAGTAAACATCCGGTCAACCGCCCAATATCCGCGGTTGCCGTAATACCCTGCCGTCTATAACCAAGTCCTATAGCCGACCTCCGGTCAACCGCCCAAAGTCCGCGGTCACCGCAAAACCCTGCCAACCGCAATCCAGCACAACCCGTCCCTGACACCAATGTCCCGGCTACACTACCCAAACCCCTGCTCAAACCCGAGCAACACTGACCGCCTGACTAATAAAGACGGAGAAAGGAAAAGCATGGTTTCTCCTAAGTCAAGTTCCAATAAGTAGTGTAGCGATAGAAGGTGGCCTAACTATATGCCCATACAAGCATGCATTTGTTCTCAAGCAGAATATAAGAGAGTAAACCACATGCCAAAATCACCAATGCCTACACCTGTCCATAATCCTCGATCATAATAACTCCTCAGAGTAAAAATCCGCACATAGCTATATAATCCTGCCCCATCGCATAAACCAACCACATAAAGGCTATGTGCTAACATAGCATGTTACATAATCCCATAGGGTAACATTATCCTGGGTAAGCTTACATTAATCACCAACATAGACATCCAAATCATGCAAGTCCTCAGTATACATCATAAATACTATTCTTGCAATCATTTATACAATTGTCATTATCAAGCTTACCTACCTTTCAAACACAAACCATGTACCCTAAATATGCATGCATCCTAACATGAAGAATTAGAGAACCGTCCACCGGTTCTGGGAACAAATCAACCACCTGAAGCGCTTTCCGCAGGCAAGGCTGAAGTCGGTGAAGAGCGTGGCCACCTGCTAACATAATCCGCTGAACCTGTATCCTTGGTACATGTCGCGCAAGCCTCGGCTCCAAACAGCATCACGCCAACCATGCAACACCACAACAAACAACATCACGATACAACTATACCCCAACAAACACCAACAACATTGCTATTTTTCCCAAACAACACAGAGATAGGCAATTCTCACCTCCAGGCAGCGCTCCAAAAATTCTAGAAAATGCACGGTTTCGATCCTCGCGACAAGTAGCCCCAAAACGAGTATTTATACGCCCCGTTCTGACACCTGTAGGCCAACATACAAATCATACAATGCGGGGCGCCGACAATCCACTACACTGCAAAAACTGCGGGATACAACCCCGAAAAAGCTTAAATCTCACCTGCGAGATGAACTCGGAAAAATCCGGAAAAATAACCGCTGCGTTCGTCGCGTCAAGCCGATCGAAACGGACACCTGCACGTCCCAATCCAAGTTTTGTAGCTCAAGTTACAAATTCCACAAGGTGACCATCTCGAAATTCCCCGAGTAATAAAACTGTACAACTCTGTCCAGAAAAATGGAATTTTCTTACCTTCGAGAAAATTCAGTAAAATCCAGAAAAATTACGAGGACGTTCCTTGCGATGAGTAGATGCAAAACGACTACAGGCATGCCTCCATCCGATGCCTGAGCGTGAAGATAGAAAATCGACAAGCCTCCATTGTCCAAAACCTCACAGCAGGAAAAGGAGTCACAGAAACACCTCAGGAACAGTGCCGAAAACTCAAAACAAGGAGAAGTGAACAACACGGAAAACGAAGCCTTACCTCTCGTGAATGCGCTGCCGCAAAAATCGGCTCAAAATTCCATCGAGGTGATCCGGTGTGCCTCGCGGACTAAAGAGAGACGGTAATAGCCAAAAATCCAAGGTGCGTCGATGTGCGCCGCGTCGCAGATAACGCCGATGCCGCAGTCACCAAAAATCCCTAAGATCCATCAAGGAGTGGAGGAAACAGGGTGGAAGATCTCTGCAGAAGGAGGGCTCCAGAAAGACTCCAAAACCCGCTCAAAAGGGCCCTCAAAGCCTATTTATAGGCTGAAATCCGGGTCCAAAAAGCACTTCCTGGTACACTTTCCGGGCGCCCGAATCTTTCGGGCCCTCACAGTGTACCAGGAACTTGTAACGACCCGGCCCACTAGCAATAATAACTCGTTGGGCCCAAACCACAGCCCAAAATGCTTAAGCCCAGTTATTATTACTAGTGTCCAGATCTCATATAAACCCAATCACAATTCCATCCACATCCGATGTGGGACTATTGGGGGCGTCACAGACTCCCCCCGTTTAGGCCTGACGTCCCCGTCAGCCCAAACACACACACAGCAGCCCAAGATCACCAGGCGGTGTGAGACTTGTCTCGCTAGCCCTGCCATCTAGACCCAGGCTCAGCCGAGACTCGCCGCACACTTCCGGCTGGTTATTGGCTCTGATACCAAATGTAACGACCCGGCCCACTAGCAATAATAACTCGTTGGGCCCAAACCACAGCCCAAAATGCTTAAGCCCAGTTATTATTACTAGTGTCCAGATCTCATATAAACCCAATCACAATTCCATCCACATCCGATGTGGGACTATTGGGGGCGTCACAGAACTCCCCCCCCCGCGGTGCGCCCGAAACACTCCGTGTGAGGACCCGGATTTCCCACGTTTGGTTTACTGTTGGATCTGTGGCTTCTGGAGACCCATGTTGGGTGTTGGAGTTGTTTTCGCGCATATTGGACCCAAGGATTGGACCCGGCAAAAAAACGGATCAAGATTGCTTTTTCGGGAATTTTTGGTAAATTTTAGAAGTGGAATTGGGCGAAACGGACTTCGGATTAGGATTCAGCGCGCGAAAACGATGAAGATGGACTATTTACTTGTATTTTTCGGAGCCCGGATGACCCGGCACGGATTTCGAGGCAGCTTGTACTGTTTCGGTGCCGGCGGGCGGCAGGCAGCTGCGAAGCGCGGCGGCGCGGGCTCGGGCAGGCGGCGGAGCTGCCGCGGGCAGGCATGCGGGCGCGCGGGCAGGCGCGCGGTCCACGCGGCCGGCGTGCACCGTGGGGCAGGACACGTGGCATCTTGTGAGTGGCCGGTTCTGTAGGCGCGGTCCACGGACTTTGCGCGGGTGCTACGTAGCGGCTTTTGGTTGGCGGGTCCTGGTGCGCGCAGTCCACGCGTCGGGGGGCGGCTGCCTCGGGGTGCGTGCCCGACACGGGGCCGCGGGCGGCGCGGGCGCGCACGTGGGCGCGGCATGGGCACTGCCGGGCGACGTGGGGGCGCTACGTGGCGCCCCGCTGTTGGCCGGGTGCAGCCGCGCACGCCTTGCTGTCGGGACACGTGACGCCGCGCGGTTCGCGGGCGCGCGTGCGCCGGGCGCGGGCAGCGCGGCTGGGCCACGTGGCGGCCTGTGGTGAATTCGGGCGTGCATAGTAACGGGCCGGGCCGTTACTGTAGCAGCCCGAATGTTTTCGGGCGCTCGAATTTGGGCCAAAAGTCCAACTTGGTTTTTCTCAAGCTGGGCCTATAAGCAGGCTGTTTACTTGGTCTTTTTGCCCCTTTTCCCGAGCTCCCCTGCCCTTGGACCCTTTAGCAAAGTTGGAGATCTTTGTGTTGCGCATCTTCTGGTAGAGGCCCGGAATTTTTGGAAGCCGCAGTGTCGACGATTTCGGCATCGTAACGCGGAGCGACGATCTTTCATCGGAGGCCCGTTATCGCCGCATTTCGGTCTGAGAGGTCCACAGAGCTACTCCGATAGTATTTTTGGACCATTTCTGCGGCGTTGGATTCACGAGAGGTACGTCTTCGACTTTTATGTTGATCATCTTGCTGGATTCTGAGTTCGTGGTACGGTTTTTGAGACATTTCTAACCCACTGTTTGCTGGTGGAGTTTTTGGACAGCAGCCCCTTGCCATAATTTTATCTCCGCGCTCGAGCGTCGGATCGAGACAAGCCTGTACACTTTTTGCATCTACTCGTCGCGAGGATTATCGACGTATTTTTCCAGGATTTTTCTAAGGCTTACCCGAAGGTATACTGTTTCCCCTTTTACTGTGCAGAGTATTACAATTGTGTTGTTGTGAGGTTTTGCGCACCCTGTGTTGTGGAATTTGTAACTCGGCCTACGGGGCTCAGAATTGGACGTGCAGGTACCCGTTTCGAAGGTCTCGACGCGAGGATCACAGCAGTATTTTTATCAGATTTTTCGAAGTCTATTCTGCAGGGGTGTTTGCGGGTGTTGTTGAACCTGTTGGTGTTGAGGATTATTGGAGACTGTTGTTATTGGGTATTTTTCAGCTGTGGAACCTTGGACAGTTAGCGCCCTCAGGTGGGTGGCCTTGTCTCCAAGATTGATGGACTATACATTAAATCTGCTATAATAGGACTATGCATGATAGTGAAATTCTTGTACAGCATGCTAGAATGTAGGAATTGCTATTCCTTGTATTATCTGATGATCTTGTCATCTCCTTGCTTTCTACCATCTGTAAATTATAGTTATCTTGGAACTTGACCTAGCACCCCCGTCATATGTTGCATGTGTAACCAGACCAGTAGAAAACTCCAACTTGGGCTAGGATTATTCTGCTTTAGACATCCACACTTCTTTTCTTCCTGGACATAGTGTTTTACTCACCCGGGTAGTGGGCCGAATGGTCGGGATTCCTTTTGGTGTGGGATGCATGTTACACTCGTGCTTGGGAGCATAGTGGAGTCTGGTAGATGCAGTTGATCGTTTATCTGTGGCAGGAGCCATTTGGGTAAACGGCGATCCCGAGATGTTTTATTTGTCGCTACTGTGTTAGTGGCAGTTGTATACCAGTGTCAGCAGGACCTTGAACCCAGAACCTTTTTGGACACACATATGATTTTAGTCAACCAATGTTTTCTTCCAAGCATCGTAGGGTCGCCTGAGTCTATTCTTGTTTGATTGGACGAAGGCATTAGCTCTTCGAGGTTTGGATATAAAACTTGTTTTCAATTATTTTCCTAAAAAGAACAAAAAATCATTAAATATGGATTTCTTCCAGATCAAAATGGCTTTCAGTAATAAATGTCACCTTTTTCCTATAAATTTAACCACTCGAGATGATTCGAGTGGTCTGGGTTCTAAGGGCTGCCTTTTCTTTGGGTCGAGAACAACGAGAGGCTATGCCTAGAGCCTGTTCTTGTTTGATTTGGGTTGTAGGTTCTAGTCTTTCGGGGTTCCCGGACCCTTCGTGTCAGTGAGTCTGCATGTTGGGATATTGTGGCATGTTGAGGCAGTTGTTTGCAGTGGATGCGATGTTGGCCTGTTGAGGCAGTTATTCGCAGTGGATGCGATGTCTGGCCTGTTGAGGCAGTTGTTCGCAGTGGATGCGATGTCTGGCTTGTTGAGGCAGTTGTTCGCAGTGGATGCGATGTCTGGCCTGTTGAGGCAGTTGTTCGCAGTGGATGCGATGTCTGGCCTGTTGAGGCAGTTGTTCGCAGTGGATGCGATGTTCGGCCTGTTTGGCCTGTTGAGACAGTTTCTCGCAGTGGATGCAATGTTTAGCCCGATGAGGCAGTTGTTCGCAGTGGATGCGACTTTGTGCTATGAGTTGGTGGAGTTGTTAGTGTCTTGAGATTCGAGCTGTTGTAAATTTTAGGTGCCTTTTCTGTTTCTGTTTCGGGACGAAAGCTACGGGGACCGTGCCTGGAACCTGTTCTTGTTTGATAGTGCAGTAAATGCCTTTGTTAAATTGTCTTTTCGGAAATTCTATTTTTTATTTACCCCCTTTTTGTGGTCCGGCGGGGGGTGGGTTAATAATTCTTTGTTTTTGGGCAGACCGTCGGGGCTCGCGGGTATTTTTAGGCAATAAAGCTCGCGAAACGGAGAACGGTGGCGCGATCGGATTCGAATTCTAAACCCGGGATCTCCCAGAATAAATTTCTGAAGGTTACCAGTGGTTCCGGGTGCATCAAAAGGCGTGCGGGCGATCGGCACGCTTTTCGAGGTAAACCAGTGGTTCCGGGTGCATCAAAAAGTGTGCGGGAGATCGACATGCTTTTCAAGGTAAGTTGGACCCTGGTCCGCACCCGATCGCTAAGTTTCGAATTTGGGGGTTTAGGGTTCAATCCCACCCCCCATTCACACCTGAACGATTATTTAATTTTGTTTTGGGGCATAGGGTTTTTCCCCACTCCTCATTCCTGTGCGTTAGTTCCCCATCCGAGCGCGAGAGAGGAACCATGTTTCCTCAACCTCGTCCCTCTAGCAGGCGGCGTGAAGAACCGAGGATCGTGACGGGGAGAAGGAAGGGACGATCGCCTTCCCGCGGAATCCGACGAGCGAGAACGGGACGATCCTTCTCCTTCACCCATTGTCGACGAAACCGAGGTAAGCGGTTTTATTATTTCCTTGTCGGTTCTTGATTTCAGCGAGGGGAGGGGTTTCCCGGATTTTTCGGTCGTAGGGAACCCGACGCGCGCGGAGGGGGAGGGCGAGCCACCCGCCGGCAGGGCACCCGCGCGAGCTTGACGTCGCGCGGGGCCGCCCGTGCCTGCGGGCAGCTCACCCGCGCAGGTCGGGCGCCGCGCGGGGTATGACGCCGCGCGGGGCCGCCGCGGGCGGGCGCCGCGTGGGGCCTGACGCCGCGCGGGGCCGCCGCAGGCGGGGCGCCGCGCGGGGTCTGGCACCGCGCGGGGCAACCCGCGCATGCGGGCAACGCGCCTGCGCGGGGTCGGGTGCCGCGCGGGGCCGCCCGTGCATGCGGGCAGCATGCCGCGCGGGCCGGGCGCAGCGCAGGGCCGCCCGCAGATGGGGCGCCCGCGCGGGGTCTGGCACCGCGCGGGGCAGCCCGCGCGGGGTCGGGAGCCGCGCGGGGCCGCCCGCGCATGCGGGGAGCACGCCGCGCGGGCCGGGCGCCGCGCGAGGCCGCCCGCAGGCGGGGCGCCGCGCGGGGTCTGGCACCGCGCTGGGTAGCCCGCGCATGCGGGCAGCGTGCCCGCGCAGGGTTGGGCGCCGCGCGGGGCCGCGCGAGTGGTGGGCTGTCCGTGCCCTTGTCCTCGCCCGGGACGTCGCCCCCACCGCCGCCGGATCTGCGGGCCGCGTTCCGCGACCGACCGGGAGAGTCTTTTATCCCGTGGTGCTTACTTGGGGTTTCGAGTTACTGACTTCTTTGCGGCGGGTTCGTGTAGGTCCGGGGAACACACCAAGACGCGGAGGAATCGCGCGTTGATCACCGCCCGAGACAGGTGGGTTTTATTTGGAGACTTAGCGTGGCACACCCGACATTTGTAACTAACTCTATTTGTGCGTTTAACTGTGATATTGTTGACAGTCCCTATGGTTTTCGTTATTTGGTTATATGTGGTTGATAGTCTCTATGGTTCTCGCTACTTGATTATGTAAGGTATTCTTGGTTACTATGCTCGAGGCTGCAGCACGCGCACCCGCGGTTTGGCCACCGCAAAGGGTGCGCTTTTCCGGAAAAGTGGTCTATGACCCGTGTAAACCCACGAGGTGACGTAGTGGGGCCCACGTAGGTGTGGGGTTTTGAGGCGCCAAGGTGTGAGCGGTGCGACCTGTCGGGGTAGGTGCCCGACGTGGTCAGGTTTTGCAGGTGTTCGCGATTTTTCCCTCTTGGGAGGGTGGTTGCTCCGGATAGCCTTACGGTTGGCTTTACTACTTTTTCCTGCTTTATTATTAGTATTATCATGTCGCTGACTTCCCACTCCGTGACAAGTTCCTTCAGGGGTGAGAGCTAGGCGACGGTGAGGTCGAGTCTGGAGCTTTCGGGTCCTATGAGATCCCAGACTGTATTTTCCCTTTTCTGTCGCATTTCATTTACTACTTGTAGACTATTGTGTGGCTCTCGATACCCTCGTGGGGTCGGTGTGGATGTCGGTACTCTACTCTTTGGTTATGTGGATGTTGAGTTCTTATCTCTGTTCGGCCGTTTTCCAAAAGGAAAGAAAGAAAAAGAAAAAAAAAGAATTGCGAAAATCGTTTTCAAAACTTGGGTGTCGTGTGGGCACTGTTTTCAAAACCCTGTGGATTTATGGATTTTAGAAAACGGATTTCAAAACCTGAGTGTCGTGTGGGCACTGTTTTAAAAACTCTGTGGATTTATGATTTTCGAACTGTTTTAGAAATCTGGGTGCCGGGTGGGCACCGCTTTTAAAATTGTGGATTTATCCTTTCAAATTGGTCGGCCTTGAGAATGGTTCTGTTGTGTAAGTGTTGAGAACTGTTGTGATTGAATAAACTACTATGATTGCATGTTGTATTAGCCGCGACGCCGTGCATATACAGAGGAGACTCTGTCCGTTTGTAGGGTGATTCTGTGTATGCGGCGAGTCTGGGCACGCACCGGGGAAGAAGGAATTTCAAAAAAAAAATTGATACACAAAACAAATCCCTTTTTTTCGTTGATTGTTTCCGCTGAATGAAACCCCCGGGGCGTGACAGATTAAGATGGTATCAGAGCGAATTTCTTTAATCACAACAGTCAGTGTCCGACATCCACGGAGATACCACACTTAGCTTCAAATGAATGAAATGTGTAGGGCATAGGAGTGTAGAACGCGAGTGATCGGGGCGGGGGGGGGGGGGGGGGGGGTATGTATAGATCCTTTTCTCTCGACGGGTGGTTGTTGCTTCTAGTGGAGTCTAGGGCTAACTTTTGTTGTGTGTGTGTACAGACAATGGTCCGAACTAGATCATCGGCCGAGGACACGGGGGCAGATGCGACGGCATCAACGGCCGCGGAGAACCGGCTCCTGCGGCAACAACTGCGAGAGATGGCAGGGCAGCTGGCGACCCTCACAGATCACGTGTGTCAGTTGACGCAACAGCAATCGGCCGCGACAGTGACGGTCGCTCCGGCCCCTCCGCAGGGGCCAACCGCGCCGGCAACAGTACCGCAAGTGACGGGGGCCTGGGCAGGAGCGGCCCCTCCACCGGCTGCAGCGGTCGGGATACCATCAGCCCAAACCACGACGCCAGCAGTAGCAGCACCTGCGACAGCGACTACGGGACCGGCGCCTGGTGTCACGCCCCGGCGTCGAAACTGCGACCCGGGCTTGCCAACAGATCCGCCGCCCATACGGAAACCCCGTATAGACGAAGCAACTAACCTGCAAAAAGAATCAACTACAGTATACAGATATCAGAGCTGAAAGTAAACTACTAAAAACTGAAATCCAAACACTGTACAACTGAAAATAGATACAATATCCATCTCCCAAATTCGATCATATAAAAAGTCCTCTGATACAAAAACCCAAAAAGGGAGATATCTCCAATAAAACATTAGTGTACAAGCTCTCAATACAAATATCCTCACTACATCAGTCTCTCAAACTGTAAAATAAAGTACAACTCTATACCTCACAACAAAGGTCTCTCAACAGAGAAAAAAGAAGCAAACTAATCAACTGAAGCTCTCCTCTGAAGGGGGGTACCGCTACACTCCAACGACGGGTAGGGAACTAGCTCGCGACTCCCTCGAAACCGGTCAGAAGGATCAGCAACTGGAGCACAGGAATAGGAGTAGAAGTCCCTGGGGAAAAAGACACCACGACGGGTGTGAGAACTACTTCCCACAGTAGTTCTCAGTGGGTGCCGTCAACAAGCCCAACGGTCTGCCCACTAAGTCTACTAGAGGCAAAAGATAATAGTGCAATGAAATCTGAACAAGAAAAGCTGGAGCTACTCTACAGCTACCATGCCTCTATCTAGATGCCCAAAAAGTGGAACAGATG
This sequence comes from Tillandsia leiboldiana, assembly GCA_029204045.2. Taxonomy (NCBI): domain Eukaryota; kingdom Viridiplantae; phylum Streptophyta; class Magnoliopsida; order Poales; family Bromeliaceae; genus Tillandsia; species Tillandsia leiboldiana. Next base: position 33,739,299 of record CM055068.1, on the reverse strand, counting down.
AAAGTAAACGTGACCACTTGCACCCAAGGTGCTCAATCGACCCAATCGAACTGACTGCCTCATAGGGTCCAGTCAAGCCTGCGCCTGTCGACTAGGAGCGCACCTGCCCACTACCACACATCCACATGAGGACGGGATTTACGTGGGGCGTCCTGTCCGACTAACTCACCCCTCGCGCAAAACTGCCTCAACAGGCCCATCGTTGCATCCACTGCGGAAAACTGCCTCAACAGGCCAACCATCGTATCCACAGCGGCATCTCAGGGGGCGCGACTCTAACTGAGGAAAACAGCGCGGCATAGAGTATCAAACATTGGCATATGCAGGCTATAGTCAAAATCCACGCTCACTCTCAGAACGGTAGGACTCAAGATCCCCAAATATCTCGCACAACAGTCGGAGCACTCTCGACGACTCAGCTAATCAGCTCACACGAAACACGAGACACTAGCCTCTCCAACAGCTCGCAGCACAAAGCACACTAGCTGGAGGTACTCCACGGCCAGGAACGACCCACAACTCAGGCTAACAATACTGGTCGGAAAACACTCAACGACCTGGGACCACCGTCAACCCCAACGGTTCCCAACAACACTGACTGGAAGATACTCGACGGCCCGGGACTACCGTCTGCTCAACGGCTCCCTCCCACGACAGCACAACAGGGAAACAAGACCTCCCGGGACTACCGTTTACCCAAACGGCTCCCGGCACAGATAAGCGACCCACTACAACTACCAGACTCCACTCTGCTCCCAAGAACGAGTGCAAATGCATCCCATACTAAAAGAAACTCCTGAACTCTCGGCCCACTACCCAGGCGAGGATAACACTATGTCCAGGAATAGAAAACAGTGTGGGTGTCTAAACATAAATAACCCTAGCCCAAGTGAGGGTTTTCTACTGGTCTGGTTACACATGCAACATATGACGGGGGAGCTAGGTCAAGTTCCAAGATAATTATATTAACAGATGATAAAAGGAATAACAATCCCTACAATCTAGCATGCTACACAAGAAAATAAACTATCATGCATAGTCCTACATCAGTAGAATTACTGTACAGTCCATAAAACTTGGAGATAAGGCCACCCACCTAGATTTGCCACCAATTGCTCGTAGACACTTGCAATTGGCCTCCACGCGATCTGCACGCAAAACAATGCCCGCTGCCGGAGTCCGCACGCAAAACGAAGCACGATGCCGAAACCCGAGCGCAAAACGGAGTCCGCACGCAAAACGGAGCACGATACCGAAACCCGCGCACAAAATGGAGTCCGCATGCAAAACGGTGCATGTCGCCGGAGTCCGCACGCAAAACGGAGCACGGTGCCGAAACCCGAGCGCAAAACGGAGTCCGCACGCAAAACGAAGCACGATACCGAAACCCGCGCGCAAAATAGAGTCCGCACGCAAAACGGTGCACGTCGCCGGAGTCCGCATGCAAAATGGAGCACGGTGCCGAAACCCGCGCGCAAAACGGAGTTCGCACGCAAAACGGTGCACGTCGCCGGAGTCCGCACGCAAAACGGAGCACGGCGTCGGGGTCCGCACGCAAAACGGAGCAGTAAAAAATACGGTCCCTAACATAGATAAAAACAAGGGGTTAATTCACAATCCAAAAGAACGGCCCAAAACTGTGCCAAAGAACACCGTAAAAACAAGTGCGGGACCTACCCGACTGCGCCGCGCCGCCCAACCGCCCCGTTGGAAAAACCCGCGCGCTCCACGAGGCCCACGACGCCACGCCGCACTTCCCACCATCTCCTCCCTCACTCTCCCTCTCGCACGGTTGAAGAAGAAAGGAAAAGAAGGGAAGAAAATGGCGTGCGGGGGAGAAAGAAGAGAAGAAGAAGAGGAGGGGAAAGGGGGATGGTCCACGGTGCACCGGTCCACGGTGCACCGGCCAATCCAGGCCCTCCAGCCGCCGGTCCACGGCACAAAAGCGGTGCACCAGGTGCAGGCGACCGCGCGCCGCGCCACGTGGCTGCGCCCCTGCGCGCCACGTGGGCGCGCAGCCCGCGCGCCACACGGGCGCGTGACACCGCGCCCGCGCAGGCACGGGACACGGGCGCGCCACACGGGCGCGTGCCCCCGCGCGCCCGAGCGGGCGCCAGTGGGGGCCCGCCACGTGGCGGCCCCCCGCATGCGCCCCACACCGCAGGCGCGCTTCCCAAGCGCGCCTGCCTGCTGCGCCATCCCGTGCCGTACGCCCTCGGGATTCGTGCCGCGTCACACCTCGAATCTCGTGCCGCGTCGCTTCGAAAAACACGCACGCCTTCCGGGCTCCGAAAAAAGCAAGTAAATAGTCCATTCCCAACGATTTCGCGCGCTGAATCCAAAAACGATGTTCGTTCCTCCAAATTCTCATCCGAAATTTTACCGAATGCCCCCGGATAGCCCACTTGATCCGATTTCCGCGCCAGGTCCAATTCTGAAGTCCGATTTGCCAAATTCCAATTCTAAAAAATCCCGAAGGCAACCGGAGAGGTGATCTTTTATCCAAACTTCGCCCGGAGTCCAAATTTGACATCCGCGTCGTGCGAAATCACTTCTAAACACTCGACGGGTCCTCCAATTTCCCACGGGATCTTTTTTTAAGCCCGAAACCCAACACTTGTGTCCAAATTGCGCACAAACACCACCGACACACCATGCAGGCCTCCAGTGATGCAAACTAAATCCCAATTTGCACCATAAATCTAATTCTTGGGCCCGACACGCGCACAAACACTCTCAAAGGCCACTAATCCGACAGTAATCTCTTAAGTGGGGATTCGGATCCTCACATCCTCCCCCACTAAAAGAAAGTTTCATCCTCGAAACTAGATCAAGTCCATCAGGAGTCACAAATACCATGGGTAGGTTTCCATCAATACGCCTCCAGCTCCCGAAACACCACTCACTCCCTGTGATTACTCCGCAACAACGACAACAACAAGTACGGTATGGCCCGATGTGCAATTCTCTCATCTCTCGAGCCCGAAATTGCAACGGGCGTCCCTCGTACTCCAACAATCACAGATCTCAAAGGGGTAAGTAAATCACGGGCGAGGAAAAAAAACACATCACTCCTGAGCTGAGACGTGAAATACCCAAGGGGCTCCAATAAAAGGCTGGGGGAAAACGGAAATGACCACTAGTGCAACACGCACCAAACCACATCATGGTGCCAACCTCAACAAGGCGACCCGAAGCAAACCCACACATTCACCCAATAAGGAAAGGAATCCAATAAGCTGGGGTCTTCACTCGGTTACTTCCCGATCCAAAACCACCCGAGTGGACTACTCAACTGCAGGCTAACCTCAAAAGGGATCCTCAAGAGACACAATCTCATGCCACAGTTGGTCACTCAACATGCTATCATAACCCCAACGGACCCACGGGTCAAAGTCGATCCCTCAACTAATAAAGAACACCCTGACGGGGACCAAACCGTCGGTGAACGGGACTGAAAACTGGCTCGCAAGGCGATCATAAAGCTGATGCCCAAACTCGCGGTCAAAAGTCCGAACCATCAAAAAAAAAAAAAAAAAACTCTCACCATTGTGTACCTACAACGTGGCATCACTGCCGTGCACCAACAGCGTGGCATCACCACCGTGTATCAACGGTGTGGCATCACCACCGTGCATCAACGGTGTGGCATCACCACCGTGTATCAACGGTGTGGCAACACCACCGTGTATCAACGGTGTGGCATCACCACCGTGTATCAACGGTGTGGCATCATCACCGTGTTTCAACGGTGTGGCATCACCATCGTGTATCAACGGTGTGGCATCACCACCGTGTATCAACGGTGTGGCATCATCACCGTGTATCAACGGTGTGGCATCATCACCGTGTTTCAACGGTGTGGCATCACTCAAGCATCAAGGTCTCAGATCCTCACAGTCCTATACCCAATACTACCTCGAAATCCCGGAGCTGAGGAAGGGCCAAAAGATCAACGGGCAAAAACCAGGGCCCTAACTGCACTAGGCAGGACCAACAACACTCATCTATGTGCAACACGTGATCAGGTATCTGAACCTCACGAGCACAAGCTAAGGGTCCTATCTCTAGCCCATACAACAATGCAAATGCCCTACAGAAGAAATGAATGCGATGCTCCGGTAACAAATAACGCTCAAGTGCGTGTAGGGGAGATAAGATTAATACCTGCCACCACGAGGCTAGCTGCCCCCGAATCCTCATCCTGTGCAACATAGACGCTCCCGCTCGGGGGTGGTCGTCCGACGGACTACCGCGAAGAAGTGGCCCTAACTATCTGGCCATAACCTGTCGAAGCTCCGCCTGTCTGGAAGAGCGGAGGAGGAGGAGCCGAAGCTGCCAATGCGACTGATGACCCCGCTTTAGGACAAGACCATGATCTGTGCCCTGTCTGTGGTCACACTGCGGTGCAGAATGCGGCCTACCACAAATGACACAGTCATCCCGCTGCTGCTGCTGGTACATCGGCTGTGGAGAACCTCCTGGTCTTTGTCTCCTCTGAGACTCACGACCCTCTGACTGGGATCGTGGCGGCCCCGGGGGTCTCGATCTACTCGACTGTCCAAACACGGGCGGCACTGGATGCCTCTCCCCGGAGCTGGTCCCTGGCGCTCCGTCTATCTCTGACATGATCACTGATCCTCGGTCAACCCGCTAAGCATGCTCAATCGCTGCATCTAACGTCGGCACCCGCCGAGAATACACCAAGTGATAGATATTCCGATGCAGTCCTTTCTCAACTAGTTTAACCTCCTGGGCCTCATCCAGGCGACATGGGGTACACCGCTCAACAATTGCAAAACTCGCGAACATACTCCAGAAGAGGTCGACTCTCCTGCTGCAGGAGTCTAAGATCCCCTTCCCGTTTCTGCTTACACTGTCAGGAAAGGAGGCCCTGAGCCGCAAAGCACAAAACTGGTTCCAAGTCAACAACTGCGCTCCCGGTAGTCCAACAGGACGAACTCGACGCCACCAAATCTCGGCGTCCTGTCAGACCATCTCAATCTCACTAAAGCAACCACCTGGTAACTCGACCAGGGCATGTACCAACCTGGTAACTCGGCCAGGGGTATGTACCCATCTGGTAGCTCGGCCAGTGGAAAGTATCCTCCTGGTAACTCGGCCAGGGAAAAGTGTCCTCCTGGTAACTCGGCCAGGGCATGTGCCCACCTGGTAACTCGGCCAGGGGCAATGTATCCATCTGGTAGCTCGGCCAGTGGAAAGTATCCTCCTGGTAACTCAGCCAGGGAAAAGTGTCCTCCTGGTAACTAGGCCAGGGCATGTGCCCACCTGGTAACTCGGCCAGGGGCAATGTATCCATCTGGTAGCTCGGCCAGTGGAAAGTGTCCTCCTGGTAACTCGGCCAGGGAAAAGTGTCCTCCTAGTAACTCGGCCAGGGCATGTGCCCACCTGGTAACTCGGCCAGGGGCAATGTATCCATCTGGTAGCTCGGCCAGTGGAAAGTATCCTCCTGGTAACTCGGCCAGGGAAAAGTGTCCTCCTGGTAACTCGGCCAGGGCATGTGCCCACCTGGTAACTCGGCCAGGGGCAATGTGTCCATCTGGTAGCTCAGCCAGTGAAAAGTATCCTCCTGGTAACTCGGCCAGGGAAAAGTGTCCTCCTGGTAACTCGGCCAGGGCATGTGCCCACATGGTAACTCGGCCAGGGGCAATGTATCCATCTGGTAGCTCGCCCAGTGGAAAGTATCCTCCTGGTAACTCAGCCAGGGAAAAGTGTCCTCCTGGTAACTCGGCCAGGGCATGTGCCCACCTGGTAACTCGGCCAGGGGCAATGTATCCATCTGGTAGCTCCGCCAGTGGAAAGTATCCTCCTGGTAACTCGGCCAGAGAAAAGTGTCCTCCTGGTAACTCGGCCAGGGCATAAGCTGGAGGACTCTCAAGCGATACTTCAACTAGCTGTGCTCTCTGCTCCAACAAGCGCATCAAACGTTCCATGGCTTCCTCCTGGCATCGGACACCCTCCGACATCGGTGCCATCTGGGTCCATAACTCCTGGGTCTCGCTCTGCTCTGATAGCTCTGCCTCCCGCTGCTCGGGTACTCAACAGGTGCGGGGTGTGTCCTTTTCACAACACGACGTCTCAGGAGTATCGTAGTCCACTGCACAATAACAAACGTCAGGACACAACAACCATACGACCCAATCCAGCGAAAGTCTAAGACATGTCATCCATTTCATAGCATTATGTGGTCTGCAGCTAACATAATCGCTTGGGAAAGTAAACAAGCCAATCACTCATCCCGTCTCTTGGGAGAGGTATAAAACTCAATCAAGACTCTCGCTATAAGTCACGACTCTCATGTAGTCATCCTAATGTCCAACCACAAGCCTAGGGTTTCTAAGTCCACCATGACCTACAACCTAGGCTCTGATACCACTCTAATCTGTCACGCCCTGGCGTCGAAACTGCGACCCGGGCTTGCCAACAGATCCGCCGCCCACACGGAAACCCCGTATAGACGAAGCGACTAACATGCAAAAAGAATCAACTACAGTATACAGATATCAGAGCTGAAAGTAAACTACTAAAAATTGAAATCCAAACACTGTACAACTGAAAATAGATACAATATCCATCTCCCAAATTCGATCATATAAAAAGTCCTCTGATACAAAAACCCAAAAAGGGAGATATCTCCAATAAAACATTAGTGTACAAGCTCTCAATACAAATATCCTCACTACATCAGTCTCTCAAACTGTAAAATAAAGTACAACTCTATACCTCACAACAAAGGTCTCTCAATAGAGAAAAAAGAAGCAAACTAATCAACTGAGGCTCTCCTCTGAAGGGGGGTACCGCTACACTCCAACGACGGGTAGGGAACTAGCTCGCGACTCCCTCGAAATCGGTCAGAAGGATCAGCAACTGGAGCACAGGAACAGGAGTAGAAGTCCCTAGGGAAAAAGACACCACGACGGGTGTGAGAACTACTTCCCACAGTAGTTCTCAGTGGGTGCCGTCAACAAGCTCAACGGTCTGCCCACTAAGTCTACTAGAGGCAAAAGATAATAGTGCAATGAAATCTGAACAAGAAAAGATGGAGCTACTCTACAGCTACCATGCCTCTATCTAGATGCCCAAAAAGTGGAACAGATGAAAGTAAACGTGACCACTTGCACCCAAGGTGATCAATCGACCCAATCGAACTGACTGCCTCATAGGGTCCAGTCAAGCCTGCGCCTGTCGACTAGGAGCGCACCTGCCCACTACCACACATCCACATGAGGACGGGATTTACGTGGGGCGTCCTGTCCGACTAACTCACCCCTCGCGCAAAACTGCCTCAACAGGCCCATCGTTGCATCCACTGCGGAAAACTGCCTCAACAGGCCAACCATCGTATCCACAGCTGCATCTCAGGGGGCGCGACTCTAACTGAGGAAAACAGCGCGGCATAGAGTATCAAACATTGGCATATGCAGGCTATAGTCAAAATCCACGCTCACTCTCAGAACGGTAGGACTCAAGATCCCCAATATCTCGCACAACAGTTGGAGCACTCTCGACGACTCAGCTAATCAGCTCACACGAAACACGAGACACTAGCCTCTCAACAGCTCGCAGCACAAAGCACACTAGCTGGAGGTACTTCCACAGCCAGGAACGACCCACAACTCAGGCTAACAATACTGGTCGGAAAACACTCAACGACCTGGGACCACCGTCAACCCCAACGGTTCCCAACAACACTGACCGGAAGATACTCGACGGCCCGGGACTACCGTCTGCTCAACGGCTCCCTCCCACGACAGCACAACAGGGAAACAAGACCTCCCGGGACTACCGTTTACCCAACGGCTCCCGGCACAGATAAGCGACCCACTACAACTACCAGACTCCACTCTGCTCCCAAGCACGAGTGCAAATGCATCCCACACTAAAAGAAACTCCCGACCTCTCGGCCCACTACCCGGGCGAGGATAACACTATGTCCAGGAAAAGAAAACAGTGTGGGTGTCTAAACATAAATAACCCTAGCCCAAGTGAGGGTTTTCTACTGGTCTGGTTACACATGCAACATATGACGGGGGTGCTAGGTCAAGTTCCAAGATAATTATATTAACAGATGATAAAAGGAATAACAATCCCTACAATCTAGCATGCTACACAAGAAAATAAACTATCATGCATAGTCCTACATCAGTAGAATTACTGTACAGTCCATAAAACTTGGAGATAAGGCAACCCACCTCGATTTGCCACCAATTGCTCGTAGACACTAGCAATTGGCCTCCACGCGATCTGCACGCAAAACGATGCCCGCTGCGGGAGTCCGCACGCAAACGGAGCACGATGCCGAAACCCCGAGCGCAAAACGGAGTCCGCACGCAAAACGGAGCACGGTACCAAAACCCGCGCGCAAAACAGAGTTCGCACGCAAAACGGTGCACGTCGCCGGAGTCCGCACGCAAAACGGAGCACGGTGCCGAAACCCGCGTGCAAAACGGAGTCCGCACGCAAAACGGTGCACGTCACCGGAGTCCGCACGCAAAACGGAGCACGGCGTCGGGGTTCGTACGCAAAACAGAGCAGTAAAAAATACGGTCCCTAACACAGATAAAAACAAGGGGTTAATTCACAATCCAAAAGAACGCCCCAAAACTGTGCCAAAGAACACCGTAAAAACAAGTGCGGGACCTACCCGACTGCGCCGCGCCGCCCAACCGCCCCGTTGGAAAATCCCGTGCGCTCCACGAGGCCCACGACACCACGCCGCACTTCCCACCATCTCCTCCCTCACTCTCCTTCAAGCATGGTTGAAGAAGAAAGGAAAAGAAGGGAATAAAATGGCGTGCGGAGGAGAAAGAAGGAAGAAGAAGAGGAGGGGAAAGGGGGATGGTCCACGGTGCACCGGTCCACGGTGCACCGGCCAATCCAGGCCCTCCAGCCGCCGGTCCACGGCACAAAAGCGGTGCACCAGGTGCAGGCGACCGCGCGCCGCGCCACATGGCCGCGCGCCTGCGCGCCACGCGGGCGCGCAGCCCGCGCGCCACACGGGCGCATGACACCACGCCCGCGCAGGCGCGGGACACGGGCACGCCACACGGGCACGTGCCCCCGCGCGCCCGAGCGGGCGCCAGTGGGGGCCCGCCACGTGGCGGCCCCCCGCATGCGCCCCACGCCACAGGCGCGCTTCCCAAGCGCGCCTGCCTGCCGCGCCATCCCGTGCCGTACGCCCTCGGGATTCATTGACCGCGTCACACCTCGAATCTCGTGCCGCGTCGCTTCGAAAATGCGCACGCCTCCGGGCTCGGAAAAAAGCAAGTAAATAGTCCATTCCCAACAATTTCGCGCGCTGAATCCAAAAACGATGTCGTTCCTCCAAATTCTCATCCGAAATTTTGCCGAATGCCCCCCGGATAGCCCCACTTGATCCGATTCCGCGCCGGGTCCAATTCTGAAGTCCGATTTGCCAAATTCCAACTCTAAAAATTCCCGAAGGCAACCGGAGAGGTGATCTTTTATCCAAACTTCGCCCGGAGTCCAAATTTGACATCCGCGTCGCGCGAAATCACTTCTAAACACTCGACGGGTCCTCCAATTTCCCACGGGATCTCTTTTTAAGCCCGAAACCCAACACTTGTGTCCAAATTGCGCACAAACACCACCGACACACCACGCAGGCCTCCAGTGATGCAAACTAAATCCCAATTTGCACCACAAATCTAATTCTTGGGCCTGACACGCGCACAAACACTCTCAAAGGCCACTAATCCGACAGTAATCTCTTAAGTGGGGATTCGGGTCCTCACACCGGGGACCCTCGGCGGGAGTATCCTGGGAGAGACCGTGGTGACACCTTCCCCTATTGTGGCCGCCGCCGCCACGGAGCGGGGTCAGTTCCGCTGACTGAGCGGGACTGAGTGCGGGCCAACCTGGCCGACTTTAAGAAATACGATCCACCCGTGTTCGAAGGGGAGACGACCGATCCCTGGGTAGTCGAGAAGTGGGTGGGGTCGATGGAAAAATTATTTGAAGACTTGCTCATGGAGGATTGCGAGCGGGTTCCCCTAGCGGTCCACTTCCTGGAGGGGAACGCCCGCTTATGGTGGAAGACGGTACGCCCTGATCCCACAAAGGGCACCGTGCTCCCATCGTGGACGACGTTCAAGCATGAGTTGTTCGGGGCTTTCTTCACCAACAGCGTCAAAAAGAAACTGGAGGACGACTTGAACCACATCCAGCAGGGGAGCAGGACGGTTATGGAGTATCAACGCGAGTTCGTGAGACTAGCCAACTGCGTTCCATTCGTTATAAGGGACGAGTCCCACAAGGCGCAACTTTTCGTGGATGGCTTGCGAAGCGATATATTCTAGGTGGTACAAGCAGCCGACTTACACACTTTCCATAAAGTGGTCGACAGGGCCACTGTGGTGGAGCGCGGGTTCACTGTTACACGCGCCAGGAGGGAGGGCCCAGCGCAGCAAGAGGATAAGAAGCGACAGCAACAGTACTATGGGGGGGAAGGGCCCTTCTAGTGGGAGCCGACCCCCCAAGCGGTGGAGACCACAGTCAGGATCTCAGAGCGCACCTGCAGGAGGACCGAGGTCGGGGGACAGGCCTTGTGTGATATGCGGGGGGGGGGGGACCAAGTGTTAGAGTGCCCCAAAGAAATGATCATTGTTTCCGTTGCGGCAAGCAGGGGCACTTCCGCCGCAACTGCCCCTTAACCTTGGGATAAGCATCCTCTGCAGCTTCTACGCCTTTGCCACAGCTTTCAGGACGGGGAAAGCTCCTATGGGGTCGACCTCTAGACCCCCTGCATCACGGCGAGAGGAGGATAGGCAGCCTCAACACTGGCGGGGGAGTTTACTCGATGACCCGCCAAGGGTCGGACCCGCCGGAGGACGTACTAGCAGGTATTACTTCTGTTTCAAATTCCCGTGCTAGAACTCTTTTGATATCGGAGCAACACACTCTTTCATTTCTCGTGACTTCGTGTTTGTGCATGGTCTTGGGGAGAGATCTCTCCAATGTCGAATGGCGGTCCAAACTGCGGGTGGGCCTTTGGAGGCGGATAGCTTTGTGGCCGCCTGCCCGATAAAGCTAGGGCAACTGTCCTGCCCTTGGGATTTAGTGGTAATCCCCTGAAGGAGTATGACGCAAGTGTTGGGCATGGACTGGCTCACGAAGTACCAAGCACTCATCGACTGTGAGAAGCGGCAAGTGCGACTACAAGAACCGGGTTTCCCTGAACACGTGTACCTGGCGTGCAAGAGCACCTCCTTCCCAGCGGTCATCTCAGCAGCACGGGCCAGAAGATTAGTGGAGGGTGGGTGTGTGGCCCTACTTGGCATCTGTGGATCTAGTCACCCGGACCCCCGGCGACACTTTCAGACATCCCAGTAGTGAGGGACCTTTTCCCCGATGTTTTCCCGACGGAACTGCCCGGGATGCCCCCGGAACGGGAGGTGGTGTTCCCTATCGAACTCCTGCCGGGCACGCTGCCTATCACGAAGGCGCCTTACCGAATGGCCTTCGTGGAGTTGAAGGAGCTTAAGGCGCAACTTGAAGATCTCTTGGACAAGGGGTTTATCAGACCGAGTGTGTGGCCCTGGGGCGCACCGGTACTCTTTGTGCGGAAGAAAGATGGAAGCCTGCGTCTCTGCATCGACTACAGAGGGATAAACAAGGTTACGGTGAAGAACAAGCACCCCTGCCCAGAATGACGACCTCTTCGACAGCTATGGGGAGCGACGGTCTTCTCAAAGATTGACCTGCAATCAGGTTACCACCAGCTCCGGGTTCGGAACGAAGACATTCCAAGAACCGCCTTCCGGACCCGGTACGGCCACTACGAGTTCACGGTTATGCCGTTCGGGCTTACGAACGCCCCCGCGGTATTCATGGATATGATGAACAGAATCTTACAACCCTTTCTAGATCATTTCGTAGTGGTCTTCATCGACGACATCCTGATCTATTCACCCACCGACGAGGAGCACGAGGACCATTTGCGAACGATTCTCCAGACTCTCAGGGATCAGAAGCTGTTCGCTAAGCTCAAGAAATGTGAATTCTGGCTTCGCGAGGTAGGATTTCTAGGGCACGTGATCTCGGCAGAGGGAATCACCATGGACCCCAAGAAGGTGGAATCGGTGATCGACTGGCAGCCGCCGACTACGGTGACGGAGATCCGCAGTTTCCTGGGCCTGGCAGGATATTACAGACGCTTCGTCGAGGGTTTCTCGAAGATTGCTTCCCCTCTAAACTGGTTGACCAGGAAAGGGGAGAAGTTTGTATGGACGGCTAAATGCCAGGAGAGCTTCGAAGAACTCAAAAGAAGGCTAACCAGGGCACCAATACTTGTACTACCAGCACCCGGAGAGGATTATGAAGTGTACTGCAATGCATCCAGGATCGGCCTTGGGGGTGTACTGATGCAACAGGGGAAAGTAATAGCCTATGCTTCTAGGTAACTGAAGGACTATGAAAAGAACTACCCGATACATGATTTGGAGCTGGCCGCAGTGGTCTTCGTTTTAAAGTTATGGAGACACTACCTCTTTGGTGTCCACTGTAACGTCTTCTCGGACCACCAAAGTCTTAAGTACCTATTCACCCAAAAGGAATTAAATTTGCGGCAGAGGCGGTGGTTAGAGATGCTGAAGGATTACGATCTAACAATCCAATACCACCCCGGGAAGGCAAACGTGGGTGGCGGACGCTTTGAGCAGGAAGGGGCAACTGGAAGGGGTGTCTATAAGCGCGATAACTGAGCAAGCAGCTTGATCGCGGAGTTCTCACGATTGAAGTTGGAAGTGGTACCAGCGGGCACAGTTGCGCAACTTTTAACCTTGATAGTCAAGCCGATGCTGTTCGAGAAGATCCGGGAAAGGCAACAGGACCGACCCTCACTTACAGCTCGTACGAGACAAGATCTCCCCGGACCAAGAGAATGATTTTTCAGTGGAAGGCGATGGCACCTACGGTTCCGCGGGCGGTTTTGCATGCCGGATTCGTCGGAGTTGAAGGAGGAAATTTTGACAGAGGCACACCGCGCCCTTATGTGGCGCATCCAGGGGGCACGAAGATGTACATGGGACCTCAAGCAGACCTTCTGGTGGCCTAAACTGAAGGGGGATGTGACACGACATGTAGCTCATGCCTGGTATGTCAACAGATAAAGGCGAGCATCAGCGACCAGTGGGAAAGTTACAGCCTTACCGGTGCAGAGTGGAAGTGGTGGGATCGGATCACCATGGATTTCGTCACTGGGTTCCACGTTCGCAGCAGGGGCACGACACGATCTGGGTCATAGTGGACCGATTAACCAAGTCAGCACACTTCCTGCCCATTCATACCACATGGACTCGAGAGCGGTTAGCTCAAGTCTACATCAGCGAGATCGTGAGACTGCATGGAGTGCCGGCGTCGATCACCTCGGATAGAGACACGCGCTTTGTCTCGATGTTTTGGCAGAGTTTACAGCGGGCCCTGGGGACCAAACTACAGTTCAGCACAGCCTTCCACCCCCAGACGGACGGGACAGCCGGAGCGAGTGATTCAGACTCTCGAGGACATGCTTCGCGCCTGTGTACTTGACTGGGGTCGGTTGGTCACGCTACCTACCCCTCATGGAATTCGCCTACAACAACAGCTACCATGCCAGCATCCAGATTGCGCCTATGAAGCCTTATATGGGAGGGCGCTGCCGATCCCCGATCTGTTGGGACGACTTAGGGGAACGAAAGTTCTTGGGACCCAACCTAGTGGAAGAAATTGAAGAAAAAGTACACCTCATCAGACAGCGCATACTGACAGCCCAGAGTCGACAGAAGAGCTACGCAGACCAGAGGCGCCGCAACTTGGAATCCAAGGGGGGAGCACGTGTTGCTACGAGTCTCGCCATCCAGGGGAATTAAGCGTTTCGGGCTGAAGGGCAAGTTGAGCCCACGGTTTGTGGGGCCATTCGAGATCCTGGAGCGCATCGGGCCGGTGGCTTACCGCCTGGCCCTACCACCAAACCTCGATCGAGTCCACGATGTTTTCACGTTCCATGCTCCGGAAATACCTTCCCGACCCATCACATATTCTAGACGTCTCTACCCTCGAACTTAAGGAGGCCTGAGTTTCGAGGAAACCCCAGTGCGGATCCTAGACAGGGAAAGCAAAACGCTGCGAAATCGAGCATCCCCTACGTGAAGGTGCTCTGGAGCAACCATGAGGAGCGAGAAGCGACTTGGGAGCTGGAGTCAAAAATGAGGGAGTGCTACCCCCAATCTCTTCACCGCGACCCAGAGTTGAGTTTCGGGGACGAAACTCGGTTTTAGAGAGGAGTGGGGTATAACCGCCTTTGTTAAATTGTCTTTGCGGAAATTCTATTTCTTATTTACCCCCTTTTTGTGGTCCGGCGGGGGGTGGGTTAATAATTCTTGTTTTTGGGCAGACCCGTCGGGGTCGCGGGTATTTTTAGGCAATAAAGCTTGCAAACGGAGAACGGTGGCGCGATCGGATTCAAATTCCGACCCCGGGATCTCCCAGAATAAATTTCTGAAGGTTACCAGCGGGTTCGGGTGCATCAAAAGGCGTGCGGGCGATCGGCATGCTTTCGAGGTAAACCAGCGGTTCCGGGTGCATCAAAAAGCATGGGGAGATCGACACGCTTTTCGAGGTAAGTTGGACCCTGGTCCGCACCCGATCGCTAAGTTTAAAATTTGGGGGTTTAGGGTCAATCCCACCCCCCATTCACACCTGACGACTATTTAATTTTTTTGGGGGCATAGGATTTTTCCCCACTCCCTCATTCCTGTGCGTTAGTTCCCAATCTGAGCGCGAGCGAGGAACCCTATTCCTCCAACCTGTCCCTCTAGCAGGCGGCGTGAAGAACCGAGATCATGACGGGGAAAGGAAGCGACGATCGCCTTCCCGCGGAATCTGACAGAGCGCGAACGGGACGATCCTTCTCCTTCACCCATTGCCGACAAAACTGAGGGGAGCGGTTTTATTATTTCCTGGCGGTTCTTGATTCAGCGGGGAAGGGGGTTCCCGGATTTTCCGGCCGTAGGGCACCCGACGCGCGTGGAGGGGAGGGGAGGGCGAGCCCCCGCCGGCAGGGCACCCGCGCGGGTTGACGCCGTGCAGGGCCGCCGTGCCTGCGGGCAGCTCACCCGCGCAGTCGGGGCGCCGCGCGGGGCCGCCAAGGGGCGCGGAGGCGCCGCGCGAGGTCTGACTCCGCGCGGGGCCACCGCAGGCGGGCGCCGCACGGGGCTGACGCCGCGCGGGGCCGCCCGCAGGCGGGGCGCAGCGCGGGATCTGGCACCGTGCGGGGGCAGCACGCGCATACGGGCAGCGCGCCCGCGCAGGGTCGGGCGCCGCGCGGGGCCGCCCGCGCATGCGGGCAGCACGCCGCACGGGCCGGGC
Source organism: Tillandsia leiboldiana (assembly GCA_029204045.2). Classification (NCBI taxonomy): domain Eukaryota; kingdom Viridiplantae; phylum Streptophyta; class Magnoliopsida; order Poales; family Bromeliaceae; genus Tillandsia; species Tillandsia leiboldiana. The sequence goes on along the minus strand of CM055068.1, from coordinate 33,723,912 downwards.
GCCGCGGGGGCCGCCCGCAGACGGGGTGCTCGCGCGGGGGAATGGAACCGTGCGGGAACAGCCCGCGCATGCGGCAGCGCGCCCGCGCGGGGTCGCGATCGCCGCGCGGGGCCGCCCGCGCATGCGGGCAGCACGCCGCGCAGGCCGGGCGCGCGCGGGTGGCCGCTCGCAAACGGGGCGCCGCACGGGGTCTGGCACCGCGCGGGGTCGGGCGCCGAGCTGGGCCGCGCGAGTGGTGGGCTGTCCGTGCCCTTGTCCTCGCCCCGGGACGTCGCCGCCGCCGCCGATCTACGAGCCGCGTTCCGCGACCGACCGGGAGAGTGTTTATCCCGTGGCCTTACTTGGGGTTTCGAGTTACTGACTTCTTTGCAGCGGGTTCGTGTAGTCCGGGGGGGAACACCAAGACGCCGGAGGAATCGCGCGTTGATCACCGCCCGAGACAGGTGGGTTTTATTTGGAGACTTAGCGTGGCACACACCGACATTTGTAACTAACTCTATTTGTGCGTTTAACTGTGATATTGTTGACAGTCTCTATGGTTTTTCGTTATTTGGTTATATGTGGTTGATAGTCTCTATGGTTCTCGCTACTTGATTATGTACGGTATTCTTGGTTACTATGTCTCGAGGCTGCAGCACGCGCACCCGCGTTTGGCCACCGCAAAGGGTGCGCTTTTCCGGAAAAGTGGTCTGATGACCCATTAAACCCACAGGGTGACGTAGTGGGGCCCACGTAGGTGTGGGGTGTTGAGGCGCCAGGTGTGAGCGGTGCAACCTATCGGGGTAGGTGCCCGACGTGGTCAGGTTTTGCAGGTGTTCGCGGTTTTTCCCTCTTGGGAGGGTGGTTGGCTCGGATAGCCTTACGGTGGTTTACTAATTTTCCTGCTTTATTAGGTATTTATCGTGTCGCTGACTTCCCACTCCGTGACAGGTTCCTTCAGGGGTGAGAGCAGGCGATGGTGAGGCCGAGTCGGAGCTTTCGGGTACTATGAGATCCCAGTGATTGTATTTTTCCTCTTCTGGCGCATTTCATTACTACTTGTAGATATTGTGTGGTTCTCGATACCCTCGTGGGGTCGGTGTGGATGTCGGGTACTTTACTCTTTTGTTATGTGGCTGTTGAGTTCTTATCTCTGTTCGGCGTTTTCGTAACGGACAGAGAGAAAAAGAAAAAAAAAGAATTGCGGAAAATCGTTTTCAAAACTTGGTGTCGTGTGGGCACCGTTTTCAAAACCCTGGATTTATGGATT
>CM055068.1:33598344-33722563 GCA_029204045.2 Tillandsia leiboldiana | reverse complement strand
TTTTCCGAGAACGTGTACTTGGCCTTACCAAAGAGCGCCTGTGCTAAATGCCTTACCAACCCGTGGAGAAGACGACAAGTCTAACTGCGTTCAGTCGCGAATAGGACTGGGGAGGAGTACTGATGCCGCAAGGGAAGAAGTCATTCCCTATGCTTTCAAACAACTCAAGGATTACCGAATCAGAACTTACCCGATGCCAGACTTTGGTGTGGAGCTTGGCCGCAGTGGTCTTCGTTCCTGAACTGTGGAGGCCCTATACCTCTACTGTGTGCTCAAACGTGTTCAAGTGTCGGACCACCAAAGCCTTAAGTTACCTTTCACCAGAGGAGCTTAACCTACGCAGAGGAGGTGGGTTGGAGCTACTGAAGGACTACGACTTAAACCATCCAGTACCACCCGGGGAAAGCAATGTGGTAGCCGACGCTCTAAGCCGAAGGGACAAGCAGAAGGAACTTCGGCGGGCGCGATCACCAGCAGCAGAACGACTTGTCGCGGAATTTTCCACTATTGAGGTTGGAAGGTGGTACCAGCAGGGACGGTTGAGCGACTGTTGACCATAAGTCGCGCCGACCCTATTGGAGAGGATTCGGAGAAGCCAAGGTGCGGATCCGCAGCTACACTTGAACGAATAGGATTTCACCGAGCAAGAAGGAGACTTTGCAGTGGGAACGGACGGCACCCTTCGTTTCCGAGGGCGGATCTCTTCGTGCCCGATCTGCCGGATCTACAGAAAGAAATCCTGACTGAAGCACAGTGCGCCCCCTACGTGGGCACCCTGGAGGCACCAAGATGTACCGGGATATCCACAGACCTTCTGGTGGCCAAGATTGAAGGGAGATGTGACGCTGTTTGGTCGTTAAAGGCTCACTGTTTGATTTGCCAACAGGTGAAAGCCGAGCATCAGCGGCCGGCGGGGAAATTGCAACCTCTACCCGTGCCCGAATGGAGTGGGAGCAAGTCACAATGGACTTCGTCACCGGATTCCCCGTTCGCAACAGGGACACGACGCTATCTGGGTTGTCGTGGATCGGCTAACGAAGTCAGCTCACTTCCTACCCATCCACACGACCTGGACACGTGACCGGCTTGGCACAGGTCTACCTCAGCGAGATTGTAAGGCTGCACGGGGTGCCAACGACGATCACCTCGGACAGGGACACGAGGTTCATTTCGAACTTTTGGAAGAGTCTACAACGAGCCTTGGGGACCAGTTACACTTCAGCTCAGCCTTTCACCCCCAGACGGGACGGGCAATCCGAGCGGGTGATCCAGATACTCGAGGACATCTTTCGGGCGTGCGTGCTGGATTTGGGAGACGGATGGTCGCGCTACCTACCCCTTGCAGAGTTCGCTTATAACAACAGCTACCAAGCGAGCATTAAGATGGCGCCGTACGAAGCGTGGTACGGCAGACGCTGTAGATCCCCGATCTGCTGGGACGATCTGGGGGAGAGAAAGTTTTTGGGGCCGGACCTAGTGGCCGAGACAGAGGAAAGGGTGCGCCTCATCAGGCGACGTTTGGCGACCGCCCAGAGCCGGCAAAAGAGTTACGCGGACCAGAGACGTCGCGACTTGGAATTCCAGGTGGGAGAGCACGTGTTACTGCGGGTGTCGCCGTCGAAGGGGGTGAAGCGGTTTGGGTGAGGGCAAGCTGAGCCCGCGGTACATAGGGCCGTTTGAGATTCTGGAGCGCATCGGCCCGGTAGCCTACCGCCCTCGCCCTACCGCCGAACCTTGACCGCGTTCATGATGTGTTCCACGTATCCATGCTTCGGAAATACCTCCCCGACCCATCGCGAGTGCTTGACGCCTCTGCGATTGAACTCAAGGAGGATCTAAGTTTCGCGGAAGTACCCGTGCGGATCCTAGCCCGGGAGGACAAAAAGCTGCGTAGTCGGACGATTCCCTACGTAAAGGTGCTTTGGAGCAATCAAGAAGAGCGTGAGGCAACTTGGGAACCCGAGTCAAAGATGAGGGAGTGCTACCCGGACCTGTTCGCCGCTGGGGAAGATTAAGTTTCGGGGACGAAACTTGTTTTTAGCGGTAAGTGGTGTAAGACCCGGCTTTTCCTTAACCCTTCTGGTCACCCTCTTCTTGTAATGCCTGACCGGGGGCCTCATTTTTGGCATTTTTCCGGACAGACCGTCGGGGCCCGCAAATAATTTTAGGCGGTAGAGCTCGCGGAACGGAGCGTGTGGCGCGATCGGTTTATTTTTCCGACTCCCGGTCTGACCAGAATTAATTCTCGAAGTTGGGGTCCCCCTTAGACGCCTCGGGATCCGTGTTGGCAGCCGCACACCTTTTAAGGTAAACCCTAATTCTCTTAGTATATATATGTAGCCGTGAGGGAAAGAGGATTAGGGTTCCTCTTATTTTTCTTTTGGTGGCCCGCCTCTTTTCTTTTCTTCCTCCCTCGTAGCCGCCGGCAAAGAGAAACCAAGCACACCGCAAGGGTGGACCGGTGGAGGCAAGCGGACGATCCCTCTCTTCCTCCTCTTTCGCACATCAAGGTGAGTCGGACGCGTTTCGTTCGGGGGAATCTCCCTCTTTCTTTCTTTTGTTGGTCACGAGGAGGGAGGAGGCCCGGCGCCGTCGCGCACCGCGGGCCGCGCGCCCGCGCGGCGCTCGGCCGCGCGGGGGCCGCCCGCAGGAGGGGCGCCCGCGCGGGCTGGTGCCGCGCGGGGCCGCCCGCACCGCGGGCCACGCGCCCGCGCGGCGCACGGCCGCGCGGGGCCGCCCCCGCACCGGCGGGCCGCGCGCCCGCGCGGCGCTCGGCCGCGCGGGGGCCGCCCGCAGGAGGGGGCGCTCCGCGCGGGCTGGTGCCGCGCGGGGCCGCCCCGCACGGCGGGCCGCGCACCCGCGCGGCGCTCCGGCCGCGCGGGGGGCCGCCCGCAGGAGGGGGCGCCACCGCGCGGGCTGGTGCCGCGCGGGGCCGCCCCGCACCGCGGGCCGCGCGCCCGCGCGGCGCTCGGCCGCGCGGGGCCGCCGCAGGAGGGGGGCGCCCAGCGCGGGCTGGGTGCCGCGCGGGGCCGCCCCGCACCACGGGCCGCGCGCCCAGCGCGGCGCTCGGGCCGCGCTGGGCCGCACCGCAGGAGGGGCGCCCAGCGCGGGCTGGTGCCCGCGCGGGGCGCCCCGCACCGCGGGCATCGCGCCCGCGCGGCAACTCGGCCGCGCGGGCCGCCCGCGCGGGCTGGTGCCGGCGCGGGGTTCGCCCCGCACCGCGGGCAGCGCGCCCACGCGGCGCTCGGCCGCAGGCTGGGCCGCCCTCAGGAGGGGCGCCGCGCGGGCGGGTGCCGCGCGGGGTCGCCCCGCACGCGGGCAGCGCGCCCGGCGCGGCGCTCGGCCGCGCGGGGCCGCCCGCAGGAGGGGCAGCCCGCGCGGGCTGGTGCCGCGCGGGGGTCGCCCCGCCACCGCGGGCCGCGCGCACCGCCGGCGCTCGGCCGCGCGGGGCCGCCCGCAGGAGGGGCGGCCCCGCGGGCTGGTGCCGCGCGGGGCTGCGCCCTGACAGGGTGTTCGTCGCACGGGCCGGTGCCGTGCGAAGAACTCCGCCGCACGCTGTAGGGAGTCGTTGTAAGTTTCGGACTTCTAAGTCTCGATTTGCCTATGTTCCTTCAGGAGTGCGGGACGCTGTGGGCGACTGGAGCACAGACGCGGACTGGACGAACGCAGGACGACGCACACAAGGTGGGTACGTTCCCGGGGGTTTCGGGAATGGGGTTTAACTGTTAGAAATAGCATGTTGGGGCAAGGTGGAATTGTCAGTCTCCTTCTGTTTATGCACTAACCCTGTTATGTTATGTTATGATACTCAATGTCAATCTGAGGCTCAAATTTGCTACACGCACACCCGCGGTTTGGCCACCGCAAGGGTGTGCTTTTCCGGAAAAGTGGTACGTTGACCCGTGTACCCCACGCGGAGGTGGCGTTAGGAATGGGGGCCCCCATGGGTGGGGGGTGTGAGCGGTGACGTCGAGGCAGGTGCTCGGCGGCCGAGGCAGGTGCTCGACGGTGGGCATCGGGGAAGGTGCCCGATGTTGCTTTGTGAGGCAGGTGCTCGGCGGTGGGCATCGGGGAAGGTGCCCGATGTCGTAATGATACAGGGTGTGGTTAAGGTGGAAGGTGCATGGGAGGGATAGTTGCTCCGGTGTTTGTGGTTTGCCTTATCTTTGTTTACTACGCTTATCATGCTATTTCTAGTCACTGACTTCCCACTTCGTGACAGGTTCGTCCAGGGGCGAGTGCTAGGGCGCCGGTGAGGACGTTAGGGTGCTGATCTGATTTATGGGTGACTTCAGATACAGTGACTCTTCTTTCCCTTTTCTTTTATTATTCATGGTAGCTAGTTGTGGATTGCGACACCCCCGTGGGGTCGAAGTGGATGTTGCCCTTTTCTTTCCTTTCTTTTTGAATAATTGAATGAATACTACGTTCTCTCTTACTTGGCCGTTTTGAACGATGAAAAACAAAGAAAACCGTTTGCGAAAACTATTTTTAAAACGTGGGTGTCGTGTGGGCACCAAGCTTTATAAACCTTGTGGGATTTATGTGTTTACGAACTGTTTTCACAAACGAGGGCATCGTGTGGATGCCGCTTTCAAAACCTTGTAATTATTTATCCTTTCAAAACACCGGCCTCTATGCTCTAAGTGAATGCTAGAATGTCACGTGAATTGTTTGGTTGTATGTGTACGAGACCCCAACTGATGTGGTTAGAGATTGTATGTACTACGCCTTGTGAGACACTTTGTAGTTGAGACGCCGTGCATATACAAAGGGGCCTCTGCTCATTTGCAGAGCGAATTTGTGTATGCGGCGGGTCTGTGCACGCGCCGGGGAGTAATGTTTTACAAAAAAAAAAAATATATGGCTGAATCAGGGGCGTCGGTGGCTCCTCTTCCGCGCGATTCGAACCCCCGGGGCGTGACACGAGGATCGAGAATATAAACCTCCCGAACCCAAGGTAACCGTCCTACCCCAATCAATGACTAGGATGCTCCAATGCTAGACAATACAAAACCAATGCCGGTAAATAAAATAAAATAACAACAAAAAAAAAATAATACCTGTCACCACAAGGTCGCCTGCCGTAAAATCCTCCACCTGAGCGGCGTAGACCCGACCGCTCTGAGCCGGTGGCCGGTGATCTGCCGGGTAAAAAGAAGGTGATCCGCTCGCTGGAGCATAAAGCTGCTGAGCTGACAACTGCTGCTGAGGCGGAAAAGGGGCCGATGCTGATGAAGGTGCCGCTGCAGTCGAAAAGGGGCACGAAGCCCGAATGTGGCCTGACTGTCCACACCTGTAACAACGACCCCACCTCTGATCACAGGTGTGCGACAAATGAGATCCCCCGCAGAATATACATCTGTCTCTGTCGCGAAGCCGTGGCTGTCCCGGCTGATGCTGTCCCTGTGCCTGATGCTGAGACTCCAGCTGCTGCCGCGATGGCCTCTGAGATCCACTAGGCTCTCCCTGATCCGCACGCCCATGGCTAGGTAACTGAGACCGCGGCGGTCTCCACACGCTAGCCGATCCCTCGTCCTCGGGTACTGGTCGTTTCCTAACGGAACTCTGTGCGACCATCCCGCCTCGCCTCGCCACCACTATGTCGCCTCTCTCCACCCATTCGGCGTGATCGACGGCCTCCTTAAGAGTCTGGAGTCGCTGTGCATGCACTAGGGTATAAATCTCGCTGCGGAGGCCTGCCTCGAATAACTCGACCTGGTGTGGTCCATCCCGGGCGACAAAGGGCACGCAGTTTAGCAACTGTATGAACTCCTGATAGTAATCCTGAACCGGCCGATCGCCCTGCTGAAGGTTCTTCAAATCATCCTCCAGTTTTCTCTTCACGCTCGTCGGAAAATAGGTATCCAATACCATACGCCGAAACTCAGACCAGGGTAACTGTCGAGAAATCTGGAAATCCCGTGGCTCCACTCGACGCCACCAAACATCTGCATCTCCATCCAGGCAGTGTACCGCCAGATGAACTCTGTACCTCGGGTCGATGAAGAAATCCCCGAAAATCTTCTCCATCGCTGATAGCCATGTCCCAACCTCCCACGGCTGCATGTCCCGCCCCGAGAATCTAGGCGGTTCGCGCTTACAAAACTTAACAAGTTTGTCAGCAATATCCTGCTCCTCGGCCGGGGTCAAAGTCTGGGCCACTCCCCGAGCCCCGCTACTCGATGATGGTGCCGTCGGCACCAGTGGTACCACAGGTGGTGCCGGGGCCTCAAGAACTGTCGGAGGCGGCGCCTCTCTCTGCGCCAGTAGCTGCTCAATCCGCTGCTCCTGCCGGCGGTTGGTCTCAGCCAGTTGGGCCACCATGGCCCTCAACTCAGCAATCTCCGAAGGTCCAGCCTGTCCTGGCTCAACAGGGGGTGTAGGGGCACCCCTGGTAGGAATCCGACGTCGGGGAGGCATCTGCCACAAGAAACCACAAGTCAGCCACACAACCCCACACGACCCAATCTAGCGAAAGTCAAGGACATCCCCCTATTTCTGTAACTTTATGTTGTCTGCAGCCAACATAACGGTCCCACAGAAAATAGGGTATGTCGATCCCTCTTCACTCTCTGGAAGAGTCAGAAACTAAATCACCGACTTTCGCAATTTGTCACGTCCCTCACGCCCTATCATCCTAGGGCTAGCCAAAAGCCTAGGGTTTCCTAAGTCCCAACTGACCTATCCCTAAGCTCTGATACCACCTAATCTGTCACGCCCCGAGTGTAAACCAGAACTCGGGCTCGTCTACAGATCCGCCGTGCACACGGAATTTTCCGCATACACGAAGCGCCGGTAACCTGCTCAAATAATAAAGATACAAAATAGAGCAATACAACAGAGCTGAACTGAAAAATACTACATCTCAGACTGAACTGGAAGTAAAAAAAAAAAAAAAAAAAAAAAAAAAAAAAATACAAAATGACTGTAGAATAAGTACAAGTTTCTCTCCCAGCTCACCACAAAATACAACCAGCTGGCTAAAGCCAGACCCCAAAAGTAAAAGTACAACCGTCTGAGATAGGATACATAAGAGGTACAGTCTAGCTACTCACTGTCGGGCCCGCTGTCTAGCTACTCGGCCGTCCTCTCTCCACGACCCGCCGCTGTAAATCCAGCAGCACCCGCAGAAGGCTCTGCAAAACAAAGGAGAAGAAAAGAAAAAGAAGAATGGGGGTGAGAACTACTAGTAAACCAGTAGCCTCCCCTAGTGGGTAAAACCTCAAACTCTAACACACCCACTAGGTCTACCAGAGGCAAAAGGAAAGGAGAGTGGTAAGAAAAGAAACCGCTGCAAAAAGGGAAAATCTACCACTACTATGCCTCTAAAATACAGTCCTAGTCTGGAACAACCGTATGCAACAGTAACCAACCGTCCCAGATAAACCCAATCTGTGCCGCCCTCATCATCGGGCAAATAAGCCGCGCCGATGTGATAGCAAAACTCCTGCTGCCGCCCTCATCATCGGGCAAATAAGCCGCGCCGATGTGATAGCAAAACTGTCCATAACTGTCCGGCCCCGGCCTCCGAAGGGGATCTCGAGGGGAGCTACCCACACGAGTAAAGCACCACCGGGCAATAACCGCGCCGGTAAGATAAAAGCATCACCGGGCAATAACCGCGCCGGTGATAAAAGCAGGATTGGATCACAACTATAAAGCCCCCAGTGGAACACAACCCTCCACTAAAAGAAAACTGATTCCCCAATCAGATGCAAAAGTAACCATCCGGTCAATCGCCCAATATCCGCGATTGCCGGAATACCCCCCCCCCCCCAATCCACGACCAGGTCTCACAACCGACCTCCGGTCGACCGCCCAAAACCCGCGGTCGCCGGAATAACCCACAGTCACAAACATGTCCCACATCCGACATCTGGCCAACCGCCTACTATCCGCGGTTGCCACAAAACCCTCTAATCCATAATCATGCCCTATCACCGATGTCCTATAACCGACATCCGGTCAACCGCCCAATATCCGCGGTCACCGCCAAAACCCATGATCCATAATCCAGGCCCCGGCTACACTATCCCAAACCCCTGCTCAAACCCGAGCAAACCCACCTGACCAACGAAAAGGAGAAAGAAGCAAACAAGGTTTCTCCTAAGTCAAGTTCCAGCATGAAAGTGTAGCGATAAAAGATGGCCTACCTAGATGTCCATACAAGCATGCAAGTGTTCTCAAGGAAATAAAGAAAAAGGCAACCAATAGTGGTTCCACATGTGTAACAATTAATAGATCCGCAGAGATATAACCATCATGCTAAAACATTATCCAACCACACATGTCTATAATCCACGTTCCATAATAAAGCATTACTATCCACCTATGCATGTCATAAAATCCTCAATAGCACCAACCGCTAACAGGATAATCATAAAGCCCAAAATAAATAATCCAATCCACATGCAAGGTTAAACGCTAACATTCCATCCATACCAACATGTATAAGTCCCAACCACTATCAAATATCCACAATAGTAATTTCCATTGGAAAGGCTCACAATTTTACTTTAAGCATGCATGTCCATAATTAATCATTCAATAAACCAATTGGAGGATCTCTCCAATATTCCTAGGGGCATGTCAGAAAATTGAGGAGTATAACAACCACCCACCTCGATCGCTAATTCCAAGTCCAAAGAGTGCTCCAGGCCAAAAGCTAAACCGCCGCGATCACTGAACAAGAATTACCCCAAAACATACAATTAAATTCAACACATGCTGTCCCAAAGCTAACAGTCCAAAGATGCCCTGTTTTTACCTGTGAGGAGTGCCCAGAAAAATCCAAGAAAAATACTCTCACGATCCTCGCGACGAACCCGTCGAAACGAGTACCTGCACGCTCAAATCCGAGTTTCCTACACTGAGAAATAAATCCGGCAAGGGAACCACCCCGAAATAAACTGCTCTCAAAAACTGTAGCAAACACTTCTGTACACAGAGATTTCTCACCTTCGAAAAATATTCAGAAAATTCCAAGAAAATTTGGGGATATTCCTTGTGATGTGTAGATGCAAAACGCCTTTTGAATCGCTCCAATCCGATGCATGTGCGCGAAGATATCATCAAAATACTGCAACACTGTCCAAAACTCCGCCCCAGAAAAAGAGGTCACAAGATGATCCGAAAACCCCAAGAAAAGCTCGGAATGGGAAAAACCAGTACACATGGGAAACGTAGCCCTACCTGTCGTGAGTCCAACGGCGCAAGAATCGCCTCATTCGGAGGTCGGAGTAAGCCGGGGGAGTCCTTGCACCAAAATGCGACGAAGAAGATCACAAACGAACGAGCGTCGCGCCGCGCCGCAAAAATAGAAACCTTGGGATGCGTGCCGCAGAAAAATCCTGGAATCTGCAGATGGATCCGGCTCTGGGAGATGAAGAAATCTCGTGAAGGTGGCACTGTGAAAGGAGGAACAGGGAAAAAGATCTTCCCTGCAGAACTCGGCCTATTTATAGGCCAGGAAAAACAATTGGGGAAATGACCAATGGGTCCCCACTTTCGGGCGCTCCCGATTTTCGGGCGGCTACAGTGTTGGGCCCGGCCCAACACTGTGCGCGCCCGAAATCGCCACGGGCCTCCACGTCGCCCCCCGAACAGGCAACAGCCTTCCCCGCCTCCCGCGCAATGCCGCGTGGCCCGCCTGGTCAACGCGGGTGGGTGGCGCCCGCGAATCACAGGGCGCCACCTGGCCCGCACTATCTCCTCCGACCAACCCTGGCGCGCCGCCTGTCGCCCCCTGCCGCGCACTGTTCCGAGGCACTCCACGCTCCGTGGTCCCAGCCTGCGTGAGCCCGCCAACCAGAAACCGACACGTGTCCACCCCGGTCCACCGTGCGCCCCGCACTCTCCGTAGACCCCGCCCCGCAGACCGGCCCACTCCCGAGCCGCCACGCGTCCCGCCCCCGGTGCACGCCTGCCGCGTGGACCGGGCGGCCCGCGCCTCTGCCCGCCGCGCTGCCCGCGGCCGCTCCGCCGCTGCCCGCCGCCGCCGCCGCTGCCCGCCGGCGGCCGGAGACACTGTTCCGGCATGAACAGTACCCGATGCTCAAAAATAACAAGTGGGTAGTCCGTTTTGACCGTTTTCACGCGCTGAATCCGAATTTGATGTCCATTTTGCCAAATTCCAACCCCAAAATTTGCCGATGGCATCCGGAAAGGTATTCCTTGGTCCAAACTTCGCGCTGAGTCCATTTTTAATATCCGCATCGCGCAAAACCACTTCTAACGATCCGACGGAGTCCATTGATCACCCACGTGATCCAGTAAGCCCGAAGTCCGCCACAACTGCCCAATTGGTGCACAAACACCTCCAACACACAGTACAAGCTCCCCAGATGTCACCAATGACTCAACCACAGCTTTGCAGAGATCCAGGTCATCACAGAGCTAGCCACGTGGTGGCAGGTATTGATCTTATCTCCCCTACTTGCACTTGAGCTTTATTTGTTACCGGAGCATCGCATGCATTTTCTTTAGTAGGGCATTTGTATCGTGGCATGGGCTAGAGATAGGACCGTTAGCTGGTGCTCGTGGGGTTCAGTTACCTGATCACGTGTTGCACGTAGATGAGTGTTGTTGGTCCTGCCCCGTGCAGTTAGGGCCCTGGTTTTTGTCTGCTGATCTTTTGGCCCTTTGGTAGCTCCGGGTTTTCGATGTAGTGTTGGGTATGGATTGGTGGACTTAGTATTATGCTGCCTTCGATTGTAGAGAGAGGACTGTGACCCTTCGTGAGCCGGGTCAGCAGGGGTTGTTTTTAGAGGCTGTCAGAGTACTCTGTTTGCGGCGACGATCTCTTCTGCTAGAGCACGACGGATGATGAGCCATGGTTGTGTCGCTTCCTTGGCTACCGTTGTAGAGGTGCCTACGGTGATGCCACACCATTGATACACGGTGGTGATGCCACACCGTTGATACACGGTAGTGATGCCACACCGTTGATACACGGTAGTGATGCCACACCGTCGATACACGGTGGTGATGCGACACCGTTGATACACGGTGGTGATGCCACGTTGTAGGTACACAACGATGAGAGTTCTTGGACGGTTCGAACACGGACAGATTTGGATTGTGCTTGGGCAGATGCCTTCGAGTGATTGATAGCATTATGGAACTATACAGCCGAAGGCTGTGCCTTGATAGTGATCAGGAACCCGTAAGGGCAGTATAAGCTGTTAGCGAGGTCATGTGGATTGACTAATGCCCTACCGACTTTAGGAACCGTGCTTTTCCAGCTGTGTTTGGACGGGTTGGTGGTATTACCCGTCGTGGGTATTTAGATTATCTCCGAAGCGACGTGGAGATTGAGGGGCACTTGAGGACAGTGCTACAACTTCTATGAGGGAAGAAGTTGTTTGCCATGTTGAGAGAGTTTGCTTTCCAACTTCGGAAGGTTTTGTTATCGCCTATATTAGCGACGGAGATAAAGCTGAGGAGGATAACAGCTTTGATGTAGATGTTGTCAGCCAGAGAGAGAGTTGAGTTATTTATGGATCCTTGAACTTAAAGTACTTGGATACTCAGGAAGTTGGGTTGTAGTAACGCCGGTGGATAGAATTTTCAAGGATGTATGAGTGCTTTATCCCGGCAAAGACATTAGGTTCAGATACCCCCTGGTTAGGCGAGCAGTGTAACCTTGGAGGTTGAAACTCTTCCCCTGTCAAGGGATGTGAAAGACGTATGGTGGAACTGGAGTTTTAGTTGCTAAGGAGCAACAGAGGGGTTATCCCATTATGAGGCTTATACTTTGGTTTTAAGAAATCTTGGGTTGTGGAAACCACCAGCCGCAGGGTTATTTGTAGATTTGAGTTATGCGAGGTGTTGGTTCGCGAGTAATGATCAGGCTGGAAGAAGTTTATTTGAACCCCCGCAAGTTTTGTACTGCTTTTCCTTGGAGCTGGACGAGGATTGAGTTATCAGGTTCGACCGATGCAATTCTTGCTAGAAAGACCGAAGAATTTTGCAGTCGGGTCATACCTTAGTGAAGGTGTAGTGGAGCCATCTTGATGAGAGAAAGGCCACTTGAGAGCCTGGGTTGAACTGAGGATCTCCTACCCCATTTGATTGAGACCCCCCCACCCCTCCGGACTTATGGACTTATTTGGGTTTCGAGGACGAAACCCTTTTAAAGAGGGGAGAGTGTAGAATACCGGGACTTCGGTTAGCGCACCAACCTCGCAAGATGGCGTGAAGGGGAGAGTTTTCCTGGGAGGTGTCCCATTTTGTTTACTGTTGAGTTCGGGTTAATTTGGATCTACGCGAAAGCCCCAGCTTGATTCGGAATTTTTCCGGGCATTGTACGCGATAGGGGACTGGAATGGGAAGCACCGACTCCACCGTGGTTTACAGAAAAATTGGGAAACACTTGGAACAGGTGTATATTATGATTACAGCGGAGTGCGGGAGGTTCCGGACTGACGCGCAGGACCCGAGGGAAAAAATTGAGTTGGAACTGGCAGTTTTGGAGCCGATTTTTGTTACGGAATTTGAGTTGGCGTAGTTTCGTGAAAGTCTCAAGTCTTGAAGATTGAAGGTGAAGAAAGTTGGATCATTTAACTCAATCTCAAGAAAGAAGAATTCAAAAGGATCAGGTATGTTTTACTAAAGATTTTGTGTGATCCGAATACTTCTTGTAGTGTAGAAACACTTGGAAGAATCTTTCATTGCATAAAAATCAAAAACTGGACTTGGGACATGTTCAGGATCCGGATCAGGTTGTTCGATCCGGATCCCGAAGGTGGTTCGTTCATACACCAGTTCAATCCGGATCGTAGTCTCTTGATCCGGATCCCGAACAGTGAGTTTACCATTTTCCTTGAACGATCCGGATCATGCTTCGCAATCCGGATCCCGAACGTTGATGTTTGGTAAACTGTATGAACGATCCGGATCATGCACTTCGATCCGGATCCCGAACCTTCGTTTTTCTGGAACTGGCTGACTCGTTACGACGATCCGGATCACAGCTAGTCCGATCCGGATCGCCGTCCGTAAAATTTCCAGAAATGTTAGGTTTTTGATACTTATCTCCTTCCTAGGGTTTCTAACCTATAAATACACCCTATGACTCTTTTTCTAGGGTGAATCCACCGTGAATCAAAATAGCCGTCATTTTCATATATCATCTTTTACGGCTATAGATCCACATATAGAGAAGAAAGGAAATCATTAGAGAATACTCTATGTTTCTTCATCTATATTGATTAGTTTGATTCTAGGTTTTCATACTCACATCTTGAGTTGAATCAAACTAATGAATACTTAGATGGTATTTCCGATCTATCTTTGATCTAAGTATTCGGCGGATCATCACCACCCAAAACAACGATTTACCCCAAAAATCGGCGCGTGGATTCGCGTGTCCTTGTGGATTCAAGGTTCAACCGCTCTCGTGGATTCGGAGCGAGGCACGTTCGTGGATTCGAAGGGTGCTATTGGGTGAAGACCGTGGATTCGGTCGGACGTCGTGGATTCGACGTTGGACGCCGTGGATTCGGCGTTGGGCGCAGATCGTGGATTCGAGAAGCGTCGCGGAGCGAGCGGAGAAGATCCTCTAGGAGCGTATGGAAAAGGTTGAGTCGTAAGTGTGTACGGTAAATCACCTTGTACGTGTTTTAATTCTAGTGGATTTCTGCCGTGTTATCGGTCCCGTGGTTTTTTACTCCGGTGATGGAGTTTTCCACGTAAAAATCTTGCGTATTATTTTTTATTTCCGCATTGGGTTTTATCGCAACGATTTTTGAGTGTTTATGCGTTTACACCTATTCACCCCCCTCTAGGTGTTTTTTCTCCTATTTAGATCCGTATTACATATAACCCAACAAGTGGTATCAGAGAGGGAATAGGGTTGTAAACAATGGTTGAAGGTGGAAACATCAACCGACCCCCGTTCTTCGATGGAACAAATTATGCGTACTGGAAAGTACGGATGAAAGCCTTTTTAATTTCCATCGACGAACGGGTGTGGCAATCGATTGAATTAGGATGGTCTAATCTGTAGAGTTATTATGGATCCACAAGGATCTAAATAGGTACTATCAAACAACTAGAGGGGGGGTGAATAGGTGTAATACTTAAAAACTCAATCTCAGTGCAAAATAAAAACCAATGCGGAAAATAAAAACAGCACACCGAGATATACGTGGAAACTCCAATCCAGGAGAAAAACCACGGGACCAACACGCAATAACAATCCACTAAGAATAGAAGAATAACAAGGTGATTACCGTCTCCACGGATTTAACCCCTCCTTCAATTTCTTGGACCTCGCGCTCCACCGTTTTGCCCGTCCACTGCTCACGTTCGAATCCACGAACGCACGCTTCGAATCCACGAAACGCCTTTAGCACACCGAATCCACGATGCCACGTCGAATCCACGACGCAAACTCAGTCGATAAGAATATTGACTTCGATGGTGATCCTTTGCTTAGATTATCAATGAAGAACCGTAGAAGAAATCTCTAAGCAAAGATTAGATCAATTCGACCGAAGATATGTTCTTGAAGGAACCATCGAATTGACCTAAAAGAGGCTATAAAGAAGAACGATGAAAACCTAGCCTCTAGGGTTGCTCTCAAGAGTTTTATAAAAAGATCGGCCGTAGCTCCCACGTTTTTGAGAAACCCTAAGTGTCTATTTATAGTTTAGAAACCTTTGGAAAGAGATAAGAATCAAAAACTTACCTTATCTGGAAATTTTCAGGACGGCGATCCGGATCGGATTTACTGCGATCCTGATCGTCGTAACGAGATTGACGATTCCAGAAAACCAAGGGTTCGGGATCCGGATCGCATTGCCCGATCCGGATCGTTCATACAAATCAGAAAACTTAACATTCGGGATCCGGATCGGAAATTGCATGGATCCGGATCGAAGTCTTGTATGAAGCAACAACCTTCGGGATCCGGATCGTTGGCCCTGATCCGGATCCTGAACATGTCCGAACACCAGTTTTTGATTATTATGAAATTAAAAATTCTTCCAAGTGTTTCTACACTATAAGAAAGTATTCGGATCACCATAATTATTTAGTTAAACATACCTGATCCTCTTGAATACTTTCTTCTTGAGATTGATGTAACTGATCCACAATTCTTCAACTTCAATCTTCAAGATTCAAGACACTGAGTGTCAACTTGAGCTCTTGTTGAATCTTCTCTAAGTCTTTGATTGCTGATTGACAATTTGATCCCTTTAAGACTCCGACTCAACTCACTGACTTGACTCACGAAATATGCCAATACCAAAATGCCGTAACAATCTCCCCCTTTGGCAATTTCGTGACAAAACCCAAAAATACATAAAAGCGCTCAAGTCACTTATCTTAAACCAAAAATCGAAATTCAATGTTATCACCAAAACATTGATTTTCTTTGCGTGAAAGATCCAATAAATACAAAATTACATTTGAACCAAACAGTCCTAGAACATACTCTATGACTTGGGACTTGGAGTCTTAAAGTGATGTAATTCCTGCAAAACAAAACTCCAAACAAAATCAAACGTCAGTCGTTAGAAATTAAAATCCTACATTTGATTCATCCTTTTGGTTCTTTTGTTTTTCCCAGCTCTTTCAACCTTTCTTTGTCTCCCCCTATCTTGAGCATCTCTAACATGTTCTCCATGTTCTTGAGCATCTATGTTCTCCCCCTTTGTGGTACGATCATCATTTTCCGTTCTCCCCCATTTTTCCATTTTCGTTTCGTTTGTCCTCTCTTGATGATCTCATCTCCGTCATTTCTCTTCTCCCCCTTTTTGTCACAAATTGTCAAACAGTGAACATACTAGACAAAAGGAAATTACTAACAAAATTAGTTCATGGAGAAAGAGAGATAAAAGCTCAGTTCTGGTATATATAACAAAAATGCAGATTGCGTACCGGTACCAGAAAGCAAAAATTAAATAATTTCTTGAAACAAATCCAGATTTTAGAATCTTTTCAAATACCGATTTGTATTCCATCAAGAAATCAATTTAAGTGCTTTAAACAGTGAATTCACACAGATGTCATTCAATCCAATTAATTTCACAAAATTAAAAAGATTTACTCCAAAATCATGAAAAATAAAGGTAAAACATTATAAACCGTTTTTCATGTTATATTCATCAAACACAAGTCATCAAAAATAATCTTGAGATCCAAAGTCTATCAAGATGTAACGGATTTACAAAGATGACATACGGAGATTTCCAAACGACATCAATCTTGAATTCTACCCTTTCAAATTGAGATAAGCACTAAAATACCTAAGGGTGGCTCTTTGAGCATCTTTCAACAATCCAACCTTATACCAACCAGGAGATTGTTCAAAATATAAGAGTTTTGCATATAAATCTCCAAATGCTTCAACTAAAGATTTTCTCATAAAATACTATCAAGCATCCATAACATGTGGTAGCTTCACACACAAACCGGACGACCGGGGTGGCAGCTCTTTCCTACATGTGGTGGTAGTTTTCACACTCCTTTCGGATGTAACTCTTTCCACATCTTTTGCAAATCATTTCAATACCCTTGAAAGAATGCAATCTCTTACGTGAAAGAATTAAATCCCAAATTTTAGTCTATCGGTTGTCTCACGTTTATCACAATGAATTCACACAACCGAGATAGATTAAGCATCTAAAGATCACACATGATTTCTAAAATTTGATGCTTATAAAATCAAAAACTCCTATAATGAAGTATCTTCAAGATTATGATTAAGGAGTAAAGTTGATAATCCAAATAAAATTAATTTGGAGTGAATAAAAGTGAAGCCCTTTTTATTCAATGCACTTGTTCAGTAAAAACCCTTTTGTTCAAAAACAAAGTATAAAAACGAAGAGCATTGAGAAACATGTAATGCAAAGATTAAGAAAAATATGAAAGGAAAACTAATCAAAGCATTACATACAGTCATAAGCTATTTAGAACTTAAGACAAGGAAAGATATCACCTTTCCGAATCCAAAATCGCTGGATTTTGGGTTGTCTTGATTCGTTGTGGCCGGGGGTTGTCCGCTTTGACTGTTGATCCACCTTAGGTCTTTGCCTCGCAGTGATCCACTTGAATGATTGATGTTGTGGCTCGGACCTTTGGTGGGTTGAGTGAACTCCTTTGACTTGATGTGTCTTTTGATTCCGTTGAGTTAACTCCGTAGATGAAGTTGCCGAAGGACTCTTCTTTCTCTTTTTCGGGCAATTCTTCACCAAATGTCCTTCAAGTCCACATAGGTGACAAGTTCTTCCTTTCAATTTCATTGTGGAACTTGAAGCATTCACAGTTTGGTTCTTTTTGAATCCCAAACCAACCTTGCTTGTTTGACCTAATCCGGACATACATTCAAGTTTCTTGGAACCGGTTGAAATCCTTTGTATGTCGGATTTAAGTTGATGAACTTGCTTGGTCAATGCTTGATTGGTGACATGTATTTCCTCAAACTGCTTTTCAAGAAAATCAATCTTGTTAATATGGGAATTAACGACCGTTTCCGATTGATTTATCTTTTCTTGGAGGATTTTATTATTATCCAATAAAAGCTCTCGTTCCTCCTCGAGATCATGAAGTTTGATCTTTAAAGCATGATTCTCGTCTTGATCTTCAAGTCGTTGCTTTCTCAACTTCTTGATATGTTTGGCCATCTTCTTAGATTCCGCAAGAAGTTGTTGATATGCCTCAACGAGTTCTTCCTCGTCCGACTCCCCCTCACTTGATGACTCTCCGCCGGTTGTTGATGTTTCATACAAAATCAAAGGAGTAGAGTTAGTGACTAATGATGATAAACAATTATTAGAAGAGGGAAAATGAGAGGCATGAGAAGCAACGATTTTTTCCTCTTTACTTGAGGTTGATTCATTAGAAGTAAAATCGTCCCAAGTTTTCGCTTGCAAAGCCTTCTTTTTATATAATTTCGGAGTAGGACAATCCGTTGAAATATGGCCGTAGCCTTTGCATCTATAACATCGGATTTCCCCTTCGAATTCATCTTTTTCCTTAGAAGGTTTTGCAAGGAATTTGAGGTTAGAGGATTTAGAACCCGATGATCCTTTAGATGGTTTCGTGGATGAAGATCCATCGGTTCGATTCTTCCAAAATTTCCGACGAAATTTCTTTGTGATCCGCGCCAATTGTTCTTCAAAATCGGCAAAAGAGATTTCATCGTCGGAACTCGATTCGCTATCTTCTTTCTTTGTGGATTTGAATGCAATACCTGTAAGCTTAGAAGAAGACTTGGAAGAAACTTGATTAGTAGGAAAAGTCAATTCATAAGTTTGCAAAGCACCTACTAATTCCTCAACACTCATCTCATCCGGATGACTAACGGTTTCAATGGCGGTAACCTTTGCCCTAAACCGTTCCGGAAGAGTCCGAAGTATCTTTCTTACAATTTTCGACTCCGGGATCTTTTCTCCTAGATTAGCACATGTATTAATTACATCTTGAAGTCTAGTGTAATAATCTGTAAACAATTCATGCTCTTCCATATGAATAGAGTCAAATTGACTTGTAAGCATCTGGAGCTTTTGAATTTTTACAAGATTAGTACCCTCATGTGTAATTTTGAGAATATCCCAAATTTCCTTCGCGGTTTCACACGCGGAAATTCTTGTAAATTCAGTCGAGGAAAGAGAGTTAAATAAAGCGTTCATACCTTTCCCATTGTAAGAAGATCTTTCAAATTCCTCTTTGGACCATCTAGAGCGAGGTTTTGGGGTAGTAGAATTTCCTACTTCCTCAACAGGATGCACCCAACCGCATTCCACGGATTGCCATACTCGCTCATCAATTGCGATGAGAAAAGCTCTCATCCGCACTTTCCAATAAGCATAATTAGTCCCATCAAAAAGAGGAGGTCTATAAATATTACCACTTTCACCCATCATGATAGATAAACCTAAAACCCGCTCTGATACCAATTGTAGAGTTATTATGGATCCACAAGGATCTAAATAGGTACTATCAAACAACTAGAGGGGGGGTGAATAGGTGTAATACTTAAAAACTCAATCTCAGTGCAAAATAAAAACCAATGCGGAAAATAAAAACAGCACACCGAGATATACGTGGAAACTCCAATCCAGGAGAAAAACCACGGGACCAACACGCAATAACAATCCACTAAGAATAGAAGAATAACAAGGTGATTACCGTCTCCACGGATTTAACCCCTCCTTCAATTTCTTGGACCTCGCGCTCCACCGTTTTGCCCGTCCACTGCTCACGTTCGAATCCACGAACGCACGCTTCGAATCCACGAAACGCCTTTAGCACACCGAATCCACGATGCCACGTCGAATCCACGACGCAAACTCAGTCGATAAGAATATTGACTTCGATGGTGATCCTTTGCTTAGATTATCAATGAAGAACCGTAGAAGAAATCTCTAAGCAAAGATTAGATCAATTCGACCAAAGATATGTTCTTGAAGGAACCATCGAATTGACCTAAAAGAGGCTATAAAGAAGAACGATGAAAACCTAGCCTCTAGGGTTGCTCTCAAGAGTTTTATAAAAAGATCGGCCGTAGCTCCCACGTTTTTGAGAAACCCTAAGTGTCTATTTATAGTTTAGAAACCTTTGGAAAGAGATAAGAATCAAAAACTTACCTTATCTGGAAATTTTCAGGACGGCGATCCGGATCGGATTTACTGCGATCCGGATCGTCGTAACGAGATTGACGATTCCAGAAAACCAAGGGTTCGGGATCCGGATCGCATTGCCCGATCCGGATCGTTCATACAAATCAGAAAACTTAACATTCGGGATCCGGATCGGAAATTGCATGGATCCGGATCGAAGTCTTGTATGAAGCAACAACCTTCGGGATCCGGATCGTTGGCCCTGATCCGGATCCTGAACATGTCCGAACACCAGTTTTTGATTATTATGAAATTAAAAATTCTTCCAAGTGTTTCTACACTATAAGAAAGTATTCGGATCACCATAATTATTTAGTTAAACATACCTGATCCTCTTGAATACTTTCTTCTTGAGATTGATGTAACTGATCCACAATTCTTCAACTTCAATCTTCAAGATTCAAGACACTGAGTGTCAACTTGAGCTCTTGTTGAATCTTCTCTAAGTCTTTGATTGCTGATTGACAATTTGATCCCTTTAAGACTCCGACTCAACTCACTGACTTGACTCACGAAATATGCCAATACCAAAATGCCGTAACATAATCCAACTGAATTTAATGGTGATGTTCGCACCTTAAAACCTAGGTCAAAATGGACCAAGGAAGAGTTAGATTCATCTTCTTACAATGGCAAGGGAATTAATGCTATTTTTAATGCCTTATCTCAAACTGAATTCTCTCGCGTCTCGGCATGTGAGACTGCGAAAGAAATCTGGGATGTTCTTCAGGTTACACATGAGGGAACTAACCTCGTGAAGATTCAGAAACTGCAAATGCTTACGAGCAAGTTTGACTCTATCTTAATGGCAGAAAATGAATCTTTCACGGACTACTATACACGATTGCAAGACATCGTAAACTCATGTGCTAATCTGGGAGAGAAAATTCCAGAATTTAAGATTGTGAGAAAAATCTTAAGAACTCTTCCTGAACGATTTCGCCCAAAGGTTACTGCCATTGAAACTATTAAACACCCGGACGAAATACGTGTAGAAGAATTAGTTGGTTCATTGCAAACTTATGAAATGACATTTACTACTAACAATTCTTCTGGAAAGGCATCCACTTCTAAGTCTTCAGGTTATGCGTTGAAAACAACTAAGGAAGAAGACGCGGATACATCCTCCTCAGACGATGACGAGAACCTTTCTATGGAGGAATTTGAGAAGCAGCTCGCTCTCTTGACAAGGAAGTTTCGCCGCAACTTTCGAAGGGGTAATTCAAGCAAATCTCCATCCTTCGGAAAGTCGAACAAAGGCAAGGGTACTTCAAGTCACAAGTCAAGAAAGCAAGAGAACTTCTCAAAGGATAAGAAAAGTTCAGAAGGACAACTACAATGCTTCAAATGTCGAGGCTACGGCCACATTGCAACGGAATGTCCTAACAAGTATCCGGCAAAGAAGAAGGCGATGCAAGTCGTCACTTGGGATGACAACTCAACGTCAAATGAGTCGTCTTCGAGTGATGAAGAAAAGAGCTCCACCGCTTTCCACGCGTCCGTATCTTCACCCTTCATGTGCTTTATGGCAAGTACATCTGAGTCGTTGTCCAACTCCACTGTTGAAAAGAACGCAACGGACAACGAATCGGATGATTCGGAAGGTGAAGATTTTGCTCTAGCCTACCACAGACTTTTGAGGGACTCAAAGAAAGTGGCTAAGCAAAACAAGAGTTTGAGAGGGAGAGTGCATGATCTCGAAGAAGAAGCAAAAAGAGCGACTTCTCTCTCAAACGCTCTTGAAGTGGAAAGGGAAAACCTGATAAAGGCAAATGCTTCCCTTCAAGAGTCCAATGAGCAACTTGAGAAGGAACATACAAATCTGGTGGATAACGCGAATCACTTCTCAAAGCTCTACAACGAGGCTCGACAGGATAACCTGGAAATGACAAAGACCATTTTCCAACTCAAGAATGACTTACAGCAATTTTCCTTAGGAAGGAGTAAGTTGGATAAACTTCTTGGTCTTGGTCAAACAAACAAGTTCGGCCTCGGATACAATCGAACTGAAGACAATTTTAGTTCGGTTGGGACAGTCTTTGTGCCTCAGTCGGTATCTCCTCCTCCGACACCGGAAATCATGACAACTAACGACAACAAACCTACTTCATCCTCTTCAGAATCGTCAAGCACAAAGGTATGTTTTCGTTGTAATTCTGCAGGGCACATTGGAAGAAATTGCAAGATTGGAGCTCAAAGATCAAATCAACCACATCTTGCAACTGCTACCAACAAGTTCACTCCATGGAACTCAAAGAAGGATTTTCCTAAAGAAAAGGACATTGGTAGTACTTCAAACAAGACGATGACAAAAGAAAAAGACCAATCTTGCAAGACGTCTTCATCAAGGAAAACTTTTCAACCAGTGCCAACATACTCCAAAACTCAAAAGGTTTGGGTATGCAAAGGTGAAACCCCTCCTTGTCTTTAATCGTTCTTCGATTAAATTTTGTGTAGTTTATGTATACTACTTTCTTTTCTTCTTTTTCTTTTTGCCGACCCGTCAACCATCTTTGGGAGGTAAATGGTACATCTTTTTATTGGTTGATGATTTCTCTCGGTTTTCTTGGGTAGCATTTTTAAAAGAGAAAGCTGATACGTTTGACTCTTTTCATGAGATTTGCCATCGTATTATGATTGAAAAGAATGAAAAGATCATTCGTGTTAGAAGTGATAGAGGTGGAGAATTCATAAATTCAAAATTCATTGATTTTTGCACTTCAAATGGAATCAAACATGAATTCTCAGCACCCTATACACCTCAGCAGAATGGTGTTGTTGAGCGCAAGAACAGGGTTGTTCAAGAGATGGCGCGTGTGATGCTTCATAGCCGGAATTTACCGCTACATTTTTGGGCTGAAGCTGTGAACACCGCTGTCTATGTCATTAATAGAGTTTACTTGCGCCCAGGAACTTTAAATACACCATATGAGCTGTGGTTTAGTAGAAAACCCAATATCAAATATTTTCGTGTCTTCGGGAGTCGATGTTACATTTTACGTGACCGTGAAAATCTTGGAAAGTTCGACTCTCGAAGTGATGAAGGGATCTTTCTGGGTTATTCTACGAATAGCAGAGCATATCGAGTATTTAACATTGAATCTAAGACGATCGTAGAATCTATAAATGTTAAAGTAGATGAAGCTTTTCACTTTGAAACTGGAAAATCTACCCTCGATATCTCTCTAGATGATGATTCTCCTGCTAGTGCATCTTCTCATAATAATACTTCCAATATTAATGATGCATCTAATGGTTCTTCTAGTTTATCTGATGTGCAGGAATCATCTCATATATCTCCGAGTACTCCGCTTCAACAAACGTTACGAATCTCCAAGGATCATCCGGAATCGAATATTATTGGAGATCCACAAGAAGGAGTCAGAACTCGGAGGCAGTTGGTTTGTGGATTTGCTTGCTACGTATCTTTAATCGAACCAAAGAACATAGATGAAGCTCTTCAGGATGACTACTGGATTAAAGCAATGTAGGAAGAGCTCCATCAATTTGAGCGAAACAAAGTCTGGGAATTAACGAAGCCTCCAAAGCAACACAATGTGATAGGTACCAAATGGATCTTCAAGAACAAGAAAAATGAGGATGGTACTATCATCAGGAACAAGGCACGATTAGTTGCTCAAGGCTACTCTCAAGTAGAAGGTATAGACTTTGACGAAACATTCGCCCCTGTAGCTAGACTCGAGTCCATTCGTATACTGTTTGCTATTGCTTGTCATTTTAAAATCAAATTATTTCAAATGGACGTTAAGAGCGCATTTCTAAATGGGTTTTTAAATGAAGAAGTTTATGTGGCTCAACCGAAAGGTTTTGTAGATCATAAACAACCTAACCATGTTTTTCGTTTGAAAAAGGCTCTTTACGGTCTGAAACAAGCACCGCGAGCATGGTACGAAAGGTTAACAAAGCACCTTTTGGAGAAGGGCTATACTCGAGGGGGAGCTGATAGGACTCTCTTTGTGAAGCATTATCAAAACAATTTCATTGTAGCACAAATATATGTCGATGACATAGTATTTGGCGCAACAAGAGATAACGATGCTTCTAAATTCGCGGAGACCATGGAAAGCGAATTTGAGATGTCCATGATGGGCGAATTGACTTATTTTCTTGGATTGCAAATTAAACAAAATGATGAAGGTATTCACTTGAGTCAATCCAAGTATGCAATGGAGTTGGTCAAAAAGTTTGATCTAGAAAATTGTAAAGATTTTCCGACTCCAATGGGAACTAGCCACAAGGGACTTGGAAGTGAATCACATAGTGAGAATGTAGACGAGAAATTGTATCGAAGTATGATTGGAAGTCTACTTTACCTCACGGCTAGTCGCCCGGATATATCTTTTGGTGTTGGGATTTGCGCGAGATATCAATCAGCACCAAAGGAGGTTCACCTGAAAGCGGTGAGAAGGATCATCCGGTATATCAATGGATCAATTAATTTCGGAATTTGGTATCCTATGGGAACAAGTTTGGATATTGTTGGATACTCAGATGCCGATTGGGCAGGATCAGTGGATGATCGGAAAAGCACGAGTGGTGCATGCTTCTCTCTTGGCCATTGCCTTGTTGCATGGCACAGTAAAAAGCAGAACTGCATAGCACTCTCGACTGCCGAAGCGGAATACATTTCAGCTGGAAGTTGCTCAACTCAACTCATTTGGATGAAAAGCGTACTGAGCGACTTCCGCATTTCAGCATCTTCGGTAACAATACTTTGTGACAACACTAGTGCTATTAACATTTCTAAAAACCCTGTGTTGCACTCTAGAACAAAACATATTGAACTTAGATATCATTTTCTTAGAGAGCTAGTTGAATCAAATACTCTTCAACTCTCATATATTTCAACTGAGGATCAATTAGCTGACATTCTAACAAAACCTTTGGATCAAAAACGTTTTATTCATTTACGAAAAGCAATTGGGATGCTTTCCTTGAAGTAATCTTCTTTTTGAAATCCTTGCTTAGGATAGGTTTTGTATTTGTTTTTGTTTTGTTCATTATCTATGTTTGTACATAGGACATTAATTGAGCATAGATCATAATTGACTTTAATTGCATCTTTTCGCACATTTAGAAATTTATTATGCTTTTGCCATCATAATATTTCACTGTTGCAATGATCATTTATGTTAATTAAATCATCTTCTAAAGTGATCAAAGTCAATTTCTCTCTCTCTATGATCTCTTGGTATAGTCATTATCTTATTTGACTGCTTAGTCGAGTATGAAATCGAGATCAATATTTGGTTGAATACTTTATATCTTAAATAATTGATAGCCAATTGAGGGGGAGTCTTAGAAAAGGTAAAATGCTCAAAAGATGTGGAAAGAGTTACATCCCAATGAGGAGTGTGAAAACTACCACCACATGGAGGAAAGAGCTACCACCTCGGTTGTCCGAGTATTGTGTGCAGCTACCACATGTATACCAAGCATGGTTGTTCAAATTTTTGATTAAGTAAAATGCATGTTGAAATACTTGACTCTGTCAAATTTCAAGGTTGGTATAAGGTGGGTCTTTAATGAAAGATGCTCAAAGAGCCACTCTCTTCAACAGATTGTCTAGATATATTATCTATTATATTTGGGATTTCAAACATCTATTGATCTTTGTATTTCATTTTCTTTACTGAATTGATGATTTGATAAAGGCATTACTCATAAGATCAAGTTAGATGTAATTGAAGGTGTTCAACTTTAAGGGATTTAATTTTTGTAAATTTTCGTTTCATTTTTGGATATTATTGATAGATTTGGCATAATCTAATTCTTGTTGTATGAAACGATGATTTTTGTTTAAAGTTGATACAAATTTGTGCTTACAATCTTTTTCTGGTTTTTCTTGAATTTTTCTGAAATTTTCTAAAGAAAAAGTTGGGGCCGATCCGGATCGGGCTAGATGATCCGGATCCCGAACGCAGGAATTCTTCTGCGGGCTGACGATCCGGATTGTATCTGCCGATCCGGATCCCGAACGCAGTTTCTTACTGCGGGTAGCCGATCCGGATCGCAGTTATGAACTGATCCGGATTGCGGCTAGGTTTTATAAGGAACGAAAGGGGTTTTTGATTTCTTTACTCCAATCTTTTGTTCCAAAGTTTCCAGAGCCTCTCTCTCTAGATTTCATCCTTCCTGGAAGCTTTCAAACTCAGGTTCTTCAACTCCAAGTAAGTTTTATTGATCAAAATCTCGGTTTTTCACCGTTTTTCTCTTTTCCTCCTCAAACGTGATGAATTTCTTGGATCAACTTTGTTTGTGGATGGTTTTTGATCAAATTTCTTTTGAAATAAGAACTCTGGGTAGATTAGTTTTGATTATATGCTAGGTATTTTCCTGATTAACGGATTTTTAGGCTTCGATTTCTAAAATTTCGGTTTTAGGGCATATAATAAGGATTTTCGAAAATCATGCAATTGATCTATTTTTAAAAGTCCTTTTGCAAAACTAATTTGATTCTTAGTCTCTCTACATGATAATGATTCTTTGGATACAATTTTTTTTTCAATTTTTGAAAACTAAGAATTTTTGTGTTCTTGAGCTGGTTTTCACAGGACACCTTCTTAACTCAAGCACTTTGATCAATGGCACTCTCTTGGTTAATCCTTCTCCTGGTCACAATGGTGCACAAGAGTACATCTGTAAAAGAGGAACCGGATGTTTCAACAGGAGATAAGACAACCGAAGGCAGGGAGGACAGCTCGGAGTACGATACGAAAGAATGGGATGAATTCTTCAAAGATGTTCAACAGAAGATTGATGAGGAAAACAGGAAATCTGTCAAAGGCAAAAGGCTTATGAAATCTGCATCAACAACTAAGCAATATACAAGACGAAAGAATGTCCTAAGAAGTGAAAGTTTTCATAGTAGGCCTCTTACTAGAGCTCGCTCACTCTCTGGGGTTCTACAAACTGAATCTCCATGGGTTACGGGATTGGATGCACCATCTGCTTCTAGACAGCATCCATCACACTCGAAAAGACAGGATACAGACGCTGCTGTATTGGAATCGCTTCGCCAGGAACAACAAAGACTCTCTGCTGCACAAGAGAGGATATCGAAAGAACTTCAGCAAATTTCCTCTGAACACAAGAAGATCAAGAAGAAGTGTTCAACTATCTCGACAATGCTTAAAGGGATTTTGAGCAAGCTGAGTTGTACCAGCTCCGACTCCTCCGACTGAACTGCACCTTCCTTTTCTTTTTGTGCAGGATTTTGATTTTAGGATTTAGTTTTATACTTACTTTAGCTTAGTTCTCAGGTTTTACGTTTTATTGGAACTTTTCACTCTCCTAACATTTCGTAGTCTTAACTACATTTTGGCTTTGTTTTGTGACAAAAAGGGGGAGAGAGTTAGAGAGAACTTTGAACAATGAATGATGAAATTGAATGATGAAATATCAAGGTACAATGATGATGTGAATGAACATCAAGGTAAGGGAACTTGAACAATGATTGTGAAAATCTTGATGATGAAGATTTTGTATACATCAAGGTAAGTATCTCTTCAACTTCAACTTTGGTTTTTCATCTTGTGATTGTTTGCATGTCTCGACTAACTATTCGACTAACTATTTGGGCATGTAATATAACTAACAAGTTGATGTTGGACTAACATTTTGTGACATTTGGTTTTTAGTTGCATAGAAGATATGTTGGTTTTTGACTATGATTCTCTTACATATCTGAATTCTCAAATGTCATGATGATTAGATAAACTCTATCTCTGTACTAGGTTTTATATGCTAAATATTCTTGAGGTATCTAACGATCTCTTTTTGTCAAGAATGATTTCTTTGTGCAGAGAGTACAGATGTCTAAGTCTAGAGTCTGTTTTAGGAGTTTATCTCATGTTTTTAAATTTTTGGATCTCCATTGTAAATTTTTGTTGTATGGTGATAGCAACAAAAATATCTTTTTGAATTTTCTTTAGTGGATCTATGTTTTGTCACGAAACCGCCAAAGGGGGAGATTGTTACGGAATTTGAGTTGGCGTAGTTTCGTGAAAGTCTCAAGTCTTGAAGATTGAAGGTGAAGAAAGTTGGATCATTTAACTCAATCTCAAGAAAGAAGAATTCAAAAGGATCAGGTATGTTTTACTAAAGATTTTGTGTGATCCGAATACTTCTTGTAGTGTAGAAACACTTGGAAGAATCTTTCATTGCATAAAAATCAAAAACTGGACTTGGGACATGTTCAGGATACGGATCAGGTTGTTCGATCCGGATCCCGAAGGTGGTTCGTTCATACACCAGTTCAATCCGGATCGTAGTCTCTTGATCCGGATCCCGAACAGTGAGTTTACCATTTTCCTTGAACGATCCGGATCATGCTTCACAATCCGGATCCCGAACGTTGATGTTTGGTAAACTGTATGAACGATCCGGATCATGCACTTCGATCCGGATCCCGAACCTTCGTTTTTCTGGAACTGGCTGACTCGTTACGACGATCCGGATCACAGCTAGTCCGATCCGGATCGCCGTCCGTAAAATTTCCAGAAATGTTAGGTTTTTGATACTTATCTCCTTCCTAGGGTTTCTAACCTATAAATACACCCTATGACTCTTTTTCTAGGGTGAATCCACCGTGAATCAAAATAGCCGTCATTTTCATATATCATCTTTTACGGCTATAGATCCACATATAGAGAAGAAAGGAAATCATTAGAGAATACTCTATGTTTCTTCATCTATATTGATTAGTTTGATTCTAGGTTTTCATACTCACATCTTGAGTTGAATCAAACTAATGAATACTTAGATGGTATTTCCGATCTATCTTTGATCTAAGTATTCGGCGGATCATCACCACCCAAAACAACGATTTACCCCAAAAATCGGCGCGTGGATTCGCGTGTCCTTGTGGATTCAAGGTTCAACCGCTCTCGTGGATTCGGAGCGAGGCACGTTCGTGGATTCGAAGGGTGCTATTGGGTGAAGACCGTGGATTCGGTCGGACGTCGTGGATTCGACGTTGGACGCCGTGGATTCGGCGTTGGGCGCAGATCGTGGATTCGAGAAGCGTCGCGGAGCGAGCGGAGAAGATCCTCTAGGAGCGTATGGAAAAGGTTGAGTCGTAAGTGTGTACGGTAAATCACCTTGTACGTGTTTTAATTCTAGTGGATTTCTGCCGTGTTATCGGTCCCGTGGTTTTTTACTCCGGTGATGGAGTTTTCCACGTAAAAATCTTGCGTATTATTTTTTATTTCCGCATTGGGTTTTATCGCAACGATTTTTGAGTGTTTATGCGTTTACACCTATTCACCCCCCTCTAGGTGTTTTTTCCCCTATTTAGATCCGTATTACATATAACCCAACAATTTTTGGATTGAGCACACCGACTCCACGGTTGAGCTTTTTGAAGAGAAAAAGCTCTGGGCATGTGTATTTTCAGATTACAGCGGAGTTCGGGAGGTTCCGAACTGCGGCGGAAGGCCCGAAGCCAAAAAGTGAGTTATAGTTGGCTTGTTGGAATATTTTATTCATTAATTGTTTTAATTAAGCCCTTGTTAATGTTGCCTTCTCCTTAAATGCTGCTGGTGGGGTTGGAGTTGACAGAGGAGTTGGTGGTGGCTTAATTATGGTAGGTGAGTTGGTGGGTTTAATTAACCCCATTAAATTAGTATCACTTTGCTTTATTTAGGCTCTCTCTCTCTCTCGAAACCCACCTCACCACCATCACCTCCATGGAGCTCCTGTAGCATGGAGTGAAGCAGAGGAAGACGGAGAGGGAAGGAGAAAGAACAAGAAGAAGAGTTAGAGGAAGGGTGTTTTTGCGCTTTTTCTTCTCCAAGCGAGGACGTGGAGCCGAGCGAGGGCCGGCGTGCCGCGAAGAGGTTGGTTGGTTATATTTTTTTATTTTATTATTATTTTTGCGAGCTTGGGTTTGGTTCTTTCCTCTTCCTTTCTTTTCCGGTTTGGGTGGCCTTGCGGACAAATTGTCCGAGGCTGGCGGTGCTGCGCGAGCCACGCCCGCGCGGAGTTGGGCGGCGCGTGGCTGTGAGGGCCACCGCTGCGCGGGCGCGCATGAGCGCCGCACACAGCATGCGCCCTGCTGCCATAATTATGCAGCAGGGCACCGGCCCGTCCTGGTTGCGCAGCAGGCCGCGCGGCATGCGGCCTGCTGCCGTGGTGCACTGCAGGCCGCGCGCTAGGCGCGCGGCACTGCAGGGTGGCCGCGCGGGCGCCCTTGGGGCCGCGCGGCACTGCAGGCCGTGTGCTAGGCGCGCGGCACTGCAGGGAGGCCGCGCGGGCGCCCTTGGGGCCGCGCAGCACTGCAGGACGCGCGCTAGGCGCGCGGCACTGCAGGGATGCCGCACGGGCGGCCCATTGGACCGCGCGGCCCGGCAGGCCGCGCGCTAGGTGCGCGGCACTGTAGGGAGGCCGCCCGGGCGGCCCTTTGGGCCCCGCGGCCCTGCAGGCCGCACGCTAGGCGTGCGACACTGCAGGGAGGCCGCGCGGGCGCCCTTGGGGCCCCGCGGCCCTGCAGGCCGCGCGCCAGGCGCGCGGCACAGCAGGGCGCCGCGCGGGCGGCCTTTGTGCCGCGCGGCTGACCCTTCGCCGCACGGGGCTGGGTTCCGAGCCGTGCGGCCGCGGGCCTCGCTGTTGCCGCACAGGCTGCGACTCGGCGACACGCCGCGGCGTGTGCCCGGTGGGTTTTCCGCGCAACGCGCGGCGTTTTTCGTCGCCGGATGGGTTTCTTTCGCCGTTGTGAGCGCGGGTTTGGCCGCGTGTTATCTGATCCCGGTTCCTCTTCTTATCTCGCAGTAGTGGCATAGTGTTTGCTTCCTACGTGGCCGGTGGCGCGTGTTTTGCCGCGTGGAGCTGCGGGATCGCATCGGGACCTCCGTTTGGCGCACGGTTTCACGGATTTATCCCAGGTGGGTTGGTTTTGTTCCAAATCACAGAATGCTCATAATGCTTCCTTATGCAAAGGTATGGTGACCCCTTTTTGCCATTATTGTTTTATCTGGTGACTGTCTGACAGTCGCGATAGGTTTGGAGGAACCCGGGCTTGTTTTGGTGCACCCTTCTGTTAGTGGGCATTGTTAACGCTCCCGAGCCAATTTTATAAACCGAGAAAACCCTTTTATGCAAGAACTTATCCTGAACATATGTTTTAGTAGGCGATACATCTAGCCTTGTAGAGGGTTCGGGATTTCTTGCGGGTTTATCAGGTTTTAGTCGAGGGATGTTGCTCCGACTTGGACACGAGTGTGAGGGGTGTCTTTGAGCATTTGAGTTGTTCCGATCTAGTTGATCGTAGACTTTAGCCTGCTTATACTACTTGTTGAAATATAGGAGGCGTAGATGTACTGATGCCACTGGCCGAGTTACCAGATGGATACCTATCACTGGCCGAGTTACCAGGTGGATACATATCACTGGCCGAGTTACCAGATGATACATGCCACTGGCCGAGTTACCAGATGGATACATATCACTGGCCGAGTTACCAGATGGATGCATATCACTGGCCGAGTTACCAGATGGATGCATATCACTGGCCGAGTTACCAGATGGATACCTATCACTGGCCGAGTTACTAGGTGGATACATATCACTGGCCGAGTTACCAGATGATAAATGCCACTGGCCGAGTTACCAGATGGATACATATCACTGGCCGAGTTGCCAGATGGATGCATATCACTGGCCGAGTTACCGATGGATGCATATCACTGGCCGAGTTACCAGATGGATACGTATCACTGGCCGAGTTACCAGGTGGATACATACCACTGGCCGAGTTACCAGATGGATACATATCACTGGCCGAGTTGCCAGATGATACATGCCACTAGCCGAGTTACCAGATAGCTACATGCCCTGGTCGAATTACCAGGTGGGTACATGCCCTGGCCGAGTTACCAGGTGGTTACTTGAATGAAATTGAGATGACTTTCTAGTGTCATGTGAGAGTTTTAGCATTTCCAGTGCGGGGGCGGAAGGTATGGGCGGCTATGCCTACAGCCTGTTCTTGTTTGATAGGGTTGTAGGTGTCAGTCGTTCAGAATTTCCAGGCCTCCTGTGAGAGAGATTGAGAACTTATTCCCTGCATTGCATCGTGACATATAGTGGTAGATTCATTTCCAGCATTCATATTCTATCTATCTATCTATCTGTTTTTGTCTCCACCTGACTTAGTGGGCATACCGCTGGTTTTGGTGTCGGTACCCACTGAGATCTGCCTGTTGCAGTAGATCTCACACCCGCTGTGATGACAGGTGTTCCTGAGGCGACCGTTCCAGGTTCGGCTCGTTCGGAGCCTTCAGACCGAGGTAAGAGCGTGGCCGGCTAGTTCCTACCCGAGTCTGTGGGGTCGGTGGTAGAGTCACCCGAGTTTATTTTTGGTTTCAATTTTGTACCTGATAGTGTTTTGTACTTATGCTTTTGTGAGTTAGTGGATTGGTGTACTTGGACTTTTACCACTTAGTGATTTCTGTTGTTTATTTCTTCTTTTTCAGTATAGCTTCTTTTCAGCTCTGATACTTGTATAGATATAGATCTCTACTGCAGGTTAGACGCTTCGTCTGTACGGCAGTTTCCGTACAGACGGCGGATCTGTTGGCGAGCCCGGGTCGCAGTTCGACCCCGAGGCGTGACACCGCCGCGCCCCTCTCTGTAGACCGCGCATTAAGAACCGGCCAACCCGGTGACGCCACATGTCCAGCGCCGGGTCTACGCACCATGCCGCGCCACTCTGTGGACCGAGCACTGCACGCCGGCCAATGATAGGCCACCACGTGGCATTTCGGCGGTCTACGGTCCCCCCCCATGCACCAGAATCCACTGAAAACTTTCGGGAGTCCGTTTTTGGGCATCCGGACTCAGAAACATACAAGAAAATAGCCGTTTTCAAGTGTTTTTCCATGCTGAATCCAAATCCAACCTCTGTTTGGCCCAAAAACCTTTCAAAAATTCGGCAAAAGCAGTCGAAAGACAATCCAGCTCTAGATACCTTACTGGGTCCATCTGTGGCATCCCTTTGATGCACTATGGGCCAGACACATAATTAATAGGTGTTTCTCACTGTGGATTCACGGGAAAAACTGCATGGGGTCCTGGACCACTATATCCTCCCCACTAAAAAAAAGTTTCATCCTCGAAATAAAAGTCATACCTCAAGCCGGGGCCTCGAACAAGTAGGGATAGGTGTCCATCATCGTCGACTCCAGCTCCCAGGTAGCCTCGCGCTCGCCATGATTACTCCACAAGATCTTCACATAAGGGATGGCCCGACTGCGCAATTCCCTCACCTCTCGATCAAGAATCCGCAGCGGGCGCTCTACGTAGCTCAAATCCTCGCTGCTCTCCTGTCACGCCCCGGGGTCGAAACTGCGACCCGGGCTCGCCAACAGACCCGCCACCTATGCTAAACCCCGCATAGGCGAAGCGTCCTACCTGCAAGAAAGGTGCTACAGCTAAACAGATATCAGAGCTATAAGATAAAACTGCTGTAAAAATAAAATCAACCACTGTACAACTGGAAAATAATACAACAATGTCCACCTCCCAAAATGATAATTGTACAATATCCTCAGATACAAAACTCATAGCTCAACAGGGAGGTATCTCCAATAAATACATCAGTGTACAGGCTCTCAATACATATCATATCCTCACTACATCGATCTCTCAAAAGAGAAAATAAAATACCTAATCTACTGAAGATCTCCTCTAAAGGGTACTGCTACTCTCTAACGATGGGTAGGGATCTAGCTCGCGACTCCCTCGCCTCGATCAACAACCGCAGAATCAGCAGCATCCGCTAAGACTCTGCAAAACAAAGGAGAGAAAGGGGAAAAGAGGGGGAAAACCCCCAGCGGGTGTGAGAACTACACCAAAAAGGGAGTTCTCAGTGGGTACCATCGCCAGGCCCGGCGATTAGCCCACTAAGACCACTAGAGGCAATAAATAACTAAGCAGTAAAAACTGAACTAGAAAGGCTGGAGATACTCTACAGCTACCCTACCTCCATCTAAATGCTCAACCTCTCACCCAATGGTCAAAGTACTCACGACGACACGGGACCACCGTCAAACCTGACGGCTCCCAACTACACTAGCACTGGTCTAAACACAGCTACTAGCCTCCACTCAGCCCCCCAAGCACGAGTGCAACTATAAAGGTATCTGACCGAATAAACCCAATCAAATGAACCGGTATAAAACCCGGTACTGCCTGCTCTGCTGTCGAACTCAAGAACTCATCTGTGGGAAATACTGACCGACTACTGACCGGCACGGTCGCATCCCAAAATAGGTGACAGACCGACTACTGACTGGTATAGTCGCATCCCAAAATAGGTGACAGACCGACTACTGACCGGTACGGTCGCATCCCAAAATAGGTGACAGACCGACTACTGACCGGTACGGTCGCATCCCAAAATAGGTGACAGACCGGCTACTGACCGGTACGGTCGCACACTAAATAAGTAATGGACCGGCTCCTGACCGGCACGGTCGCACACTAAATAAGTAACGGACCGGCTCCTGACCGGCACGGTCGCACACTAAATAAGTAACAGACCGGCTCCTGACCGGCACGGTCGCACACTAAATAAATGGAAAACTCCGCCCACTAGAGAATCTGATAACCAATCTGGTGCATAAATAAATGTCCGGTCAACCGCCCAATATCCGCGGTTGCCGCAATACCCTGCCGTCTATAATCCAGCACAATAACCGACCTCCGGTCAACCGCCCAAAATCCGCGGTTGCCATAAAGCCCTCTAGTCCAAAATCATGTCCTACCACCGATGTCCTATAACCGACATCCGGTCAACCGCCCAATATCCGCGGTTGCCGCAAAACCCACAATCCACAATCCAGGCCCCGGCTACACTATCCCAAACCCCTGCTCAAACCCGAGCAACAATAACCTCCTGACTAAAGAATAAGGAGAACAGATGTGACACCCCCGGAATTTGGATTAGTCCTATATATAAATGATATAATAGGACTAAATCTCTAACCCGGCTATAGCATTTTGGATGGTAGCAAGATCCAAGAGGAACATGAGAGTTAAGCGTGCTAGAGCTAGAGTAGTTCTAGGATGGGTGACCCCCTGGGAAGTGGGGCGTCACAGTTGGTATCAGAGCCATTCACCAGCCGGAAATGTGAGATGAGTCTCGGCTGAGCCAGGGTTATATAGCGGGTAGAGTGTGGCTCCCCGGCTAATGACCATTGTAGGTGGAGTGCAGCTCCCTACAAGGTCGGCTAAGGCTAGCGAGACCAGTCTCACATCGCCTGGTGCTTGTGAGTGTGCTTGAGTCTGACGTGGACGTCAGGGCTTAAAGGGGGGAAGAATGTGACACCCCCGGAATTTGGATTAGTCCTATATATAAATGATATAATA
The DNA here is from genome assembly GCA_029204045.2 of Tillandsia leiboldiana. Lineage (NCBI taxonomy): Eukaryota > Viridiplantae > Streptophyta > Magnoliopsida > Poales > Bromeliaceae > Tillandsia > Tillandsia leiboldiana. Next base: position 33,687,542 of record CM055068.1, on the reverse strand, counting down.
GGACTAAATCTCTAACCCGGCTATAGCATTTTGGATGGTAGCAAGATCCAAGAGGAACATGAGAGTTAAGCGTGCTAGAGCTAGAGTAGTTCTAGGATGGGTGACCCCCTGGGAAGTGGGGCGTCACAGCTCTAATCAGTCACGCCCCGGGGTCGAAACTGCGACCCGGGCTCGCTAACAGATCCGCCATCTGTACGGAAACTGCCGTACAGACGAAGCGTCTAACCTGCAGAAAGAATCAACTACAGTATACAGATATCAGAGCTGAAAGTAACTACTAAAAACTGAAATCCAAACACTGTACAACTGAAAATAAATACAATATCCATCTCCCAAATTCGATCATATAAAAAGTCTTCTGATACAAAAACCCAAAAGGGAGATATCTCCAATAAAAACATCAGTGTACGAGCTCTCAAAACAAATATCCTCACTACATCAGTCTCTCAAACTGTAAAATAAAGTACAACTCTATACCTCACAACAAAGGTCTCTCAACAGAGGAAAAAGAAGTAAACTAATCTACTGAAGCTCTCCTCTGGAGGGGTACCGCTACACTCCAACGACGGGTAGGGAACTAGCTCACGACTCCCTCGCCTCGGTCAGAAGGATCAGCAACTGGAGCAACAGGAACAGGAGAAGAAGTTCCTGGGAAAAAAGACACCGTGACGGGTGTGAGAACTACTTCCCATAGTAGTTCTCAGTGGGTGCCGTCAACAAGCCCAACGGTCTGCCCACTAAGTCTACTAGAGGCAAAGATAACAGTGTGATGAAAACTGAACAAGAAAACCTGGAACTACTCTACAGCTACCATGCCTCTATCTAGATGCCCAAAAAGTGGAACAGATGAAAGTAAAAGTGACCACTCGCACCCAAGGTGCTCAATCGACCCAATCGAACTGACTGCCTCATAGGGTCCAGTCAAGCCTGCGCCTGTCGACTAGGAACGCACCTGCCCACTACCACACATCCGCATGAGGACGGGATTTACGTGGGGCGTCCTGTCCGACTAACTCACCCCTCGCGCAAAACTGCCTCAACAGGCCCATCGTTGCATCCACTGCGGAAAACTGCCTCCACAGGCCAACCATCATATCCACAGCGGCATCTCAGGGACGCGACTCCAACTGAGGAAAACGGCGCGGCAAAGAGTATCAAACATTGGCATAAGCAGGCTATAGCCAAGATCCACGCTCACTCTCAGAACGGTAGGACTCAAGATCCCCAAATATCTCGCCCAACAGTCGGAGCACTCTCGACGACTCAGCTGATCAGCTCGCACGAAACACGAGACACTAGCCTCTCCAACAGCTCGCAGCACAAAGCACACTGGCTGGAGGTACTCCACAGCCAGGAACGAACGACAACTCAGGCTAACAATACTGGTCGGACAACACTCAACGACCTGGGACCACCGTCAACCACAACGGTTCCCAACAACACTGACCAGAAGATACTCGACGGCCCGGGACTACCGTCTGCTCAACGGCTCCCTCCCACGACAGCACAACAGGGATACAAGACCTTCCGGGACTACCGTTTACCCAAACGGCTCCCGGCACGGATAAGCAACCCACTACAACTACCAGACTCCACTCTGCTCCCAAGCACCAGTGCAAATGCATCCCACACTAAAAGACAGTCCCGACCTCTCGGCCCACTACCCGGGCGAGGATAACACTATGTCCAGGAATAGAAAAATAGTGTGGGTGTCTAAACATAAATAACCCTAGCCCAAGTGAGGGTTTTCTACTGGTCTGGTTACACATGCAACATTTGACGGGGGTGCTAGGTCAAGTTCCAAGATAACTATATTAACAGATGATAAAAGGAATAACAATTCCTAAAACCTAGCATGCTACACAAGTAAATAAACTATCATGCATAGTCCTACATCAGTAGAATTACAGTATAGTCCATAAAACTTGGAGATAAGGCCACCCACCTCGATTTGCCACCAATTGCTCGTAGACACTTGCAATTGGCCTCCACGCGATCCGCACGCAAAACGGTGCACGGCGTCGGAGACCTCACGCAAATCGGAGCACGGTGCCGGAAACCGCACGCAAAACGGAGTCCGCATGCAAAACGGTGCACGGCGTCGGAGACCGCACGCAAAACGGTGCAGTAACACGGTCCCTAACACAGATAAGAGCAAGAGGGTCAATTTACTGTCCAAAAGAACGCTCCAAACTGTGCCAAAAACACCGCAAAATTAGCACACGGGACCTAACCGACTGTGCCGTGCCGCCCAACTGCTCCGTTGGAACACCTCGCGCGCTCCACGAGGTCCACGACGCACCGCCACACCTCACCCAAACTCCTCCCTCACACCCTCTCGCTCTCGGAGAAGAAAGAAAAGAAAAAGGAGGAGAAAACGGTGAGCGGGGGAGAAAGAAGAAAAAAAAAAGAGAGAGGAGAGAGAAGGGTGGTCCACGGTGCACCGGTCCACGGCGCACCGGCCAACCAGGAGCCTCCAGCCGCTGGTCCACGCAGCCGGGTCCATTCCAAAAATCCGATTTGCCAATTTCCAACTCTAAAAATTTCCGAAGGCAACCGGAGAGGAAATCTTTTATCCAAACTTCGCCCGGAGTCCAAATTTGACACCCGCGTCGCGCGAAACCACCTCCAAACACTCGACGGGTCCTCCAAATTTTCCACGGGATCCCTTTTTAAGCCCGAAGTCCAACACTTGTGTCCAAATTGCGCGCAAACACCACCGACACACCACGCAGGCCTCCAGTGATGCAACTAAATCTCAAATTGCAACACAAATCCATTTCTCGGGCCCGACAAGCGCACAAACACCCCCAACGGCCACAAAAAGCTGCCCAACAACCAGCAAACCCTACGCGGGGGATTCCGGGACCTCACACTCTCCCCCACTAAAAGAAAGTTTCGTCCTCGAAACTAGATCAAGTCCATCAAGAGCCACAAATCCCACGGGTAGTTATCCATCAATACGCCTCCAGCTCCCGAAACACGATTCGCTCCCCGTGATTACTCCTCAACAACAACAACAATAAGTACGGCATGGCCCGATGTGCAATTCTCTCATCTCTTGAGCCAGAAATTGCAACGGGCGTCCCTCGCACTCCAACAATCACAGATCTCAAAGGGGCAAGCAAAACACGGGCGAGGAAAAACACATCACTCCTGAGCTGAGACGTGAAATACCCAAGGGCTCCAATAAAAGGCTGGGGGAAAACGGAAATAACCACTAGTGCAACACGCACCAAACCACATCATGGTGCCAACCTCAACAAGGCGACCCGAAGCATACCCACACAATCATCCAATTAGGAAAGGAATCCAATAAGCTGGGGTTTTCACTAGGTTACTTCCCGATCCAAAACCACCCGAGTGGACTACTCACTGTAGGCTAACCTCAAAAGGGATCCTCAAGAGACACAATCTCATGCCACAGTTGGTCACTCAACATGCTATCATAACCCCAACGGACCCACGGGTCGAAGTCGATCCCTCAACTCATAAAGAACACCCTGACGGGGACCAAACCGTCGGTGAACGGGACTGAAAATTGGCTCACAAGGCGATCATAACGCTGATGCCCAAACTCGCGGTCAAAAGTCCGAACCATTAAAAAAAAACTCTCACCGTTGTGTACCTACAACGTGGCACCACTGCCGTGCACCAACAGCGTGGCATCACCACCGTGTATCAACGGTGTGGCATCACCACCGTGTATCAACGGTGTGGCATCACCACCGTGTATCAACGGTGTGGCATCACCACCGTGTATCAACGGTGTGGCATCACCACCGTGTTTCAACGGTGTGGCATCATCACCGTGTTCATCATCACCGTGTTTCAACGGTGTGGCATCACTCAAGCATCAAGGTCTCAGATCCTCACAGTCCTATACCCAACACTACCTCGAAATCCCGGAGCTGAGGAAGGGCCAAAAGATCAACGGGCAAAAACCAGGGCCCTAACTGCACTGGGCAGGACCAACAACACTCATCTATGTGCAACACGTGATCAGGTATCTGAACCTCACGAGCACAAGCTAAGGGTCCTATCTCTAGCCCATACAACAATGCAAATGCCCTACAGAAGAAATGAATGCGATGCTCCGGTAACAAATAACGCTCAAGTGCGTGAAGGGGAGATAAGATTAATACCTGCCACCACGAGGCTAGCTGCCCCCGAATCCTCATCCTGTGCGACATAGACGCTCCCGCTCGGGGGGGGGGGGGGGTCGTCCGACGGACTGCCGCGAAGAAGTGGCCCTAACAATCTGGCCATAACCTGTCGAAGCTCCGCCTGTCTAGAAGAGCGGAGGGGGAGGAGCTGAAGCTGCCAATGCGACTGATGACCCCGCTTTAGGACAAGACCATGATCTGTGCCCTGTCTGTGGTCACACTGCGGCGCAGAATGCGGCCCACCACAAATGACACAGTCATCCCGCTGCTGCTGCTGGTACATCGGCTGTGGAGAACCTCCTGGTCTCTGTCTCCTCGGAGAGTCACGACCCTCTGACTGGGATCGTGGCGGCCCCGGGGGTCTCGATCTACTCGACTGTCCAAACACAGGCGGCACTGGATGCCTCTCCCCGGAGCTAGTCCCTGGCGCTCCGTCTATCTCTGGCATGATCACTGATCCTCGGTCAACCCGCTAAGCATGCTCAATCGCTGCATCTAACGTCGGCACCCGCCGAGAATACACCAAGTGATAAATATTCCGATGTAGTCCTTTCTCAACTAGTTTAACCTCCTGGGTCTCATCCAGGCGACATGGGGTACACCGCTCAACAATCGCAAAACTCGTGAACATACTCCAGAAGGGGTCGACTCCCCTGCTGCAGGTGTCTAAGATCCCCTTTTAGTTTCTGCTTATACTGTCAGGAAAGAAGGCCCTGAACAGCAAAGCACGAAACTGGTTCCAAGTCAACAACTGCGCTCCCGGTAGTCCAACAGGACGAACACGACACCACCAAATCTCGGCGTCCTGTCAGACCATCTCAATCTCACTAAAGCAACCACCTGGTAACTCGACCAGGGCATGTACCCACCTGGTAACTCGGCCAGGGGTATGTACCCATCTGGTAGCTCGGCCAGTGGAAAGTGTCCTCCTGGTATCTCGTCCAGGGAAAGGTGTCCTCCTGGTAACTCGGCCAGGGCATGTGCCCACCTGGTAACTCGACCAGGGGCGATGTATCCATCTGGTAGCTCGGCCAGTGGAAAATGTCCTACTGGTATCTCGGCCAGGGAAAAGTGTCCTCCTGGTAACTCGGCCAGGGCATGTGCCCACCTGGTAACTCGACCAGGGGCAATGTATCCATCTGGTAGCTCGGCCAGTGGAAAGTATTCTCCTGGTAACTCGGCCAGGGAACAGTGTCCTCCTAGTAACTCGGCCAGGGAATGTGCCCACCTGGTAACTCGGCCAGAGGCAATGTGTCCATTTGGTAGCTCGGCCAGTGGAAAGTATCCTCCTGGTAACTCGGCCAGGGAAAAGTGTCCTCCTAGTAACTCGGCCAGGGAATGTGCCCACCTGGTAACTCGGCCAGAGGCAATGTGTCCATCTGGTAGCTCGGCCAGTGGAAAAGATCCTCCTGGTAACTCGGCCAGGGACATGTGCCCACCTGGTAACTCGGCCAGGGCATGTGCCCACCTGGTAACTCGGCCAGAGGCAATGTGTCCATCTGGTAGCTCGGCCAGTGGAAAAGATCCTCCTGGTAACTCGGCCAGGGACATGTGCCCACCTGGTAACTCGGCCAGGGCATGTGCCCACCTGGTAACTCGGCCAGAGGCATGTGCCCACCTGGTAACTCGACCAGGGGGAGTGTATCCATCTGGTAGCTCGGCTAGTGGAAAGTATCTACACAGCTGGGACCGCCGTCACTCCAAACGGCTCCCACAACAACACACAACTCATAGGCGAGAAGAACCGACTGACGCGGCAAAGATCCGAAAATCCCGATAGACTGGTGCCTAGAACCCCAATCAAACAAGAACAGACTCTAGGCTCAGCCTATCGAAGTTCTCGATCCTTTACCGTTCAGGGATTTGGCCCTTCTCGGTTAAAGTGGGAAACTATCTCAACACACAAACTCCTGGGTCTCGCTCTGCTCTGATAGCTCTGCCTTCCGCTGCTCGGGTAATCATCAGGTGCGGGGTGTGTCCTCTTCACAACACGACGTCTCAGGAGTATCGTAGTCCACTGCACAATAACAAGCGTCAGGACACAACAACCATACGACCCAATCCAGCGAAAGTCTAAGACATGTCATCCATTCCATAGCATTATGTTGTGTGCAGCCAACATAATCGCTTAGGAAAGTAAACATGCCAATCACTCATCCCGTCTCTTGGGAGAGGTATAAAACTCAATCAGGACTCTCGCTAGAAGTCACGACTCTCACGTAGTCATCCTAATGTCCAACCACAAGCCTAGGGTTACTAAGTCCACCACGACCTACAACCTAGGCTCTGATACCACTCTAATCAGTCACGCCCCGGGGTCGAAACTGCGACCCGGGCTCGCTAACAGATCCGCCATCTGTACGGAAACTGCCGTACAGACGAAGCGTCTAACCTGCAGAAAGAATCAACTACAGTATACAGATATCAGAGCTAAAAGTAAACTACTAAAAACTGAAATCCAAACACTGTACAACTGAAAATAAATATAATATCCATCTCCCAAATTCGATCATATAAAAGTCCTCTGATACAAAAACCCAAAATGGAGATATCTCCAATAAAAACATCAGTGTACGAGCTCTCAAAACAAATATCCTCACTACTTCAGTCTCTCAAACTGTAAAATAAAGTACAACTCTATACCTCACAACAAAGGTCTCTCAACAGAGGAAAAAGAAGTAACTAATCTACTGAAGCTCTCCTCTGGAGGGGTACCGCTACACTCCAACGACGGGTAGGGAACTAGCTCACGACTCCCTCGCCTCGGTCAGAAGGATCAGCAACTGGAGCAACAGGAACAGGAGAAGAAGTTCCTGGGAAAAAAGACACCGCGACGGGTGTGAGAACTACTTCCCATAGTAGTTCTCAGTGGGTGCCGTCAACAAGCCCAACGGTCTACCCACTAAGTCTACTAGAGGCAAAGATAACAGTGTGATGAAAACTGAACAAGAAAACCTGGAACTACTCTACAGCTACCATGCCTCTATCTAGATGCCCAAAAAGTGGAACAGAAGAAAGTAAAAGTGACCACTCGCACCAAGGTGCTCAATCGACCCAATCGAACTGACTGCCTCATAGGGTCCAGTCAGCCTGCGCCTGTCGACTAGGAACACACCTGCCCACTACCACACATCCGCATGAGGACGGGATTTACGTGGGGCGTCCTGTCCGACTAACTATCCCCTCGCGCAAAACTGCCTCAACAGGCCCATCGTTGCATCCACTGCGGAAAACTGCCTCCACAGGCCAACCATCGTATCCACAGCGGCATCTCAGGGATGCGACTCCAACTGAGGAAAACGGCGCGGCAAAGAGTATCAAACATTGGCATATAGCAGGCTATAGCCAAGATCCACGCTCACTCTCAGAACGGTAGGACTCAAGATCCCCAAATATCTCGCCCAACAGTCGGAGCACTCTCGACGACTCAGCTGATCAGCTCGCACGAAACACGAGACACTAGCCTCTCCAACAGCTCGCAGCACAAAGCACACTGCTGGAGGTACTCCACAGCCAGGAACGACCGACAACTCAGGCTAACAATACTGGTCGGACAAACACTCAACGACCTGGGACCACCGTCAACCACAACGGTTCCCAAAACACTGACCGGAAGATACTCGACGGCCCGGGACTACCGTCTGCTCAACGGCTCCCTCCCACGACAGCACAACAGGGATACAAGACCTCTCCGGGACTACCGTTACCCAAACGGCTCCCGGCACGGATAGCAACCCACTACAACTACCAGACTCCACTCTGCTCCCAGCACGAGTGCAAATGCATCCCACACTAAAAGATAGTCCCCGACCTCTCGGCCCACTACCCGGGCGAGGATAACACTATGTCCAGGAATAGAAAAATAGTGTGGGTGTCTAAACATAAATAACCCTAGCCCAAGTGAGGGTTTTCTACTGGTCTGGTTACACAATGCAACTATGACGGGGGTGCTAGGTCAAGTTCCAAGATAACTATATTAACAGATGATAAAAGGAATAACAATTCCTAAACCTAGCATGCTACACAAGTAAAATAACTATCATGCATAGTCCTACATCAGTAGAATTACAGTACAGTCCATAAAACTTGGAGATAAGGCCACCCACCTCGATTTGCCACCAGTGCTCGTAGACACTTGCAATTGGCCTCCACGCGATCCGCACGCAAAACGGTGCACGGCGTCGAAGACCGCACGCAAATCAGAGCACGATGCCGAAACCCGAGCGCAAAACGGAGTCCGCACGCAAAACGGAGCACGGTACCAAAACCCGCGCGCAAAACAGAGTTCGCACGCAAAACGGTGCACGTCGCCGGAGTCCGCACGCAAAACGGAGCACGTGTGCCGAAACCCGCGTGCAAAACGGAGTCCGCACGCAAAACGGTGCACGTCACCGGAGTCCGCACGCAAAACGGAGCACGGCGTCGGGGTTCGTACGCAAAACAGAGCAGTAAAAAATACGGTCCCTAACACAGATAAAAACAAGGGGTTAATTCACAATCCAAAAGAACGCCCCAAAACTGTGCCAAAGAACACCGTAAAAAAAGTGCGGGACCTACCCGACTGCGCCGCGCCGCCCAACCGCCCCGTTGGAAAATCCCGTGCGCTCCACGAGGCCCACGACACCACGCCGCACTTCCCACCATCTCCTCCCTCACTCTCCTTCAAGCATGGTTGAAGAAGAAAGGAAAAGAGAGGAATAAAATGGCGTGCGGAGGAGAAAGAAGGAAGAAGAAGATGAGGGGAAAGGGGATGGTCCACGGTGCACCGGTTCCACGGTGCACCGGCCAATCCAGGCCCTCCAGCCGCCGGTCCACGGCACAAAAGCCGGTGCACCAGGTGCAGGCGACCGCGCGCCGCGCCACATGGCCGCGCGCCTTGCGCGCCACGCGGGCGCGCAGCCCGCGCGCCACAAACGGGCGCATGACACCACGCCCGCGCAGGCGCGGGACACGGCACGCCACAACGGCACGTGCCCCCGCGCGCCCGAGCGGGCGCCAGTGGGGGCCCGCCACGTGGCGCCCCCCGCATGCGCCCCACGCCACAGGCGCGCTTCCCAGCGCGCCTGCCTGCCGCGCCATCCCGTGCCGTACGCCCTCGGGATTCATGCCGCGTCACACCTCGAATCTCGTGCCGCGTCGCTTCGAAAAATGCGCACAGCCTCCGGGCTCCGGAAAAAGCAAGTAAATAGTCCATTCCCAACAATTTCGCGCGCTGAATCCAAAAACGATGTCCGTTCCTCCAAATTCTCATCCGAAATTTTGCCGAATGCCCCCGGATAGCCCACTTGATCCGATTTCCGCGCCGGGTCCAATTCTGAGGTCCGATTTGCCAAATTCCACTCTAAAAATTCCCGAAGGCAACCGGAGAGGTGATCTTTTATCCAAACTATTCGCCCGGAGTCCAAATTTGACATCCGCGTCGCGCGAAATCACTTCTAAACACTCGACGGGTCCTCCAATTTCCCACGGGAATCTCTTTTTAAGCCCGAAACCCAACACTTGTGTCCAAATTGCGCACAAACACCACCGACACACCACGCAGGCCTCCAGTGATGCAAACTAAATCCCAATTTGCACCACAAATCTAATTCTTGGGCCTGACACGCGCACAAACACTCTCAAAGGCCACTAATCCGACAGTAATCTCTTAAGTGGGGATTCGGGTCCTCACACCGGGGACCCTCGGCGGGAGTATCCTGGGAGAGACCGTGGTGACAACCTTCCCCTATTGTGGCCGCCGCCGCCACGGAGCGGGGTCAGTTCCGCTGACTGAGCGGACTGAGTGCGGGCCAACCTGGCCGACTTTAGAAATACGATCCACCCGTGTTCGAAGGGGAGACGACCGATCCTGGGTAGTCGAGAAGTGGGTGGGGTCGATGGAAAAATTATTTGAAGACTTGCTCATGGAGGATGCGAGCGGGTTCCCCTAGCGGTCCACTTCCTGGAGGGGAACGCCCGCTTATGGTGGAAGACGGTACGCCCTGATCCCACAAAGGGCACCGTGCTCCCATCGTGGACGACGTTCAGCATGAGTTGTTCGGGGCTTTCTTCACCAACAGCGTCAAAAAGAAACTGGAGGACGACTTGAACCACATCCAGCAGGGGAGGCAGGACGGTTATGGAGTATCAACGCGAGTTCGTGAGACTAGCCAACTGCGTTCCATTCGTTATAAGGGACGAGTCCCACAAGGCGCAACTTTCGTGGATGGCTTGCGAAGCGATATATTCTAGGTGGTACAAGCAGCCGACTTACACACTTTCCATAAAGTGGTCGACAGGGCCACTGTGGTGGAGCGCGGGTTGCACTGTTACCGCGCCAGGAGGGAGGGCCCAGCGCAGCAAGAGGATAAAAAGCGACAGCAAACATACTATGGTGGGGTAAGGGCCCTTCTAGTGTGGGCCGACCCCCAAGCGGTGGAGACCACAGTCAGGATCGCAGAGCGCACCTGCATGAGGACGAGGTCGGGGGACAGGCCTTGTGTGATATGGCGGGGGGGGGGGCACCAAGTGTTTAGAGTGCCCCCAAAGAAATGATCATTGTTTCCGGTGCGGCAAGCAGGGGCACTTCCGCCGCAACTGCCCCTTAACCTTGGGATAAGGCATCCTCTGCAGCTTCTACGCATTTGCCACAGCTTTCAGGACGGGGGAAAGCTCCTAGGGGTCGACCTCTAGACCCCCTGCTCACGGCGAGAGGAGGGATAGGCAGCCTCAACCTGGCGGTGGAGGTTTACTCGATGACCCGCCAAGGGTCGGACCCGCCGGAGGACGTACTAGCAGGTATTACTTCTGTTTCAAATTCCCGTGCTAGAACTCTTTTTGATATCGGAGCAACACACTCTTTCATTTCTCGTGACTTCGTGTTTGTGCATGGTCTTGGGGAGAGATCTCTCCAATGTCGAATGGCGGTCCAAACTGCGGGTGGGCCTTTGGAGGCGGATAGCTTTGTGGCCGCCTGCCCGATAAAGCTAGGGCAACTGTCCTGCCCTTGGGATTTAGTGGTAATTCCCCTGAAGGAGTATGACGCAGTGTTGGGCATGGACTGGCTCACGAAGTACCAAGCACTCATCGACTGTGAGAAGCGGCAAGTGCGACTACAAGAACCCGGGTTTCCCTGAACACGTGTACCTGGCGTGCAAGAGCACCTCCTTCCCAGCGGTCATCTCAGCAGCACGGGCCAGAAGATTAGTGGAGGGTGGGTGTGTGGCCTACTTGGCATCTGTGGATCTAGTCACCCGACCCCCGGCGACACTTCAGACATCCAGTATGAGGGACTTCCCGATGTTTTCCCGACGGAACTGCCCGGGATGCCCCCGGAACGGGAGGTGGTGTTCCCTATCGAACTCCTGCCGGGCACGCTGCCTATCACGAAGGCGCCTTACCGAATGGCCTTCGTGGAGTTGAAGGAGCTTAAGGCGCAACTTGAAGATCTCTTGGACAAGGGGTTTATCAGACCGAGTGTGTGGCCCTGGGGCGCACCGTACTCTTTGTGCGGAAGAAAGATGGAAGCCTGCGTCTCTGCATCGACTACAGAGGGATAAACAAGGTTACGGTGAAGAACAAGCACCCCCTGCCCAGAATTGACGACCTCTTCGACCAGCTATGGGGAGCGACGGTCTTCTCAAAGATTGACCTGCAATCAGGTTACCACCAGCTCCGGGTTCGGAACGAAGACTTCCAAGAACCGCCTTCCGGACCCGGTACGGCCACTACGAGTTCACGGTTATGCCGTTCGGGCTTACGAACGCCCCCGCGGTATTCATGGATATGATGAACAGAATCTTACAACCCTTTCTAGATCATTTCGTAGTGGTCTTCATCGACGACATCCTGATCTATTCACCCACCGACGAGGAGCACGAGGACCATTTGCGAACGATTCTCCAGACTCTCAGGGATCAGAAGCTGTTCGCTAAGCTCAAGAAATGTGAATTCTGGCTTCGCGAGGTAGGATTTCTAGGGCACGTGATCTCGGCAGAGGGAATCACCATGGACCCCAAGAAGGTGGAATCGGTGATCGACTGGCAGCCGCCGACTACGGTGACGGAGATCCGCAGTTTCCTGGGCCTGGCAGGATATTACAGACGCTTCGGCGAGGGTTTCTCGAAGATTGCTTCCCCTCTAAACTGGTTGACCAGGAAAGGGGAGAAGTTTGTATGGACGCTAAATGCCAGGAGAGCTTCGAGAACTCAAAAGAAGGCTAACCAGGGCACCAATACTTGTACTACCAGCACCCGGAGAGGATTATGAAGTGTACTGCAATGCATCCAGGATCGGCCTTGGGGGTGTACTGATGCAACAGGGGAAAGTAATAGCCTATGCTTCTAGGTAACTGAAGGACTATGAAAAGAACTACCCGATACATGATTTGGAGCTGGCCGCAGTGGTCTTCGTTTTAAAGTTATGGAGACACTACCTCTTTGGTGTCCACTGTAACGTCTTCTCGGACCACCAAAGTCTTAAGTACCTATTCACCCAAAAGGAATTAAATTTGCGGCAGAGGCGGTGGTTAGAGATGCTGAAGGATTACGATCTAACAATCCAATACCACCCCGGGAAGGCAAACGTGGTGGCGGACGCTTTGAGCAGGAAGGGGCAACTGGAAGGGGTGTCTATAAGCGCGATAACTGAGCAGAGCAGCTTGATCGCGGAGTTCTCACGATTGAAGTTGGAAGTGGTACCAGCGGGCACAGTTGCGCAACTTTTAACCTTGATAGTCAAGCCGATGCTGTTCGAGAAGATCCGGGAAGGGCAACAGACCGACCCTCACTTACAGCTCGTACGAGACAAGATCTCCCCGGACCAAGAGAATGATTTTTCAGTGGAAGGCGATGGCACCCTACGGTTCCGCGGGCGGTTTTTGCATGCCGGATTCGTCGGAGTTGAAGGAGGAAATTTTGACAGAGGCACACCGCGCCCCTTATGTGGCGCATCCAGGGGGCACGAAGATGTACATGGACCTCAAGCAGACCTTCTGGTGGCCTAAACTGAAGGGGGATGTGACACGACATGTAGCTCATTGCCTGGTATGTCAACAGATAAAGGCCGAGCATCAGCGACCAGTGGGAAAGTTACAGCCTTTACCGGTGCCAGAGTGGAAGTGGGATCGGATCACCATGGATTTCGTCACTGGGTTCCCACGTTCGCAGCAGGGGCACGACACGATCTGGGTCATAGTGGACCGTTAACCAAGTCAGCACACTTCCTGCCCATTCATACCACATGGACTCGAGAGCGTTAGCTCAAGTCTACATCAGCGAGATCGTGAGACTGCATGGAGTGCCGGCGTCGATCACCTCGGATAGAGACACGCGCTTTGTCTCGATGTTTTGGCAGAGTTTACAGCGGGCCCTGGGGACCAAACTACAGTTCAGCACAGCCTTCCACCCCCAGACGGACGGACAGCCGGAGCGAGTGATTCAGACTCTCGAGGACATGCTTCGCGCCTGTGTACTTGACTGGGGGGTCGGTTGGTCACGCTACCTACCCCTCATGGAATTCGCCTACAACAACAGCTACCATGCCAGCATCCAGATTGCGCCCTATGAAGCCTTATATGGGAGGCGCTGCCGATCCCCGATCTGTTGGGACGACTTAGGGGAACGAAAGTTCTTGGGACCCAACCTAGTGGAAGAAATTGAAGAAAAAGTACACCTCATCAGACAGCGCATACTGACAGCCCAGAGTCGACAGAAGAGCTACGCAGACCAGAGGCGCCGCAACTTGGAATTCCAAGTGGGGGAGCACGTGTTGCTACGAGTCTCGCCATCCAGGGGAATTAAGCGTTTCGGGCTGAAGGGCAAGTTGAGCCCACGGTTTGTGGGGCCATTCGAGATCCTGGAGCGCATCGGGCCGGTGGCTTACCGCCTGGCCCTACCACCAAACCTCGATCGAGTCCACGATGTATTTCACGTTTCCATGCTCCGGAAATACCTTCCCGACCCATCACATATTCTAGACGTCTCTACCCTCGAACTTAAGGAGGACCTGAGTTTCGAGGAAACCCCAGTGCGGATCCTAGCAAGGGAAAGCAAAACGCTGCGAAATCGAGCCATCCCCTACGTGAAGGTGCTCTGGAGCAACCATGAGGAGCGAGAAGCGACTTGGGAGCTGGAGTCAAAAATGAGGGAGTGCTACCCCCAATCTCTTCACCGCGACCCAGAGTTGAGTTTCGGGGACGAAACTCGGTTTTAGAGGTGAGTGGTGTAGTAACCGCCTTTGTTAAATTGTCTTTGCGGAAATTCTATTTCTTATTTACCCCCTTTTTGTGGTCCGGCGGGGGGTGGGTTAATAATTCTTTGTTTTTGGGCAGACCGTCGGGGCTCGCGGGTATTTTTAGGCAATAAAGCTTGCAAAACGGAGAACGGTGGCGCGATCGGATTCAAATTCCGACCCCGGGATCTCCCAGAATAAATTTCTGAAGGTTACCAGCGGTTCCGGGTGCATCAAAAGGCGTGCGGGCGATCGGCATGCTTTTCGAGGTAAACCAGCGGTTCCGGGTGCATCAAAAAGCATGCGGGAGATCGACACGCTTTTCGAGGTAAGTTGGACCCTGGTCCGCACCCGATCGCTAAGTTTCAAATTTGGGGGTTTAGGGTTCAATCCCACCCCCCATTCACACCTGACGACTATTTAATTTTGTTTGGGGGCATAGGATTTTTCCCCACTCCTCATTCCTGTGCGTTAGTTCCCAATCTGAGCGCGAGCGAGGAACCCTATTTCCTCAACCTCGTCCCTCTAGCAGGCGGCGTGAAGAACCGAGGATCATGACGGGGAGAAGGAAGGGACGATCGCCTTCCCGCGGAATCTGACGAGCGCGAACGGGACGATCCTTCTCCTTCACCCATTGCCGACAAAACTGAGGTGAGCGGTTTTATTATTTCCTTGTCGGTTCTTGATTTCAGCGAGGGAAGGGGGTTCCCGGATTTTCCGGCCGTAGGGCACCCGACGCGCGTGGAGGGGGAGGGCGAGCCACCCGCCGGCAGGGCACCCGCGCGGGCTTGACGCCGTGCAGGGCCGCCCGTGCCTGCGGGCAGCTCACCCGCGCAGGTCGGGCGCCGCGCGGGGCCGCCACGGGCGGGCGCCGCGCGAGGTCTGACTCCGCGCGGGGCCACCGCAGGCGGGCGCCGCACGGGGCCTGACGCCGCGCGGGGCCGCCGCAGGCGGGGCGCAGCGCGGGATCTGGCACCGTGCGGGGCAGCACGCGCATACGGGCAGCGCGCCCGCGCAGGGTCGGGCGCCGCGCGGGGCCGCCCGCGCATGCGGGCAGCACGCCGCACGGGCCGGGCGCCGCGCGGGGCCGCCCGCAGACGGGGTGCTCGCGCGGGGCCTGGCACCGTGCGGGACAGCCCGCGCATGCGGGCAGCGCGCCCGCGCGGGGTCGATCGCCGCGCGGGGCCGCCCGCGCATGCGGGCAGCACGCCGCGCAGGCCGGGCGCCGCGCGGTGCCGCTCGCAAACGGGGCGCCGCACGGGGTCTGGCACCGCGCGGGGTCGGGCGCCGCGCTGGGCCGCGCGAGTGGTGGGCTGTCCGTGCCCTTGTCCTCGCCCCGGGACGTCGCCGCCGCCGCCGGATCTACGAGGCCGCGTTCCGCGACCGACCGGGAGAGTCTTTTATCCCGTGGTCCTTACTTGGGGTTTCGAGTTACTGACTTCTTTGCAGCGGGTTCGTGTAGGTCCGGGGAACACACCAAGACGCGGAGGAATCGCGCGTTGATCACCGCCCGAGACAGGTGGGTTTTATTTGGAGACTTAGCGTGGCACACCCGACATTTGTAACTAACTCTATTTGTGCGTTTAACTGTGATATTGTTGACAGTCTCTATGGTTTTCGTTATTTGGTTATATGTGGTTGATAGTCTCTATGGTTCTCGCTACTTGATTATGTACGGTATTCTTGGTTACTATGCTCGAGGCTGCAGCACGCGCACCCGCGGTTTGGCCACCGCAAAGGGTGCGCTTTTCCGGAAAAGTGGTCTATGACCCATGTAAACCCACGAGGTGACGTAGTGGGGCCCACGTAGGTGTGGGGTTTTGAGGCGCCAAGGTGTGAGCGGTGCAACCTATCGGGGTAGGTGCCCGACGTGGTCAGGTTTTGCAGGTGTTCGCGGTTTTTCCCTCTTGGGAGGGTGGTTGCTCCGGATAGCCTTACGGTTGGCTTTACTACTTTTTCCTGCTTTATTATTAGTATTATCGTGTCGCTGACTTCCCACTCCGTGACAGGTTCCTTCAGGGGTGAGAGCTAGGCGATGGTGAGGCCGAGTCTGGAGCTTTCGGGTCCTATGAGATCCCAGACTGTATTTTCCCTCTTCTGTCGCATTTCATTTACTACTTGTAGACTATTGTGTGGTTCTCGATACCCTCGTGGGGTCGGTGTGGATGTCGGTACTTTACTCTTTTGTTATGTGGATGTTGAGTTCTTATCTCTGTTCGGCCGTTTTCCATAAGGAAAGAGAGAAAAAGAAAAAAAAAGAATTGCGAAAATCGTTTTCAAAACTTGGGTGTCGTGTGGGCACCGTTTTCAAAACCCTGTGGATTTATGGATTTTAGAAAACGGATTTCAAAACCTGAGTGTCGTGTGGGCACTGTTTTAAAAACTCTGTGGATTTATGGTTTTCGAACTGTTTTAGAAATCTGGGTGCCGGGTGGGCACCGCTTTTAAAATTGTGGATTTATCCTTTCAAATTGGTCGTGTGACGCCCCACTTCCCAGGGGGTCACCCATCCTAGAACTACTCTAGCTCTAGCACGCTTAACTCTCATGTTCCTCTTGGATCTTGCTACCATCCAAAATGCTATAGCCGGGTTAGAGATTTAGTCCTATTATATCATTTATATAGAGGACTAATTCAAATTTCGGGGGTGTCACATTCTTCCCCCCTTTAAGCCCTGACGTCCACGTCAGGCTCAAGCACACTCACAAGCACCAGGCGATGTGAGACTCATCTCGCTAGCCTTAGCCGACCTTGTGAGGAGCTGCACTCCACTCACAACGGTCATTAGCCGGGGAGCCTCGCTCTACCCGCTATATAACCCTGGCTCAGCCGAGACTCATCTCACATTTCCGGCTGGTGAATGGCTCTGATACCAACTGTGACGCCCCACTTCCCAGGGGGTCACCCATCCTAGAACTACTCTAGCTCTAGCACGCTTAACTCTCATGTTCCTCTTGGATCTTGCTACCATCCAAAATGCTATAGCCGGGTTAGAGATTTAGTCCTATTATATCATTTATATAGAGGACTAATTCAAATTTCGGGGGTGTCACAGGTCGGCCTTGAGAATGGTTCTGTTGTGTAAGTGTTGAGAACTGTTGTGATTGAATAAACTACTATGATTGCATGTTGTATTAGCCGCGATGCCGTGCATATACAGAGGAGAGTCTGTCCGTTTGCAGGGTGATTCTGTGTATGCGGCGGGTCTGGGCACGCACCGGGGAAGAAGGAATTTCAAAAAAAAAATTGATACGCAAAACAAATCCTTTTTTTTCGTTGATTGTTTCCGCTGAATGAAACCCCCGGGGCATGACAGATAGGGTTGTAGGTGTTTGTCCTTTGGAACTTTCGGGCCCTAGTTGGTTACTGTCGATCTTGTTGATCGTGGTTTTGGACTATAGCTTGCAGTGCCACTTTCAGCTCGATAGAGTGCGCGGATACCTTTGTCCTCGTTAGGGTCGCTCCCCTCGAGTGCCACGTCCGGGGTGGGTCTGCACTTTGGTATCGCGACTTGTCGACGCCGTCCCTCTGGCTGTGCCAGTTTTGGCAGTCACGGACACCCTACGGTAGACCCGTCCTCTTGTGGATGTGCGGCAGTAGGTAGATTGGGTGATCTGAGTTGAGGGATAGTAGATGCACCATGTTATCATCTGTTCTACTTTTTGAGCATCTAGGTAGAGGCATAGTAGCTGTAGAGTCATTCTTTTCCAGCTCTTTTCTTTCAGTATCACTTTGTTACTTCATGCCTCTAGTAGACTTAGTGGGCAGACCGTTGGACTTGTTGGCGGCACCCACTGAGAACTACTGTGGGATGTAGTTCTCACACCCGTCATGGTGTCTTTTTCCCCAGGGACTTCTACTCCTATTCCTGCTGCTCCAGTTGCTGATTTTGCTGATCGAGGTAAGGGAGTCGCGAGATAGATTCCTACCAGTCGTCGTCCAGAGAGTAGATGTACCCTTATTATTTTGAGAGTTTCTTGTTGAGAGACCTTTGTAGTGAGGTATAGAGTTATACTTTTCTTTCATAGTTGGGAGACTTATGTACTTTTGGTGAGGACTTGGAGTTGTATTTATTTTATTTATTTCAGCTTTTACTCTTTAACTCTGATATCTGTTAGCTGTAGCACTTTTCTTGCAGGTAGGACGCTTCGCCTATGCGGAGTTTGGCATAGGTGGCGGATCTGTTGACGAGCCCGGGTCGCAGTTTCAACCCCGGGGCGTGACACACCGGGTGCGCCACGTCACCCACATAACAGGGAACAGCGACCACAGCTGCTAGTTCCCTGCCACGTGGGTGTTTTGCACCCGCCAACCACACGCGGCCACGTGGACCGCACTTAGAGGCAGCCCACGTGCGCTCGCGTACTCCCCGCGCAGCCGCCTGCCACTCTGACCGGCACGCAGCCCGAGGCAGCCCACGCCTGCTCCCTGGACCAAGTCCACGGCACCGACCTATCCAATCACGCCACGTGTCCTGCCTCCGGTGCACGCCGGCCCGTGGACCGTGCGCCTGGCCGCGCGCCCGCGCGCCCGCCCGCGCGCCTGCCCGTGTCGCTCCGCCGCCTGCCCGAGCCCGCGTCGCCGCTCTCCGCCGCTGCCCGCCGCCACCGGCGCTACCCCTGGCCACCGAAACAATGCCCTCTTGCCTCGAAATCCGTGCGTGTCATCCGGGCTCCGAAAAATACAAGTAAATAATCCATTTTCATCGTTTTCGCGCGCTGAATCCAAATCCGATGTCTGTTTTGCCAAATTCCAACTCTAGAAATTGTCAAAGGCATCCGGGAAGGTGTTTTTTTGTCCAAACTTCGCACTGAGCCCAATTTTAATATTCATTTCACGTGAAACCACTTCTAAACATCCGACGGGGTCCTCCGACTACTCATGTGATCCATTTTAAGCCCGAAGTCCATCACTTGTGTCCCAATTGTGCACAAACACCACCGACACACCACATAGGCCCCCGTAAGCTGCCAAATCAACCAGTAAACTCATCGTGGGGTTCCGGGTCCTCACAGAAATGAAGTGAGAAAAGATCCAAAAGCTCCTAGATTCTAGAGAGAAAAACAGTAGAAACCAAAATCTAGCTTGGAGTGAATGAGAAATCGAAAAACCATTCGTTTTTAATAAAAACCTAGCCACGGTCCGGATCGGATTATGAGGTCAGTCCGGATCGGCTTCGCACAGAAAATTTCATGGTTCAGGATCCGGACTGAGTCAATCCAGTCCGGATTGCCTGCAACTTTTTCTTCAGAAAAATTCGTAAAAATTCCAAAAAATTCAAAAAAAAGTATGTAAGCATTCTTGCATATCAACTTTAAACAAAAAAGTATCATTTCACATAAAAGGAATAGATTATGATAAATCTATCAATAATACCCAAATAATGAAACGAAAAATTTATAAAAGTTATACCCTCTAAAGTTGAGCAAGTTCAAAACATCAAACACAATCTTATGAGTAATGAATTTATCGAATCATCAATTGAGCAAAGAAAATGAAACACAAAGATCGATAGATATTTGAAATCCTTAATAAATTAGATAATGTTATCTAGTCAATATATTTAGGAAGTAGCTCTTTGAGCATCTTTCAATATGAAATCCCACCTTATACCAACCTTGGAATTTGACATAATCAAGTATTCCAACAAGCATTTTATCAAATAAACAGTAACACCATGCTTAGTATGCATGCGGTAGCTGCACACAGTACTCGGACGACCGAGGTGGTAATTCTTTCCTCCATGTGGTGATAGTTTTCACACTCCACTAAGGGATGTAACTCTTTCCACATCTTTTGAGCATGAAAATTTTAAATAGACTCCCCCTCAATTGACTATCAATTATATAAAATATTAAGTATTCAACCAAAAATTGATCTCGTGTTCATACTTATTTCAATTATCAAGTAAGATAAAAATAATACCAAGAGATCATTGAAAGAGGGATTCACTTTGATCAATTAAAGATAAAATAATTGATATAAATGATCATTGCATCAAAAGAGTTATAATGATATCCAAATCATAATAAATTTCTCAAGATATGAAAGAATGCACTTAAAGTCAATTATGCTAATGCTCAGTTAATGCTCTATATTACAAACAAAAAGAACAAAAACACAAACAAAACCTAACTTAAGCAATGGTTGGTTATTTCAAAAAAAGCATACCAATTGCCTTTCGCAAATGAATAAAATATTTTTGATCCAAAGGTTTTGTTAAAATATCGGCTAATTGATCATCAGTTGAAACATAAGTAATTTGCAAAGTACTTGATTCAGCTAGCTCTCTTAAGAAATGATATCTTAGTTCAATGTGTTTGTTCTAGAGTGCAACACAGGGTTTTTAGAAATATTAATGGCACTAGTGTTGTCACAAAGAATAGTTACCAAGGTCGCATGAATGCGGAAATCACTCAATACACTTTTCATCCAAATCAATTGAATTGAACAACTTCACGCTGAAATATATTCAGCCTCGGCAGTAGAGAGAGCAATGCAGTTTTGCTTTTTACTATGCCATGCAACAAGACAATGGCCAAGGTAAAAACATGCACCACTCGTGCTCTTTCGATCATCCACTAATCCAGCCCAATCGGCATCCAAATATCCTATAATATTAAGAGATGTGCCCATAGGATACCAATTCCGAAATTGATTGTACCTTTGACATACCGAATGATCATTTTTACCGCTTTCAGGTGAATTTTCTTCGGTGCTGATTGATATCTCGCGCAAATCCCAACACTGAAAGAAATATCCGGGCGACTAGCAGTAAGATAGAGTAGACTTCCAATCATACTTCTGTAAAGTTTCTCATCTACACTCTCTCCGTGAGATTCACTTCCTAATCCCTTATTGCTAGTTCCCATAGGAGTCGAATAGTCTTTAGAATTCTCTAATTAATACGAATTTCTTGACCAACTCCTTTGCATACTTGGATTGACACAAATGGATACCATCATTACTTTGCTTAACATGCAATCCAAGAAAATACGTAAACTCGCCCATCATAGACATCTCAAATTCGCTTTCCATTGTTTCCACGAACTTTGAAGCATCGTTGTTTCTCGTAGCTCCAAACACGATGTCATCCACATAGATTTGAGCCACAATGAAGTTATCCTCAGAATGTTTCACAAAGAGTGTCCTATCGGCTCCCCCTCGAGTATAGCCCTTTTCCAAAAGATATTTCGTTAATCTTTCGTACCATGCTCGCAGTGCTTGTTTTAGTCCGTAAAGAGTCTTTTTCAATCGAAAAATATGGTTTGGAAGTTTATAATCAATGAAACCTTTCGGTTGGACCACATAAACTTCTTCGTTTAAAAAACTATTTAAAAATACGCTCTTAACGTCCATTTGAAAAAGCTTAATTTTAAAATGACAAGCAATCGCGAAAAGGATATGAATGGACTCGAGATGGGCAACCGGGGCGAAAGTCTCATCAAAGTCTATTCCTTCAATATGTGAGTAGCCCTAAGCAACCAATCTTGCTTTGTTCCTCACAATAGTACCGTCTTTATTTTTCTTGTTCTTGAAAATCTATTTAGTACCGATGATATTTTGTTGCTTAGGGGGCTTTGTTAATTCCCAGACATTGTTCCTTTCAAATTGATTGAACTCTTCTTGTATTGCTTCAATCCAATAATCATCTTGAAGAGCTTCGTCAATATTCTTTGGTTCAATCATGGAGACATAACAAGCAACTCCACAATCCAATTGTCTCCGAGTTCTAACTCCTTGTGGATCTCCAATCATGTTTGATTCCGAGTGGTCCTTAGAGATTCGAAACGTTTGAGGTAACGGAGTACTCGGGAGAATTTGCGATGATTCCTGCACATTGGATGAACTAGAAGAACCATGAGATGCATCAAAATTTTCAGAAGATTTGTCATGCAAGGATGCAATATCATTAGCAGGAGATTCATCGTCAAGAGACATATCAGGAGTAGATTTATTGGAAGAAAAATGAAAAGCTTCATCTACTTTAACATTGAAGGATTCTATCATCGTTTTAGATTCAAGGTTAAATACCCGATATGCTCTAGTATTTGTAGAATAACCCATAAAAATTCCTTCATCACTTCGAGAGTCGAATTTTTTAAGATTTTCTCGATCACGTAAAATGTAACAGTGACTCCCAAAGATACGAAAATATTTGATATTTGATTTTCTACAGAACCAAAGTTTATAGGGGGTATTCAAAGTACCCGGGCACAAATATATTCTATTGATCACATAGACAGTGGTGTTAACTGCTTCAGCCCAAAAGTATAATGGTAGTTTCCGGCTGTGAAGCATAACACGTGCCATCTCTTGTACAACTCTATTTTTGCGCTCGACTACACCGTTCTGTTGCGGTGTATAAGGTGCAGAGAATTCATGTTTTATGCCGTTTGAAGAGCAAAAATCAATGAATTTTGAATTAATGAATTCTCCACCTCTATCACTGCGAACACGAACGATCTTTTCATTCTTCTCAATCATAATACGATGACAAATCTCATGAAAAGAATCAAAAGTATCCGCTTTCTCTTTTAAAAATACTACACATGAATATCTCGGGAAATCATTAACCAAAAGAAAAATGTACCATTTACCTCCCAAGCTTGGTTGACGAGTCGTCCCCATTAAGTCCATATGCAATAATTCTAACGGCCGTTTAGTTCCCACGTGGTTCAAATTCCGGTGCGTGGATCTGGATTGTTTTCCCTTTTGACAACCTCCACACACAATGTTATCTTTAAAGTTCAATTTAGGAATACCTCTAACCACGTCTTTATTAGATATTCTAGATAGTTCCTTAAAATTTATGTGACCTAGTCTTTCATGCCAAAGAGTTTCATTTTCAAGCGACATTAGGTTACAATGATCTAGAGAATTATTAGGAACTACATAGCAATTATTTTGAGATCTAACCCCTTTCAAAAAGAATGAATGGTTTTCGTCAGTTACAATACATTCAACAGGAGAAAAATTAACTAAAAAACCATCATCACATAATTGACTAATGCTTATGAGGTTAGTCTTAAGGTCTTCAACAAATAAAACATTGTTCAAAACCGGGCCATCTGGAATGGTAATTGTTCCTTTGCCAACTATTTTTTAAGATCGTCCATTTCCGAAAACTACAAGTCCTCCGGAGGTTTTCTCAAAAGTTTGAAAATAGTTTTTATCACCAGTTATGTGAAGGAAACAACCACTGTCCAGATACCAAGACAAATTGTCATATGCATGTAGTGATGTGTGAATGACAAGACAAGGGAAGATTTCACCTTTGCACACCCAAATCTTATGAGTTTTGGAATACGTCGGCAATGATCGTGAAGTTCATCTCCTCGGTGAATGCGTCTTGTTCAGTTGATCACTTTTCTTTAAATTCCATGACGATGTCGTCTCGGGGGGTCTACTACCATAGTTCTTCACTTTTGAATGATTCTTATAGAATTTCCCGTGGGTGTACTTATTGGTAGTTGTTGCAAGTATTGCTTGATTTGTTCGTTTGGCTCCATACTTGCAATTTGGTTTAATGTGCCCTGCAAAACCACAACGATGACATACCTTGGTAACAGTTGTACCCGAAGAGGATGAGGTAGGCTTGTCAACGTTGGCTGTGATGATTTTCGTCGGAGGAGGAGCAACCGACTAAGGCACAAAAATCGTCTTGCTCAAACTTGATCCCTCACAGGTTCGAGCATATCCAAGGCCCAAACGATTCGTTTGACCAAGATCAAGCAATTTATCCAACTTGCTCCTTCCTTATGAGAATCGCTTCAAATCTTCTTTAAGTTGGAATATGGTCTTCGTCATCACCAATTTTTCTTGTCGAGCCTCGGAATAGAGTTTCAAGAAGTAGTTTGCTTTATCCACCAACTTTATATGTTCCTTCTCGAAATGCTCATTCTTCTTTTGAAGGGAAACATTTATCTTATTCAAGTTATCCCTTTCCTCTTCAAGAGCGTTTGAGAGAGAAGTTGTCTTTTTAGTTTCTTCTTCAAGATCCCACAACCTTCTTCTCAAACTTTTATTTTACTTTGCCAATTTCTTAGAATCCTTTAACAATTTATGGTAGGTAAAAGCAAAGTTTTCACCTTCAGAATCGCTTGGTTCATTATTCGTTGCAATTTTTTCATTCAAGGAGGAGATGGAAAACGAACCTGAGGTAATCGACGAAAAGCACATGAAAGGTGAAGTTGTGGACGCAATAAATGTTGTGGTGTTGTTATCCTCATCACTAGAAGACGACTCGTTGGAGGAAGAAGAGTCATCCCATGTGATGGCTTGCATTGCCTTCTTTTTTGACGGATTCTTGTTGGGACACTCCGTTGATATATGGCCAAAACCTCTCCATTTGAAGCACTGGATTTGTCCCTCGGTGTTCTTCTTGTCCTTTGAAGGACCCTTTTGCTTTCTTGATCTAAAGCTTGAAAATCCTTTGCCTTTCTGGGACTTAACGAAGGATGATGGTTTGCTTGAATTTTCCCTTCGAAAGCTTCGGCGAAATTTTCTTGTTAAGAATGCAAGCTGTTTCTCGAAATCCTCCATAGATAAATTATCATCAGCGTCTGAGGAGGACCGCGTCTTCTTCTTTTGTTGATTTCAATGCAAAACCTGAAGACTTAGAAGAAGAGGAAGGCTTTCCAGAAAAATAGTTAGTAGGAAAAGTCATTTCATAAGTTTGAAGTGCACCAACTAATTCTTCTACTTTGATCTCGTCTGGGTGTTTTACTGTTTCAATGGCTGCAACCTTAGGACGAAACCTTTCGGGAAGAGTTCTTAAGATCTTTCTTACAACTTTAGATTCTGAGATCTTCTCTCCCAAGTTAGCACATGTATTCACGATGTCTTGTAATCGTGTATAATAATCTGTGAAAGATTTATTTTCTGCCATATGAATTGAATCAAATTTGCTCGTAAGCATCTGCAGTTTTTGAATCTTCACTAAACTTGTACCCTCATGTGTAACTTGTAGAGTATCCCAGATTTCTTTCGTAGTCTCACATGCCAAGACGCGAGAGAACTCAGTTTGTGACAAAGCATTAAATAAAAAGTTAATTCCCTTGCCGTTGTAAGAAGAAGTATCAATCTCTTCCTTGATCCATTTCGACCTAGGTTTGATGGTGAGAATATCATCGACAATAATCTCAGTAGGATTTGTCCATTCAAACTCAATTGATTGCCATACTCGTTCATCGATGGAAATCAAGAACGCTCTCATGCGTACTTTCCAGTAGGCATAATTTGTTCCATCGATTCCACCTTCAACCATTATTTACAACCCTATTCCCTCTCTGATACCACTTGTGGGTTATGGGATAACGGATCTAAATAGGAAAAAAACCACATAGAGGGGGGTGAATAGGTGTAAATAATAAAACTTGGAAATCTTTGCGTAAAAATAACCTAATACGAAAAATAATTAAAGTACGCAAGATTTTACGTGAAAAACTCCGTCACAGGAGTAAAAAACCACGGGACCGATAACACGGTGAAATCCACTAAGATTAAATACGTACAAGGTGATATACCGTAACACTACGACTCAACCTTTTCCATACGCTCTGAGTAGATCTTCTCCGCTCGCTCTGCAACGCGCCTCGATCACACGATTTGCGTCCAACGCCGAATCCACGACGTCCAACCGAATCCACGGTCTTCACCAATGTAGCACGTATCGATCACACGAACGCGCCTCGCTCCAAATCCACGAAAGCGATAGCACCTTGAATCCACAAGGCCACGCGAATCCACGCGCTGATTGTCCTTTCGGAAATTGTTATTTTGTTTATTGGTGGTGATGATAATCCGAATACTTAGATCATATAGATAGATAAGGAAAACACCATCTAAGCATTCATCAATTTGATTCTACAAGAAATAGAGAATTTGGAAACCCTAGAATCAAATTGATCAATATAGACGAAGAAACATGAAATTAATCGTGTTTTCCTTTCTTCTCTATATGTGGATTTTCCTTTCGATCCCTTTTCAAAAATAAATAGGAATTTTGAAATCCTAGGAATCTTAGGAATTATCCGTCTCTTGGGATTACCGGGATTACCCTAAAAGATGAATGTTAGGGTTTATTTATAGGTTAGAAACCTTTTGGAAAAAGATAAGAATAAAAAACTAACTTAACAGAATTTTTCCCGCACGGCGGTCCGAACTGGATTTGGCTGATCCGGACTGTCGTCTTTTTTCAAAGAATTTTCTGAAAAAACAGTTCGGGGTCCGAACTAGAATGACCTGATTCGGACTGATTCATACGATTCAACAAACACAAGGTTCGGGGTTCGGACTGAAATGGGGATGATCCGGACTGGAATTCCGCATGAACCAACCATATTCGGGGTCCAGATTGGATGTGGCTGGTCCGGATCTTGAACGTGTAAAATGTCCAGTTTTGATTTTTTTTTGCAATGAAAATTTTTCCAAGTGTTTCTAAACTATAAGAATGTATTCAACTCACCAAAAATATTTAGTTAAGCATACCTGATTATTTTGAATCCATTCTTCTTGAGATTAATGTATGTTATCGATAATTCTTCAACTTCAATCTTCAAGACTCAAAACATTTCACGAAATACGCCAATACAAAAATCCTTAACAATCCTGTAGTGGGACGGTCATCTCACCGTGGCAGAAGTGGAAGGTTTGGGTCTCCTATCTCCACCCCTGAGCAAGGGCGCCCAGTAAAGCCTGATCCAGCTGCACTCATCTCAGTCGTGCTACCCCGTAAAATCCGGACTGTCGGAATAGATCTAGTACAGCTGGATGGTCAAGCTCCCACTGGTTGAGCTTGCGCCCATGCTCTGCGAACTTCACAACACGATACTCCTGTGATGCAAAAAAATATAGTTAGCCCTTACATCAATTCAGCTTATTTATATTATGATGAAAATCAAATGAAATTTTATAACTCTTACCTCAGTTCTGATAAATGCGGACCTATGGAGGTGCTATCCTGCTAGGACCGACGGATCAACTGGTCCCGCGTCCTCGTGATCTGCCATCTGCAATATGTAATCTACATATTAGTAACATAATATCTAAAAAAAAGTAAATATTAAGACAAGATAAATAAAATTGTGGAAGTCATACGCCGACGTCCTTGTTGCACTCTTTCTATATTTTGTGGACAAGTGCTCCTATAATGGCCTGCTTGTTTACAAATGAAGCATTGTAACACCCCCGGAATTTGGATTAGTCCTCTATATAAATAATATAATAGGACTAAATCTCTAACCCGGCTATAGCATTTTGGATGGTAGCAAAATCCAAGAGGAACATGAGAGTTAAGCGTGCTAGAGCTAGAGTAGTTCTAGGATGGGTGACCCCCTGGGAAGTGGGGCGTCACAGTTGGTATCAGAGCCATTCACCAGCCGGAAATGTGAGATGAGTCTCGGCTGAGCCAGGGTTATATAGCGGGTAGAGCGAGGCTCCCCGGCTAATGACCGTTGTGAGTGGAGTGCAGCTCCTCACAAGGTCGGCTAAGGCTAGCGAGACGAGTCTCACATCGCCTGGTGCTTGTGAGTGTGCTTGAGCCTGACGTGGACGTCAAGGCTTAAAGGGGGGAAGAATGTAACACCCCCGGAATTTGGATTAGTCCTCTATATAAATGATATAATAGGACTAAATCTCTAACCCGGCTATAGCATTTTGGATGGTAGCAAAATCCAAGAGGAACATGAGAGTTAAGCGTGCTAGAGCTAGAGTAGTTCTAGGATGGGTGACCCCATGGGAAGTGGGGCGTCACAAGCATTTTCCTCGTCGTCCACCCCCCTCATCCATTATATTACGAATACGTGTAGATCATGGATGACCTTTCTTCATTCGTATAGGAGGCGGTACAATCGGGGGACCTTGGGGTCGTGGCCAGTGCCGTCTATCAGGAACATGATGAAAATATGGTGCGTACGTCGCACGATAGCAGCCCGTACTATACCAGGCTGAACAAAAAATTTGATAGTCTAATCTTATTTGTGATTTACTACAAACTGCTAAGATATGCGAGCAAGATATTCCCGTTAGATGAAATTCACCACATGAACATTCTGCATTTGTTCCATTCAAGATCACTTTGAAGACGAAATCTCCACTATTGACTTCAAATTTCGTTAGTCCAAATCGTTCGACAAAATGTCCTCGCGCCGTATCCATACTTTCGGTAATTATTCTTTTTATTTTAGGGGTTAGCGCGCCCGTCATACTTTCACCGTCATCACGGCGCTGTAAAAAATACGTATTAAGCTTATAAAAAGTAACCGCAACAAAAGCCGTGATAGCCAAACCACGACTGCCTTTAAGTACTCCATTTTATGATTCAGAAAGATTCGTAGTCATCAATCCAAACCGGCGGCCTCCATCAAATGCCTTTGCCCAATACTCATTATATCTCTCAAGATCATGGACCCACTGCCAAGCATCGTGATCCAACACATCTAATTCTTCCTTCAGCTGATAATATTCCATCGGTGTTGAAGCACTTCCGATCTTCCAGAATTTATCTAACAAAGTATCGTTTTTGAAGCGCTTATTCATATTTGCTTTTATGTGTCGAAGACACCAACGATGTGAGTGACCCTGTCTTGGAGGATAGATAGTAGCCACTATTTTTCTCAATCCAGGAAAAATCAATCAGATATAAAACAAATGGCTCTGTCGCGGGTAACATAATGACGCATGTTTTGCATAAACCATCGCCAACTCCCGCTATTCTCCCCCTCACAAATTACAAATGCCAAAGGATATAGTCCATTATTTGCATCTGCAGCCGTCGCTATCAAAGCATGACATTCGTATTTGCCGTATATATGTGTGGCATCAATACTCACTACCGGCGGACAATGTGCGAATCCACGAATTGAAGGTCCAAATGACCAAAAAACACGACCAAAGCGACAAATCCCATCAGTGGGCCACCTATGATCCAGACGCCATAAAGTATCAGGATTAGATTCCTTCAACATAGTAAGGTAACGAGGCAAGTCTGTGTATGACTGCTCCCAGCTCCCGTAAATAAGCTGTAACGCTTTACTCCTTGATTGCCAAGCCTTCCAATATGTTATGTCAACATGGAAAGTTGATCGCACCGTATCTTGAATTTGTTTTGGCGTCATATTAAGTCTAACCTTTAATGTCGGGAGAATCAATTGACATATAAGGCTCGAATTACAATTACGGTGCGCCGCGTTCAGCATTGGAATTACACATGTGTGTGGACCAGCATATGTTTTTACCCTAAAATACGTCATATCTTTAGGTACTGAAGCATGTAATCTCCATGCACATCCTGCTACCAAGCATTTGACAGTGTAAGTCGTTCTAGTAGATTTCAATACTTTCAATTGTACATTATGGTTAATATACCACCGGTCTAGAGCATCCAATAAAGATGCCTTATCATGAAAGACACGTCCAACCCAAGTCCCGTCAATGCTAGGGAGACCAATATTGATTTATCGAATATCAATCTCTGTAGGATTTACAACATACTGATTTATCCAATTATTATGTGTAGGAAAACGTTCTGGATGATCAACAAATTCAATTTCCTCGTCAGGATTGTCTACATATTCGTTGCTTATTTGTGGGTTGTCTATTTCATTGAAAACTGTATTTGCAAGATAATTTAACCCTCCATCATGATCATCATCTATATCTGGAGATGGATCATTCAAATCGTCATCTTCACTACTATTCTGATCATCATTGATTGGTGAATCCTCATGATTAATATCACTATCACCACCCCCGTCAACATTAGCATCTCCTTCGTCAATATTATCACCTCCTTCGTCAACATTACTACTAAAATTATTAATAGCAGGATTATTCCAATATTCATAGGAAGTAGATAACCTGCACATTTGGTAAAAAAAAAATTTCAACATTACCACCTCCACATCCCATTAATTTAAAATTTAATTTGATTTGTACTTACCCCCAATCATAAGGTTCTAGTTGTAAATGAGACATCCTTTGTTCTAGACGGGAGGTCGTGCATTGTCCGTGTGAGGGCGTGCATTGTCCGCGTGAGGTCGTGCATTGTCCGCGTGAGGTTGTGGCTTGCGTGTGTGTGGTCGTAGGTGGCACACATGTGGTCGTTACTGGCACACTACTAATCGAGCAAGGTACAACACTCTCAATAGGCGAATACTCACTTTCTCTGCAGTATATATAATGATTAAGTCCATTTAAAGAAGATTACAAATTACCAATTTATTATGTTATTTTACTAATCTTGTCATTCTTACACCACCTTCGCTTGGAATATTTTGATCACCCATTACATTGACGGATGGACCCACATCAATATAATTGTGGAGCATTCTCGAGTAATAACCTTGTGGTTCAAAATTTTTCGACAGATGTAGCTCTTTCTCAATGTATACCGACCCCGCCACACAACCAAAATTTTCAAACAATCCAATCATTCCCTCCAATGATTCATCATCTACTATTTCGTGAGCTAAATATTCATTACCGACAGTGGGGCAACGAATAGTAAATTTTAAACGAAATTCTTCTCTTGTACAATTTGTTAAACGATACATTCTGGTCTCAAAACTAGTATATGTAGAATCGGAACGTATCGCGATTAATTTTTTTCGACCGCCAACATATTTTGGACTATTCTCATCGATAACTAACTGTCCATCCCAATGAATACTTAGCGACATGCAACGATTAGACATTTTAACTACAAAAAAAAAATTATAATAAATTGTGAGAGGGACAGTGAGAGTAACCTCTCTCACTATGAGATCACAGTGAGAGATTTATCACTGTGAGATCGCTCACAGCGAGAGTAACCTCTCTCACTGCGAGATCACAGTGAGAGATCTCTCACTGTGAGATCGCTCGCAGTGAGAGATCTCACATCTAGAGAGTAAGAGAGAGCTCTCTCAGCTAGAGAGAGCTCTCTCAGTTAGAGTGAGAGAGTAAGAGGGGGGAGAGGTTCACAGTGAGAGATCTAGAGAGTGAGAGAGAGCGACGGCGACGACAGTCGTGGGCTTCGGCAACGACGACAATGGGCTTCGGCGGCGGCGATGGCAACCGCGGGCTTCGGCGATGGCGACGACGACGGCGGCCTTCAACGACGGCGACCTTTGGCGACAACAACGACAACGGCACTATGTGGGAGAGGGGGAGAGGGGGAGAGGGGGAGAAGTACTATGCGGGAGTCGCGATTTTGAAGAGAGGGAAAGTGAGGGCACTGTGCCGTGGGTGGTATGTTGACGGAGAAGAAGGCGCTGAATCGTTCAGTGCCTTTAGCATTACACTAAAGGCGCTGAACGATTCAGTGTCTTTAACATATATGCTAAAGGCGCTGAATCGTTTAGCATCTTAAGTGTAATGCTAAATGCGCTGAATCTTATACATTATACCACAGGCCCTGAGGACTTGACCATTTTTTACGAAAATTGGTTAAGTTCTCAATGTACACACTGAAGACAGTGAATGGTTTACCGCCTTCAGCATATATACAAAATGCGGTGAATCATTTACCGCTTTCACAGCGTTTTTTGTGAAGACGGTGATTCACCGTCTTCAGCATAAACGCTAAGAAGGCGGCGGACGATTCACCGCCTTCATCCCGTTAATTACCCGTGGCACCCACGTGGCAAAAGTAGAATTAGTTTTATAAATTTTTTTTTTGAAAGAATCATTTTGCAAATTTGAAGGGTCCGTTTGGTTGGGGGATAAAAGGGGAATAACCCCCACCCCCTTTATCCCCCAATTCTTGCCAAACACCAAGAAAAAAAGACAGGGGATACATTTTTTTTTTATCCCCGGCTTAACGGGTTATTCTGGGATAACCCGTTAAGTCTTATTCCTCTTCCCCCATGGAATAGGGTTTTATTCCTGGGGCAGTGAATGGACAAAGTTATAATTTATTATTTATAATTAAATTATAATATAAAATAAAAAATAAAAAATATATAATATAAATTATAATATAAATTATAATATAAATATAAATTATAATATAAAATATAAATTATAATATAAATTATAATATAAAATATAAATTATAATATAAATTATAATATACAATATAAATTATAATATAAATTATAATATAAATTATAATATAAAATATAAATTATAATATAAATTATAATATAAATTATAAAAAATATATAAAATATAATATAAAATATAATTTATTATTTATATTCTTAAAATATAATATAAAATAAAAAATATTATTAAGTAAGATATAATTTATTATTTATAATTAAATTGCTTTAAAGTTAATATAATAATTAAATTAATTTTTCTATAAAAAAAAGTTAAGGACAAAGTTGGTATTTTTATAAAAATTTTATCTTATTTTTTCACTATTTTCTACTATTTTATAATTTTAACCAAACACAATTTTAACTATTCTAGAGAATACCAACTTTTACCAAACGCAATTTAACTTTTATACTTAATTATTTCGGAATAACAAGTTATTCCAGGTATAAAAAAATTTATAACATCTTAAATTTATTTCCGAATCCAACGAGGCCAGTATAGAAGGTTATTTCAAAAAAAAAAAATCCTTTTATTTGATTAAGCAAAAGAAAATATAAAAAATCCGTCCCAAACCTGCAGATTGATAAACCCTCGTCTCTCCTCCCACAATCAAATTCCCACCATCCCCTTCCTGAAGTCGCTAGGGTTAGGGATTTTTCTGTTTTTCAGTCGTTTCGGTGCGTTTGTGCGCGGGGGCTCGGCTTCGAGAAATTCCGATGTACTTGTACAGCCTGACGCTGCAGCGGGCGACAGGCGTGGTGTGCGCCACGATCGGGAGCTTTGTGGGCGGCGGAAAGAGCCAGGAGATCGTGGTGGGGCGGGGGAAGACGCTGGACCTCCTCCGCCCGGACGAGAACGGGAAGATCCAGACGCTGCACTCGGTGGAGGTGTTCGGCGCCATCCGGTCCCTCGCCCAGTTCCGCCTCACCGGCTCCCAAAAGGACTATGTGGTGGTCGGCTCCGACTCGGGCCGCATCGTCATCCTCGAGTACAGCAGGGAGCGCAACTGCTTCGACAAGGTCCACCAGGAGACCTTCGGCAAGTCCGGATGCCGCCGCATCGTCCCGGGCCAGTACCTGGCGGTGGACCCCAAGGGCCGCGCCGTCATGATCGCCGCCTGCGAGAAGCAGAAGCTCGTCTACGTCCTCAACCGCGACACCGCTGCACGCCTCACCATCTCCTCCCCCCTCGAGGCCCACAAGTCCCACACCGTCACCTACTCCGTGGTCGGCGTTGACTGTGGCTTCGACAACCCCATCTTCGCCGCTATCGAGCTTGACTACTCTGAGGCCGACCGCGACGCCTCTGGCCAAGCCGCCGCGGAGGCCCAGAAGCACCTGACGTTCTACGAGCTCGACCTCGGCCTCAACCATGTTTCCCGCAAGTGGTCCGAGCCGGTGGACAATGGTGCCAACCTCCTCGTCACTGTCCCAGGCGGCGGCGACGGGCCCAGTGGTGTCCTCGTCTGTGCTGAGAATTTCATCATCTACAGGAACCAGGGCCACCCCGAGGTACGAGCTGTTATCCCCCGCCGTGCTGACCTCCCTGCTGAGCGGGGCGTCCTCATCGTCTCTGCTGCCACCCACCGTCAGAAGTCCATGTTCTTCTTCCTCCTTCAGACTGAGTATGGTGACATCTTCAAGGTCACCCTTGAGCATGAGGGCGACCGTGTATCGGAGCTCAAGATCAAGTATTTTGATACTGTGCCCGTCACCTCTGCAATGTGTGTCCTCAGGGCCGGATTTCTCTTTGCGGCCTCTGAGTTTGGGAATCATATGCTTTACCAGTTCAAGGCCATCGGGGATGGGGAAGACGTGGAGTCATCCTCGGCGACGCTGATGGAGACTGAGGAGGGCTTCCAGCCGGTCTTCTTCCAGCCTCGGCAGCTGAGGAACCTTCTCAAGATAGAGCACATGGAGAGTCTCATGCCCATCATGGACATGAGGGTCATGAACCTCTTTGAGGAGGAGACGCCCCAGATATTCACTCTCTGCGGCAGGGGCCCCCGTTCTTCCCTGCGCATTCTGAGGCCCGGGCTTGCAATTAGCGAAATGGCCGTCTCACAGCTGCCCGGTGTTCCCATCGCGGTGTGGACAGTAAAGAAGAACGTGAATGACGAGTTTGATGCTTACATTGTCGTGTCCTTTGCAAATGCGACGCTTGTGCTCTCTATTGGTGAGACGGTTGAGGAGGTCAGCAACAGCAAGTTCCTTGACACCACTCCTTCCCTGGCAGTCTCTTTGCTGGGAGATGATTCTTTGATGCAGGTTCATCCAAGTGGCATCAGGCACATAAGGGAGGATGGTCGTGTTAATGAGTGGAAGACGCCTGGGAAGAAAACCATCGTCAAGGTTGGCTTGAACAGACTCCAAGTGGTGATCGCCCTCAGTGGTGGGGAGCTTATATACTTTGAGATGGATATGACCGGCCAGCTGATGGAAGTGGATAAGCATGAGATGCCTGGCGATGTTGCTTGCTTGGATATAGCACCAGTTCCTGAAGGGAGGCAGAGGTCCCGGTTCCTTGCTGTCGGTTCGTATGACAACACCATTAGGATTCTCTCTTTGGACCCCGATGACTGCATGCACGTCCTGAGTCTCCAGAGCGTTTCCTCTCCCCCCGAGTCGCTTCTGCTGCTTGAAGTGCAGGCCTCTACTGGAGGAGACGATGGTGCAGCTCATCCAGGCAGTGTCTTTCTCAATGCTGGGCTGCAAAATGGTGTACTTTTTCGAACTGTGGTTGATATGGTTACTGGTCAGCTCTCCGATCCTAGATCTCGATTCTTAGGTCTGAGAGCTCCTAAACTGTTCTCCACCATAGTAAGGGGCAGGCAAGCGATGCTTTGCCTGTCCAGTCGGCCCTGGCTTGGCTACATACACCAAGGGCATTTCTTGTTAACTCCACTTTCCTATGAGACACTTGAATATGCTGCATCGTTTTCCTCCGATCAGTGTGCAGAAGGTGTTGTTGCAGTAGCTGGAGATGCATTAAGGGTCTTCACGATTGAGCGGTTGGGAGAGACGTTCAACGAGACTGTCATTCCTCTTCGTTACACTCCGCGGAAGTTTGTATTTTTGCCCAAGCGAAAGTATTTGGCTATTATTGAAAGCGATCAAGGTGCATTCACTGCGGACGAGCGAGAAACTGCCAGGAAGGAGTGCTTGGAGGCTGCACGGATGAATGAAAATGGAAACACAAACAATCGGGACCAGAAGGAGAATGGTGCACGTGCAGATAATGAGGAGGAGGCGGAGGAGGAGGATCCTTTTCCTGATGAGCAGTATGGTTATCCCAAGGCAGAGTCAGACAAGTGGGTGTCTTGCATCAGAATTCTTGATCCAAGGATAGGGAGTACAACTTGTCTGCTGGAGCTTCAGGAAAATGAAGCTGCCTTCAGCATTTGTACTGTGAACTTCCACGATAAGGAGTATGGAACTCTCTTGGCTGTTGGTACTGCCAAGGGATTGAACTTTTGGCCTAAGAGGAGTCTCACCTCTGGATTTATTCACATATATAAGTTTGTTGAAGAAGGGAAATCTCTTGAGCTTGTGCATAAGACACAAGTAGAGGAAGTTCCTCTTACACTATGCCAGTTTCAGGGAAGATTACTTGCAGGTATTGGGCCAGTCCTTCGATTATATGACTTAGGGAAGAGGAAATTGCTCAGAAAGTGCGAAAACAAGCTCTTCCCAAGGACAATAATCTCTATTCATACCTACCGGGATAGGATATACGTTGGTGACATTCAAGAGGTATGTTATCTTTAAGATTATTTATTATGGTAACTTTATACGAGCTTGGTAGAAAGTATTGTTGCTTGTGTGAAGTATATTTCCAGGGTAAGTGACTTATATTGCTACTTTCTATTGTTTTAAGTGCTTGACCTTCGGTGGTCTCTGGGGGTGAGTCAACAATTACTGATATTTGGGAAATGATAGAGAACTGGACTTTCCTGCTCTTTCTTATTGTACTTCCTTCTTTTATGGCTATACAATTTCAATTTTCTCTTCTTTAACCAGCAACTTATTACTCACCTTTAATGTTTAATATATTCACATTTTGAATTTCATCTCTGCTAAGCTGAATCTTTTCCTAGAAATTTATATCCATGTACATTTCTTGTGTCATGTTATTATCTGTTGACACAATTTATTGAAGTTACTGCATTTTGCTTAGGCATCGAAGAAGCCATTATAGATGATGCTTGGTAGTACCCTTGTATTGCATGCATGTGAATGGTGAATTCTTTACAACCCTTTTTTGTGTTCTTAAGTTACCCATATGAGTTTAAGATACCTAAACCATTTTCTTTGTTACTCCATTGCAATGATTTAAGTATCGTGGCACGGGGTCGTGCTGAAAACTTGCCGGCACGGTATGACACGGTGCGTGCCGTGCCGTGCCGTGCCGATATATGTGTCGGTCACAAAAAATACATATGTGCCGACATACAATGGCATGAAATATGTATTTTCTTTAGCAACAAAATATTCTAATTGCTTATTATGTACTTTTATCAAATCTTTTGAACTTTATTTAGAAAAGTCTCTACTAATTTAAAGAAAAGAGAGTTTTGAGTTGTGCCATCGGCACGGGGGCTGTATCGTGCCGATATCTGTTGGCACGATACAGCATGGTAGATACGGCCCGTGCCGATGGTTACTTAAATCCTTGCTCCATTGTAATTATGTTGCTCAACCATTTGTTTTCCCACTTTGGAATAGAGCTTTTGTGAATTAGTTTTTCTTTATTA
The DNA here is from genome assembly GCA_029204045.2 of Tillandsia leiboldiana. NCBI lineage: Eukaryota > Viridiplantae > Streptophyta > Magnoliopsida > Poales > Bromeliaceae > Tillandsia > Tillandsia leiboldiana. The sequence goes on along the minus strand of CM055068.1, from coordinate 33,650,387 downwards.
ATCTACATCTTATTTGTAGTGATATTGTTACTATGTTTTACTTCTTTTTTTATGATAATTCTTCTTCAAGGAGAAGAGATGCCTTCAATTCCTTTTGTTATCTCATTGGTCTTTTCTAATCTACATGGAAAGCAGGATTCTTTTATAGGTCATTTTCCTTGCAAAGTCTATCTATAACACAAACACTAAGAAAGGTGCTTTATCTACGCCTAAATAGGGAACTAAGTTCTAGTTTTAACTAGGAGCTAGGTTCTAACTTCTAAGCATACCAGCTAGCTCTAAACTCCCATTAGCACTCTACAAAGTGATCACAGGTTCTTTTGCCAGCTAGGCAAGGATAAAACATAATCTCAATCAAATTCAATATGGGTAGTAGGGAAAACAAACCTTCATGCACATACTACCCTATTTGTCCCTCTTCTTATTCCCTACAGCTTTATGTCTGTTCTTTTCCCCTTTTTCTCTGTTAGAATAAACTATGATTTCTATAGCAGACAAGAATCAAAGGAAACCTAGGAAGCACGGGCACTTCAAATATGTTGCCATGTCCTCGCACATGTTTTTAGCACGTTTCTACTATATTTGTACTCATTTTTCATGTGCCTATGGAATGTCCATCCATCGTGTGTTCCTCATGATCATGCACATAATTGCATGTCCAGAGTGTCTGTTTGTACATCTATAAGAGAATATAAGAGGGCATAAATAGTTAGTCTCTCTGTCATTTATAGTGTTTTAAGTGATCACTGAAATAAATATTGTAATTATATTAATTGTAGTGCCGAATCATTTAATCAAAGATCGAACATAACTCATATTTTGTTTTATGTTGATGAAGGAAGATTAATTGCTTTTGGTAGGTAGAGGAAAAAATAGTACGAAAATTACTTTTTTTAAAGGAAAATACTGGAAATGTATTTAGATATATGTACTTTTATAAAATATATATGATATTGTCCGGCCTCTACCATGTCTATCCAATTTTTATCAAAATTGTCAACTTCCTTTGTCCAAGTCATGTGGCATCCCATGTCCCATGTCCTTCTCTGTGTAACCTAGAATAAAACCTTGTAAAGTTTCAGATAAAAATTGAGCCAAGATTGAACATCGAAATTTAGCTTGCTTGCTTTGCACACTGCACAGCAGAATCAGAAGCTGCTCAATGCACGAGCTTGATAACAAAGTTAGACACATCCTCTTTTCTCTAACAGACTCGCCAATTCCCAATATTTTAGAGGCTGAATATGCTTAACATGAAAAAAGGGCAATTCTGAATAAATTTGACAGAGGAAATTACCCCTTATTTTTGTCAAAATTTTCATGTGAAGTCTTTTCTGCACCATAAAGCAGATGAAATGCTTGCATTAGCAGAAGATAATCAGATCATCATTCATACTCTCTGTTATACTAGAAGAAACCTCAACTCAAACAGGACTGGTAAATTCAAATTATAGTCACTTGGCAATTCTTCAAATTGCAAGACATTTTTATTTTGCTTTTATAGTAAAGACACCCTACGTGTAAATATGCACAACCCAGACAACATTACTCTTCCAGATGCTAGGTTATACCATTCCTTTCTACAACAAATTGGAGCACAAAGGTCACTTGTGCACAAAGAGTTCATTACTTGCACCTGGAAATTCTTGATATATTAAGAGAGTTTTTGTTTCCAGTATAAGAAGACAGAAGATTTGCACTAACATGAGAATTCAAGGAGGGAGACACTGTCATTGTATGTCTTGAGGAATGGTTCTTTGTACGAGATGGCGGGATACATTGCAGAAACTTTTTAAGGTGTCACATCATCAAGAAGTTTGGCTATAGTGCTTACCCTTTTATCTAATTAATGTTTATGTCTTGATTCTTAATGCCTAGATCTCCATGAGTTTCATAGTGAAATCTACTTATACCGGCTCCTCTCCGTTTCATTAGATGTGCACAGAATATCAATATGTGGATAAAGGGGTTGCCACTTAGTTTTTTTTTTTTTTTTTTTTTCCTGTCACATACTACAATTAGAGAGGAAGCTCCATCATTAGATGAATGAAAGCTTCAAATACACACAAATTTAATTTTGAATTACTTCAAGCTATTTTGGAAAAGGTCAAGATTTTCAACAATTGGACCTCCAAAGTAGGCAAGTCAGTTAGGTCAGGAATGTAGCTCTTGTAAATTGATTCAGAACCTTCTAGAAGGAAAAATAGTTTGAAGTCCTAATTGTACGTCACAATTTTTAGCTTTGCGTGTTTACCCTAGGGCCTGCTTGTTTGGATGAACGTGGAGAGGGGGTGAAGTTGTTTTCGACCGTAAATGGCCACTTCTGCTATTTGTTCGCCTTAATAAAGATACAGTTGAAACTCGAGTTATCCAAAACAACATAATTAACTTTGGCCCACAGTGGGTCGAAGTTAATGACGGTGAAGAGAGATGAAGAAAATAACTAAAAAAATAATACAATGGGTAATGCTAGCTATATTTTAATATATTTGATTGTGATACTAATTACTCTTTTATTTAGTTTACATGTTTAAAATGTGATGGATAGTTATGTTTAAGTATCTCATTCATTTAGTTTATACAATTACAATATGATGAAAATTGATTAGTTGAGTATTAATATTTCTTTTACTCTATGATTTTATTGTTGTGTTATTATAATTTATGTATAAAAAATTCAATTTAGTTGTTTTAGAGTACATTTTTTAATTATATAGGGATACAATTATATATATTTTTATTTAGTACATTATAATTTATTATTTATCAAGTTATTTATTATTTATATATAAATTGTAGTTTTTATGCCATTCACTTTCTCCTAAATAAACAGCAGAATTGGAGAAACTTCACCTTCATAGCTATGGAAACAAACAGCGGGAGAGAAGTAATTTTCACTTGAACTCTATTTCAACCCAAAGTCCACTTTTGGTAAAACAAATAGGCCCCTAGCTGCCAACAAACCATTGCTGCCTACGAAGAGCTACAAAGGAAACTATGTGATGTTGTGAAAAATTGACTTACTACAACATAATAAAGCATATTTCATTAGTATAGCTGATAATAGACAAAGATTTTTAGGGCGTGTTTGGCTTGCCCCTTTGTCACCCAGGATTCGGAATCGGAATGGACGAATCCGTTTGTGGGTGTTTGGTATGTGGGAGTCCCATTCTGATTCCGATTCCTGGGTGAATGGGAATCCCCACAGTGACCTTTATTTCCAATCCAGCCTAGGAGGCCAGATTGGAAGTTGAATCCAGACAGAAATATTATACTTTACGAAAATGTCTCAATTATATTTTATATTTAAAATTAAATTTTATTTTTTGACTTTAATTTTTAATTGAAATATAAATTTAAATTTAGAATTTAAAATTTTAATTTTAGATTTTGATTTAGAAATTAAATTAAAATATAAATTTGATCTTTACATTTAAATTTAATTATAAGTTTGAATTTGAATCAAATTAAAAATTAATTTTATATTTTGAATTGCCCACTCAATTTTAAATTTTAAATTTTTTAAAAATTTACATTTAAAATTTTGGCTTATCATTTTGATATTTTGATGTAAATTTTTAATTTGTAACTTTTAATTTGAATTTAATTTAGAAATTTAATTTTATGTTTTGAGGTGTAAACTCTTTTTAAATTATTTTTATATTTTAATTATTTTTTGATAATCAAAATTTTTTAAATATTAAAAATTGAAATCAACAATACTGATTCCGTTTTTTTTCTAAACTGAACATATTAGGAGGTTTTATCATTCCGTTTTTGATTCCTGTCCATTCCGATTCCCATTCCGATTCCATTTCCTATTTTGAACCAAACGCGTCGTCATTTTCGACTACTCAATCTGGATAACAAAGAAGCTGATGATTGTTTAGCATAATCTTACCATCTCTTGCTGTATTTATTGTTTCATTTTAAATACAGCTAACATTTTGAACTTTAAAATTCTTAGAAGAATCTTCTTTACTACCAATGAATGTCTTGACGTGATGTAGCTGTAGCTTGAAAAGTTTCAGGTTAGGTGTAGAAATTAGTTGGGCAACATAAATGTGTTTTCTGTTTATGTTCTGCATGATTAGTTTGACTCAGTGTTTGAAAAGGCGTGAGGCGCAAAAAGGCGCAAAGGCCTTTCCCTCGCAGTGCGCCTCAAGAAGGCGAGGCGCACTTCTAATAAAAATAAAATATTCTTAACAAGTCTGGTTTAAATTGATATTTTATATTTAAAAATTTCAAAATAGCCGTACAAAAATAAAATAACCATAAAAAAATAAAGAAATCACATGTATAAATGTTCTCAAACTAAAAAGAAAAAAAATTATGTCTCAACTTCCAACTTAAAAACGCTTGACTTGATGCCTTGTTGCCATTGGGGGAAGAGAGAATGACCAAGAAAAAAAAGAAAGAAAATGTTCAAATTAGATTTTTTTTTTTAATCTCTTAACATTTTAGAATATATATTGAAAAAATTTAATACCGGAAAATCCAAACCCTAGACCCATTAAATTTAAATATTATGAGGTGCGTCTGAGGCGCGCGCCTCATGCCCTGAGGCGCTGAGGCGCGCGCCTTGCGCCGAGGCGCGCGCCTTAGGTGGGCCTTTTCAAACACTGGTTTGACTGCATACTATGTAAATTCTCTTTAATATAGTTCCTTCCGCCTGTTTCATATTTAAAGAAGTCAATATTGTAGAATTGGAGTTGTTGGCAACTCCAGATAACTCGGCAGGAGTCTAGCAAAATGTGCCTGTCCTAATTGATTTTTTTCCGGACATAAATTCTCTTAACTAAGAGCAAGAAAATTGTATTAATTGATATATTTTTTTACCCTTCTAACATTAACTCTGCGAATTGAGGGAGAGAGAGAGAGGGTTATTGAGGGGGAGAGAGAGAGGGTATAACCCTAATGTTTACTTTATTTGGCTTCCTGGTCTCCTAAATGGCAGTTTACATATTTTTTGGGCTTTCATCCTTGGTTGTCTTAATTGTTGTGTGAATGATTTTCCTATCGGTTAGCCTAGTTATCAATTACTAACTTTTATATGATAATTTTTTCAGCTTGTTGTGTATCAGTATGGCTCTTTGCATGTTATTGACTCATTATTCCATTTGGAAAGATCCACTCAAGTTGATTTAACCTGATCCGTACAATCTTTTGTTTATTCTTAGCTAACTTTTGTTTCCTTTTCCCTGGCTTCCATACTATCCGAAGCTTTATGCCTCAAGTTGCTGAGAAGGCAGTGCTGTTGTTGAGCTAATCTCAAGTAGATAGGATAAGGTGCTTGTTCTTGATATTATACTCATTGTTAATAGTTAGTAATGATAGAAAACTTAAAAACAAGGAAAGTAGTTTATTCAATTTATGAATTTATTAGCTATTAGTGCAAGGATGTGTTGATGGGTGGATAGAGTACTTTTCTATTTTGTTTTAATTTCCTTTAGATCACTCTTATTCTCCAATTTTCTTGCACATGCTGTGTAATAACTCTGTTATTCTTTTCCCCTGCAGTCTTTCCATTACTGCAAGTATAGACGGGATGAGAACCAACTGTATATATTTGCAGATGATTCTGTTCCTAGATGGCTTACAGCATCGCATCACATAGACTTCGACACCGTGGCGGGAGCAGACAAATTTGGGAATGTGTACTTTGTGCGACTACCGCAGGATGTGTCAGACGAGATTGAAGAAGATCCAACTGGGGGCAAGATAAAATGGGAGCAAGGCAAGTTGAACGGTGCTCCCAACAAAGTGGAGGAGATTGTGCAGTACCATGTAGGTGATGTCGTCACGTGCTTGCAGAAGGCCTCACTGATACCAGGAGGTGGTGATTGCATTATATTTGGAACTGTCATGGGTAGCCTGGGGGCGTTGCTTGCTTTCACCTCTCGTGAAGATGTTGATTTCTTCTCTCACTTGGAGATGCACATGAGGCAGGAACATCCACCTTTGTGTGGAAGGGATCACATGGGCTTCAGATCTGCTTACTTTCCAGTCAAGGTAAGAGCTTAACCTCTTAATAGCTGAGCCTTTGTTTTACGCTTCTATTTCTTCGTTTTTTAAATATTTTTCTGTTGGTTTTGTTTTCAAATGCTTTGTTTGGATTGACAGAATAGGATAGGAAAGAAAAGGAAGCTAGGGAAGAATATCACTTTCTCTCCTTTGGATAGAACTTTTAGGCAAGAATGTAAGAGAAGTGAGAGAAAAGGAGAAAATGATTATCTTGAAAGCTCATTTTATTTTCTCTCCAAAAGTGGAGGGAGGTAGGGAGGGAGGGAAGAAAACAATTATCAAAAACTCATTTTCTCTTCTTTCCTTTTCTACACATCCGACAAATAGAGGAGAGTTATTTTCCTTTCTTTTCTTCTCTTGCTTTCTCTCTTTTCCTTTCCCTTCTCTTCTCTCTCTCTTTTCATCTGAGCAAAGCATTTAACTTCTCTTCATCTGAACAAAGCGTTTAACTTGAATTCTATGCCGTTTTATGTGCTGCTGGATGGGATGCTGTATTCTTCTTCTTGGTTAGCTTGCAATGTGCCTTAGCCATTAGGACACGTTTTTAATAGAAGGTAGGATTGTGTAGGAGTGTATGGAGACCCTGTGAACTATAGGCCATTGAAATAGCTTCCTCAACTTAAATTTTTTTGTATTGGCGGCCCTTGACTTTTTCTTTTTGGTTCTATCTGAGTGACTTTAGGCTATTTACTTGTGGATTCTATTAAATTCATATGTAATTTCTTTAAATTTAACGGTTGTAATCATACCTCTTTCCAAATAAAATTAGAACAATTAATAGCTAATAAATTATTCCAATCAATTTTTGCAAATTTTTAACTTAACTAAAGAAATCTAGTTGTGCCCATAAAAAAAAGGTCAGGGGCCTATTTCAAAATGGCATATAGTTGAGGCTTAGTAAATTTTTACCAAAAAAAGAAAAGAACGTAAGAGTGGTTACTAATACAAATATGTATGTATGTATATAGTATACCCTAGGCATCTAAGGGATAAAAAATGTTAGTAAACATTATTCACTTACTACTACTAGCTACTAGTACTCTAGCTCCACTATATATATATATATATATATATATATATATATATATATATATATATATATATATATATATATATATATATATATATATCAAGGAATTAAGTGCCGTGGCACGGGGCGTGCCGCTCTTCGCCTGGCACGGTACGGTACGGGCACGCTTCCGTGCCGACACGTGGCACGCTTGCGTGCCGATGGATACGCATGACCTTCCAGTGGCACGCTCTGGCACGATTTTTTTTTGCTTTTTTGTTCCCAATAAGCTCTTATAATATTATTTTGAAATGTTTAGTAAAAAAATTATGAATATTAGCTATATATAGCTTATTATACTCACCAATTAACATATTGATAACTTTTTTTATATATAAAGTACAACTATACCTCATAGAAAATAGAAATAATAATATAATAATAAAATTCACAAGTATAATAAGTATTTAACTATGTGTTTACTGTAAAACCATGTGTAAAAGAAAAAAAAAAAATTGGCACGCTCGGCACGGCTCGGCTATTCCCATTGGGTATCGCTCTGTCTCGAGCGATACCCAATGGGTATCGCCGAGACGGGGGGTGGGGGGGGGGGGGGTTTAGATACCCCCCGCCCCCCGTACCGTGCCCCTACAAGGGGGGGGGGGGAGGGGGTTTAGATACCCCCCCCCCCCCCCCGTACCGTGCCCCTATTGTAGGGGCACGGCCTGTGCCGCTCGGCATGGGCGGCACTTAATTCCCAGATATATATATATATATATATATATATATATATATATATATATATATATATATATATATATATATATATATATATATATATAGTAGAGCTTATATGCTTTTAAAAGCATAAGACAATCCATGCTTGTGAATTTTTTACCATTGGATTTGTATTTGGATTAGTGCTTTTGTAAAGTCAACTAAAGAGAGAAATATATATATATATATATATATAGTAGAGCTTATATGCTTTAAAAGCATAAGACAATCCATGCTTGTGAATTTTTTACCATTGGATTTGTATTTGGATTAGTGCTTTTGTAAAGTCAACTAAAGAGAGAAAGATAAAGTAAAAAGCACAAATCCCAATACAAATCCAATGGTAAAAAATTCACAAGCATGGATTGTCTTGTGCTTTTGAAAGCATATAAGCTCTACTCTCTCTATATATATAGAGTCCGGCTGCTATGCTATCGATAGCACCAAGCACTTGGTGCTGCCAAGTTTTCTGCTGTTAGATCTACCCCTTTAATTATTTTCACCCTCTTAGATCATACTCTTTCCCCAACTACCCACTAAACCCTAGGGGCCTACTATCATCCTAACCGCACATCCCTTCATCCAAGGCTCAAAAATCTAATAGCACAAATGACTTGGTGCTATTAATAGCATAGTAGCCTAGTTCTATATATATATATATATATATATAGAGAGAGAGAGAGAGAGAGAGAGAGAGAGAGAGAGTAGAACTTATATACTTTTAAAAGCACAAGTTCAACTATGCTTGTGAATTTTTTACCATTGGATTTGTATTGAGATTTGTGCTATTGTAAAGTCAACTAAAGAGATAGGAAGAGAAAGTACAATAGCACGGATTGCAATACAAATCCAATGATAAAAAATTCACAAGTATAGTTGAGCTTGTACTTTTAAAGGTATATGAGCTCTACTATATATATATATATATATATATATATATCTATATAGAGCTAGGCTCCTATGCTTTCAAAAGTACGGAGGCCTTCGTGCTTGTATGTTGTTTTCAATGATGGGACATCCAATTCGACGATCGACTCCGTTAGACATGATTTAAAATGTTGGAACTATCTAGAAGCCAAATTTCATAATTTTATGACTTTATTTGCATAGTGAACGAGTAGCCTCAAAATGAACGGCTAAAAATAAAAATTTCATGAAAAGTAGTGATAAAAAAGTCAAATTTCAAATCGAAAGTATTGATCTTACTCTTGATGTTAAGTAGAATTTTCTATTAAAGTTTCACATAATTTGGATTGTTCTACACCGTTGAACTTACAAACGTGCCACATCGGCCATTAAAATAGTTATTTTTGAGACTCTTTGATCGCTTGGTAAATGATGTTGAAAAATTATGAAATTTAATTTCTAAATAGTTCTAATAGCGCATATCATGTCTAACGGAGCCGATCGTCAAATCGAATGTCTCATCATCGAAAACAACTTATAAGCACGGAGGCTCCCGTACTTTCGAAAGCACAAGAGACTTTATATATATATATATATATATATATATATATAGAGAGAGAGAGAGAGAGAGAGAGAGAGAGAGAGAGAGAGAGAGAGTAGAGCTTATATGCTTTTAAAAGCACAAGCCCATCCATGCTTATGAATTTTTTACCATTGAATTTGTATTGGGATTTGTGTTTTTGTAAAGTCAACTAAAGAGAGAGAAAGATAAAGTAAAAAGCACAAATCCTAGTACAAATCCAATGGTAAAAAATTCACAAGCATGAATGTGCTTGTGCTTTTAAAAACATATAAGCTCTACTCTCTCTCTCTCTTTTTCTCTCTCTCTCTCTATATATATATATATAGGACTAGGCTACTATACTATTAATAGCACTAAATCATTTGTGCTATTAAGTTTTCGGCCATTGGATGAAGCGATGTGTGGTTAGGATGATAGTGGTCCTTTAAGATTTAGTGGGTGGTTGGTAGAATAGTACGATCTAAGGGGTGGAAATGGTCAAAGGGGTGTAGATCTAACGACGGAAATGGCCAAAGGGGTAGATCTAACGGTGGGAAACTTGGTAGCACCAATTGCTTGGTGCTATCGATAGGGTAGTAGCCGGACTATATATATATATATATATATATATATATATATATATATATATATATATATATATATATATATATATATATATATATATATATATATATATATACACACACACACACACAAGGATTTAAGTTAAGTATCCATCGGAATGGTCCGCTTTTACCGTGCCGTATCGTGCCAACAAGATACCGGTATGATATAGCCCTCGTGCCATTGTCACAGTTGAAAACCCTATTTTTTCTTTAAATTACTAAGTAATTTTCTTAATAAAGTTCAAAAGATTTGATAATGATACATAATAAGTAATTAAAAAATTTTGTTGCTAAAGAAAATAAATATTTCATGCCATTATGTGTCGGCACACATGTATTTTTTGTGACCGACACTCATCGGCATCGTTCGGCACGCACCGTGCCGGTAAGTTTTTGGCACGGTAAGTTTTTGGCACAACCCCGTGTCACGACACTTAAATCCTTATATATATATATATATATATATATATATATATATATATATATATATATATATATATATATATATATATAGAGAGAGAGAGAGAGAGAGAGAGAGAGAGAGAGAGAGAGAGAGAGAGAGAGAGAAGAGCTGATATACTTTCAAAAGCACAAGTCCAAATATACTTATGATTTTTTTATCATTGGATTTGCATTGAGATTCGTGCTATTGTATTTTCTCTTTCTCTCTATTTAGTTGAGTTTACAATAGCACAAATCTCAATGCAAATTCAATGGTAAAAAATTTACAAGTATAGTTGGGCTTATACTTTTAAAAGTATATAAGCTCTCTCTCTCTCTCTCTCTCTCTCTCTCTATATATATATATATATATATATATATATATATATATATATATATAAAGTTGAGCTAGAATGCTATCAGTAGAAAATAGACTTCTATGCTACTGATTTGTTTTCGATGATAGAGCTTCATAATTGACGATCGACACCGTTGAACATGATCTAAACCTTTTAAACTATCTTGAAATCAAATTTCATATTTTTTCGATATTGTTCTCTTGCCCATCAAGTGGACAAAAAAATAAACGACTGAAAATAAATATCCTTCAGAAAGTGATGATAGGAGTCTTGTAATCAAGATTAAGAGTATAGATTTTGTTTTAAATAGTTTAAAGAATTTTCTAAACAAAATTCAATTGATTTAGATATCTTTACATCGTTAAACAAGAAAACGCCTCACATTGACCATTAAAATTACAAATTTTGCAACCCGATCATTAGGTCAATGATGTCGAAAAGATTTGAAATTTGGTTTCTAGTTAGTTTAAAAGGTATAGATTATGTTTAACGGTGCTGATCGTCGATTTGGAGGCTCCATCATTGAAAACAAATCGTTAGCAACGGAGTCCGTTTGCTATCGATAGTATTCTAGCCCAACTCTCTCTCTCTCGCTCTCTCTCATATATCTATATAGATATATGAGAGAGAGAGAGAGAGAGAGAGAGAGAGAGAGAGAGAGAGAGAGCGCTAGGCTAGAATACTATTAATAGCACCAAGTCATTGGTGCTATTAGGTTTTCGGCCCTTGGATGAAGGAATGTGCGATTAGGATCATTGTGGTCCCCTAGGGTTTAGTGGGTGGTTGGTAGAATAGTATATGATCTAAGGGATGGAAATTGTCAAAGGGGTAGATCTAACGGCGAAAAACTTGGTAGCACCAAGTGTGAACTCTCTATTTCTCTCTCTCTCTCTCTCTCTCTCTCTATATATATATATATATATATATATATATATAGTCCGATTACTATGCTATCAATAGCACCAAGCACTTGTTGCTATCAAGTTTTCTGCCGTTAGATCTACCCATTTGATCATTTCCACCCCTTAGATTATACTATTTCCCTAACCACCCTCTAAACCCTAGGGTCCACTATCATCTTAACCACACATCTCTTCATTCAAGGGTTAAAAACTTAATAGCACCAATGACGTGGTGCTATTAATAGTATAGTAGTAGCCTAGTTCTATATATATATATATATATATATATATAGAACTAGGCTACTACTATACTATTAATAGCACCACGTCATTGGCCCCTAGATAAAGGGATGTGCGGTTAGGATGATAGTGATCTCCTAGGGTTTAGTGGGTAGTTGGTGGAATAGTATGATCTAAGGGTTGAAAATGGTCAAAGGGGTAGATCTAATGGCAGAAAACTTGATAGCACAAAGTGTTTGGTGTGTGTATATATATATATAGGAAAATGCTATCCGTACACCCCATTCGGGGTGTATATCACACACCCCACCCATCCAATGGGTGGGGTGTGATGATGGGTCAATCGATGTGACCCGTAAAAGATATCGCCACCATTAAAATGGTGGAGGTGTATGATATACACCCCTTCGGGGTGTACATGTAGCATTGCTCATATATATATATACCAATCACCCACTAAACCTTAGGGGACCACTATCATCCGAACCGCACATCCCTTTATCCAGGTGCCGAAATCCTAATAGCACCAATGACTTGGTGCTATTAATAGTATAGTAGCCTAGTTCTATATATATATATATATATATATATATATATATATATATATATATATATATATATATATATATATATATATAGTATTGTAGGTAGACTCTTTATAGTTTTGCATGCTATCAACTTTTTAGCCCTTGGATGCCTAGGGTTTACCAATTTGGTGGTTGTAACTATTATAGATCCAAGGGCTAAAAAGTTGGTAGAGTGCACTATTCATATACTATATAAGCATCATGGACACTGATAGAGGACACGAGACACGACACAACTCTGACACGGAGACTCGGTAGATTCCAAAAAATTAGGACACGGATATGACATGAACACTGATAATACAATTTAATATTATTAATATAATAATATATATTTATTATATATAAAATATAAATTTTGGTAAAATATTGTAAAATATTGTTATATTTCTCATATGAATGAAAGTTAATAAAATTTTCATTGATAGTTCATATATTTTAAGAATTTTTTTTTTCCACACCATACATAATTTATTTATATTGTCCAAAAAAAATTGTATGCACTCATCAAAAAACTAAAATATTTATAATCTTACATTATATATGCATAAAAAGAGAAAAATAAAAAAATATATTTACTTTTTTAATTGTGTATGCTATGGACCGAGATTGAACTAGCGTCCAAGAAGTGTCCAAATTGGTCATGAGTTTGACACAGACACCCGCACGTTCGACACGGACACGCGCATGTTCGACACGGACACGTGAGGCTTATAGAAGTGTCCGTGATACATAGATAGTGTTGTAGGTGGACTATATATAGATAGTATATAATTTTGCACGCTACCAACTTTTTAACCTTTGGATGCCTACGGTTTACTATTTGGTGGTGGTACTATTATGGATCCAAGGGCTAAAAGTTGAAAGGGTGACCTATTTTCAATACTATTGATAGTGTTGTTGGACTATTATGGTGCACTATTCACACACACACACACACATAGAGTCGAGCTGGAATATTATCAGTAGCAAATGGGCTTCGTTGCTACTGATTTGTTTTCGATGATGCTGCTGCTGAATCGATGATCGACATCGTGGAACGTGATCAAGATCACCGGAAGTATCTAGAAATCAAATTTCAAATTTTTTCGACATAATTGACCTAATGATCAAAGGGTTGCAAAATTTATAATTTTAATAGTTGATATGAAGTGTTTGCTCGTTTAACGGTGTAAAGAAATCTAAATTAGTTGAATTTTGGTTAGAATTTTTTTAAACTATTCAAAACAAGATCTATAGGTTTGGTCTCGATTACATTAATTCTATTAAGATTTTTTGAAGGATATTTATTTTTAGCCGTTCATTTTTGTGTCCACTTAGTGCACAAGAGAACAATATTGGAAAAACATGAAATTGTTTTCTAGGTACTTCTAGTGGTCTATATCATGTTCAATAGTGTCGATCGTCGACTCGGAAGCTCCATCATCGAAAACAAATCGGTAGCAACGGGACTCGTTTGCTAGCGATTGTATTCCAACTCTTCTCTCTCTCTCTCTCTCTCTCTCTCTCTCTCTCTCTCTATATATATATATATATATATATATATACAGTCCGGCTGGAATACTATCGATAGCACCAAGCAATTGGTGCTATCAAGTTTCCAGCCCTTGGATGAAAGTATGTGCGGTTAGAATTATAGTGGTCCCCTAAGATTTTTACTATTCAACCAACTACCTACTAAACCCTAGGGGACTACTATCATCCTAACTGCACATCCCTTAATCCAAGGGCTAAAAAATTGTAGCACCAATGACTTGGTGCTAATGATAGTATTCCAGCCTATATATATATATATATATATATATATATATATATATATATATATATATATATATATATATATAATTGAGCTCCTATGCTTTTAAAAGTACCAAGACATTGGTATTTGTAGATTTTTAGCCCTTGAATGAAAGGATGTGCGGTTAGGATGATAGTGGGCCCTTTGGGTTTAGTAGGTGGTTGTTGGAATAACATGATCTAAAGGGTGAAATTAGTCAAAGGGATAGATCTAATGGTAGAAAACTTACAAGCACCAATTGCTTGGTACTTTTAAAAGCATAGTAGTCGGACTCTCTCTCTCTCTCTCTCTGAGCTAGGTTTGTGTACTTTTAGAAGCATGGAGGCCTCCGTGCTTCCAAGTTGTTTTCGATGTTGAGACTTTCGAATGGACGATCGACTCCGTTAAACTTGATCTACAGTATTTAAAAGGCTTAGATAATAAATTTCGTAATTTTTCGATATCATTTGCCAAGTGATCAAAATGGCTCAAAATTAGCAATTTTAATGGTCGTGGTGAGCTGTTTGCAAGTTTAACAGTGTAGAAATATCAAAATCTCGTAAAATTTTGATAGAAAATTCTTTGTACTATATAAAACAAGATCAATACTTTTGATCTAAAATTTTAGTATCATATCATCACATTTTGTTAGATTTTTATTTTCAGCCGTTGAGTTTGAGCCACTTCGATCATTAGGCAAATGATATCGAAAATTCACAAAATTTATTTTCTAGGTACTTCAAATATTCTAGATCAAGTCTAACGGAGGTGATCGTCGATTCGTAATTTTCAACATCGAAAACGATTTAGAAGCACGAAGTGCTCTGTGCTTCTAAAAGCACACGAGAGAGAGAGAGAGAGAGAGAGAGAGAGAGAGAGAGAGAGAGAGTAGGGACTATGCTAGCAACCAGTGGCAATAAAGACTTTTTTTCATCCTTTTTCTTCTTGGTCATTCTTTCTTTCCCCAATGGCAATATAGATTGCGAGCGTTTTTAAGTTGAAAGTTGATCTTTTTTTTTTTTTTTTTTAGTTTGTGAACATTTATGCATGTGATTTTTTTTATTTTTTATGGTTATTTTGTTTTTGTATGGCTATTTTGAAATTTTTGTTATATAAAATATCAATTTAAATTAGGCTTGTTAAGAGTGTTTTATTTTAAATGGAAGTGCGCCTCTCATTTTTGAGACGTGCGTCTCTCTTTCTTGAGGCGCGTGCCTCGCGGTGCGCTTTGCGCCTAGGCTCTAAAAGGCATTTGCGTCTTTTTGCACCTCACGTCTTTTCAAACACTGAATAAAAGATAACAGAAGAATTTACATTTTTTTAAAGGCTAAATTACAGAAAATTCTTTTATAAATATTCGCTTTTTCATTTCCTCCCTGATTTTCAAAAATCTACATTTTACCTACTAAAAAATTTAAGTTGATGCATTTACCCCCCTTCGTTAGGGTTCCGTCACTATTTCGTTTATTTCTTATAATTTATACTGAAAATATTCGTGAAATGACAGAAATACATTAAAAATTATTATTTTTTCTTTATAGAACAAGGGGAATTTGGCCATTTCATCTTCTCTATTAACGCCGTAGCCCTCTGAAAATATTTTCTAAAATTTTAAGGGAGTAAAATGTAGGTTTTTGAAATTCAGGGGGGACAGTAAAAATGCGGGTATTTACAAGAGGTATTTCTGTATTTTAGCCTTTTTTTAAATATGAATTTTTATTGTAAATTTTTGGATAAATATGATGCCCAAATTTATATTGATTTAAGATAACTATTAAAATAATTGTGATGTGCATTTGTACATTCCATTATGGGGTCCAATCTAGTCAATTCCACTACTACCTCTATACTCTCACGCGAGGTAGAGTCAACGATGATCAGAAACCCATTCCCAGCCGATTTGATTGCCCCTTAGCTTCTTGGCTTTGCATTCCTGCTTAGAGATTATTAGCTCTCTATCTAGGTCTCTTGTATGGCCTGACATCCTTCTCTTATTTTTGAAGCCTTTATTGATCATCCTATCTACACTGTTTTCCTATTTAGTTCTAAGTAATTCGATCTTTGTTTCAGGTCTTTATCCTCGTTCATTTGCACAATCCTTTTCCAGTCTACTCTCACCAAAGCTTCCGAATTCATCAACAAGTGGCCTTTTATCTTTCTCGGTGATTTGGTCCCGATCCAGGAGTGTCACGATACATATATATAGAGTCTGGCTATGGAGCTTTTTAAAGCACCAAGTATTCGGTGCTTGCAAGTTTTCCACCGTTAGATCTATCGCTTTGATCAATTCCACCCCTTAGATCATGCTATTCCACCAACCACCTACTAAACCCTAGGGCACCGTTTGATTCTTGAACAAGAGGAGGAATAAGGGAAATAAAGGCCTTATTCCATCCTTTATGCCTAAACAATTTTTTTTTTGTTCCTCTCTTAAAGGGTTTTCTTAGAATAACCCGTTAAGTGGGTGGAATGTGAAACAACAATTCCTTTCTTTTATACCTCTAGTAATTAAATAATAAAATATTACTAATTAATATTTTATATGCTAGTTTATTAACTAATTAACTAGATAAATAAGTAACTACTTGATTTATTACTATAATAAATATTTAATTAATATTTGAGTAATTAGTTTATTATTTATAATTAATTAGCAAATTAAAAATTAATTATTTAGTGTGTTTATGCAATAACTAATATTTACATTGATTAACCAATTAATATTTTGACCAATATAACTAATTAATTTTAATTTATTAAATTAATTTGTTAATTTATCAAATTATTTATAATTAGTTAATTTATCAATTAATAGTACTCATGGTTGATTAATTAACGATTAATTAATACCCTAATTAATTTATTAATTATTAATTAATATTTATGATTATGTAATAGTATTCATGATTAATTAATTAATTAATTTATTTGTTAAATTATTATTTAATTAATATTTTGATGTTAATTAATTATATTAGTATTATTATTTTAAAATTATAATTATTTTTATTTGTATTGTTCCTATTTAACTATCCAAACACTATTTTTCTTATTTTCGAAAATAATTCAATTTTCATCCAAATGTAAAATTAGTCTTATTCTTGCTTATCCCCAAAGTTGTACCTATCCCCAAGAATAACCAAAAAACACATATTTCTGAACCAATTGATACCTAGGGTACCACTATTATCCCAACCTTACAAATTTTCATCCAAAGGCCGAAAACCCACAAGCACTAGCGATTTGGTGCTTTTAAAAGCATAAGAGCTCAATTATATATATATATATATATATATATATATATATATATATATATATATATATATATATATATATATATATATATATATATATATATATATATATATATATATATATATATATATATATATTAGTCCGGCTGGAATGCTATCGATAGCACCAAGCAATTGGTGCTACCAAATTTTTTTCCGTTAGATCTATCTCTTTGATCATTTTTGTCTCTTGGATTATACTATTCAACCAACCACCCATTAAACCTTAGGGGAGTAGTATCATCCTACCTGCACATCCCTTAATCCAAGGGCTAAAAACTTGATAGCACCAATGACTTGGTACTAGCGATAGCATAATAGCCTATTTCTCTCTCTCTATATATATAGAGTCCAGCTACTATCCTTTTAGGATGACATAGCCCTTTGTCCTGTTAAGTCGTTTTACATGATAGGAATTCCGAATCGATAATCGGAACAGTTAAAGTTGATTTAGAGTATTTAAAGTGCCTAGAAATTAAATTTTATAAATTTTAAAAATTATTTACGTAGTGATCAAAGGATCACAAAATTGATAGTTTTTGACGGCCTATATGAGTCGGTTGTTTGTTTAACGGTGTAGAGCAATTCAAACCGAATAAATTTTTGATAGAAAATTTTTTATACTACTTAAATAATGATTGATAACTCCGATTATAAATTTGGAAAGTCTAACATCTATTTTCACAAGGTTATTTGTTTTTGACCGTTCATTTTTCAACTCTTCGATGAATTTGGAAACGATTTTTTTAAATTTACTTTTTAGATGCTTTATATACTTTAGATCAACTTTAACGGTTTCGATCATCGATTCGAAATCTCTATTATGTAAAACGACTTAAGAGGACAAAGGGCTTTGTCCTTCTAAAAGGATAGTAGCTGGACTCTATATATATACAGAGTTCGGCTACGGTGCTTTTAAAAGCACCAAGCACATGGTACTTGTAAGTTTTCCACCGCTAGATCTAACTCTTTGACTAATTTCATCCCTTTGATCATACTATTCCACTAACCTCCCATTAAATTCTACGGGAGCACTATTATCCTAACCACACATTTCTAAATCCAAGGGCTAAAAACTCACAAGCACCAATGACTTTGTGCTTTTATAAGCATAGGAGCTCAATTATTTATATATATATATATATATATATATATATAGAGAGAGAGAGAGAGAGAGAGAGAGAGAGAGAGAGAGAGAGAGAGAGTTAGGCTCCTATACTATTGATAGTATTGGAGCTCCTATACTATAGTCCTATTTTTTATTTTAGGGTGTTCAAATTAACGATCCACACCGTTAAATATGATCCATGGTATATGAAGTTCTTAGAAATAAAATTTTATTTTTTTTCGACATCGTTTACTTAGTAAGTAAATCATGTCAAAATGAACGGTGAAAATTGAGCAATCTTTAAAATTTGAGGATAACACTTTTAAATTCAAGATTAAGAATGCTAGACTTGATTTAAATGGTTTAAAGTATTTTCTATCAAAATTTGAATAAATTTAGATTCTTCTACACCGTTAAACTATAAACTCACTGTCACGCCCCGGGGTCGAAACTGCGACCCGGGCTCGCCAACAGATCCGCCGCCCATACGGGAAGCCCCGTACAGACGAAGCGACCAACCTGCAAAAGATAATACTAACTACTAAACAGATATCAGAGTGGAAAGTAAACTGTTGAAATAAATAAATACAACTCCCAAAAGTACATGTCAGATCCTCACAATACATATGTCTCTTCAAAATAAACTCTCAACTGAAAATAAAATACAAAATTCTCTGACAGTACACAGGATCACCAAAATGGGGTATATCTACTCTCTCTCTAGGACAGACATGGATCTAGCTCGCGACTCCCTTACCTCGGTCAGATGATGCAGCGACAGGGGTAGCAGGAACAGGAGAAGAAGTCCCTGGAGATGGCCACCAACGGAGGGTATGAGAACTACAACCAACAGTAGTTCTCAGCGGTTACCGTCACCAAGACCAACGGTCTGCCCACTAAGTCTGCTAGAGGCATAAGATAACAAATGCAGTATACTAAAAGTGAAAAGTAGTAAATAATTCTACAGCTACCATGTCTCTATCTAACAATGCTCAACGGGTGGTACAGATGAAAAAGATGCATCTACTGAGACCCAGTCACAAAATCAACCCAATCACACTGACTGCCACATAGGGTACAGTCAAACTTGCGCCTACCCTACAACCACATACCCGTACTGGGTCAGGAATTACGTAGGTGGTCCCACTCGGACTGCGTCGACAAGCTGCGAAAGATAAGTAACAGGCCTAGTTCCAGAGCGGCACTCGAGGGGAGCGACCCCAACGAGGAAAGTATCCGCGCATTTCTGTCGAGCTCAATATGGCTCATGCAAGCTATAATCCAAATTCACGATCAATCAAATCGGCAAAGACTAACTCACATCTCTAACACTGGCTGGAAACACTCGACAGTCCGTACCCATTGTCAACTCAAACTGCTCCCAACGATAGCACTGGTATAACCACAACTATCAGACTCCACTCGGCCCCCAGGCACGAATGCGATAAGCATCCCACAAAATCTGACAACTCGGCCCACTATCCGGGCGAGGAAAAACTCTATGTCCAGGAATGAATAAGTAGAGTGTGGGGGTGCCTAAAGCATAAAAGAACCTAGCCCAAATGAGAGTTTTCTATTAGTCTGGTTTACATATGCAACATATGATAGGGTGCTAGGTCAAAGTTCCAATATTAGCATTTATAAATGTGATAAACAATAACTGGGTTCTAACATGCAAGGTACAAGTTAAACATCAAAAAAGGTAATGCAACATTATAACCACTAAACATAACTCACAAGAACATACTCCACCAACACATGAACTCAACTAGCTCAGGATGAACATAAACATCACAAGGCTTTCATTTACCATAAATGAACATTACTACAAATAAGATCTTAGATCCATGATCATGTACCAAAAGTCAAGTAAGCATCCATCATCATAATATAGATTAATCCTCATGCTTACAAATCCACATACAAGTTGTACACTTAAAATGCATGCTTGCTAACATTTAGAATTAGGAGAACGTCCGCCGATTTTGGAGACAAAAACAATCCACCTGGAAACTATCGATCCAAAGTCCGATCAAGCTGAATTTCGGCGTGTAGAAACCTCGACTCCTCAGGAAAATAATGGTGCAGAAATCGCCCAAATCCGACTCCTGGATTGGCCGCAAATGTCGAAACAACACCCGCTGCGCGGTAAAGTCCAAAACTTCAGCAATAATCCAAGGCGATAAGGGAAGGAAATTTCAGCAACAAATATATCCAAACAAGGTTCCAAACAGTGGTACAAAGTGTTCCTAATCTCATAAACCCTTCTCAAACATCAAAAATCCATTAAGTACCCTTGATAATTAGCATTCAACAAGATAACCTCATGCTGTCCAAAAACAGGGCATTGAATTGAAGCATAGAGTTCAAGAATTTTTAGAGTTTAAACCAAAAGAAATTCCTCTTAAGTTCCAACATGAAAATGGCTCATTTACATCTTGATAACACATCCATACAAAGAAATCCCCAAAAAACATAATAATCCCGTAGCTATTCACATACAATTGCTCATTGCTCCAAGAAACCATAAGAAATCTGCACTGTAAAAATCTTCACTACAGGGTCTGAAAGATGACGGGATTTACCTGGACAAACGAGCTCCGAATCCAGTAAGAAAGGTGGCAATGGATTCCTCGTCGAGTGTAAATGCGAATCGAGCTAAAGAATTCCTAAATCCGAGCTCGTATGAAAGAGAAAACTCAAAATTACTCAAGGGTGTCCAAGCACAAAATCTGTGCCTGATGGTTCCAGAAAAACCAAAAATACTCTAAAAAATCTCAAGATCCACGAAAAATGTTGAATACCAAAATTGTAGATTTACCTCTTGTGAAGATCCCCTCCGAATTTCAGCTCGAAATATCAAGAAATGAGGTCTGGGGGAATTTTGCACTAAAATGCGACTGTGAAGCTTCGAAAACAGCACTAATGGTGGTGCTACACTTGAGGAAGAAGATGGTCCCCAAGCACCCTTTTGGCCAACAATGGTGGAGGTGAAGTTGTGGAAGATTAAGATGTTGCTGCTGTGAAGAGTCCCAGGTGCACCAGCTAGAGAAGAAGGAGAAAGAGCTACAGTATGAAGGAGGAGAAAAGAAGGAAAAAGGAGAAAGAAAAAAAAAAAAAAAAACAGGGGAGAGAGAGAGGGAGAGAGGGCTCGAGCTACAGTAGTAGCCCGGCTCGCTTCCCAGGCCACGCCCAAAACGGGGCGCCACGTGGCGGCCATTCGGGCACCCCCGCTAAACGGGAGGACGGCCCGGATGGTGCCGCGTCGCGCCATGTGGTTGGCGGGCGCCAGCCACTGGCGCGACGCTGCGTGGCGCACGCCGGGGAGTAGCGCGACGTGCGCCCGCGTCCGCACACGTTGCCCAACGCTGACACGCTGTGTGGCCGGGCCGCCTAATCCCCAGCCGACACGTGGCGTTGCGGGAGTTCGGCGCTCCCGGTGCACCGCAGATTCTGTAGACCCGGGCACACAAGAAAACCCGGAAGCCATTTTTCGTCCGGAAATAGCTATTTTTGACCGTTTTTGCGCGCTGAGTTTGTTTTTGGCATATGTTTGATGCACAACGCACTCTAAACACCAATAATAGGTATTTTCTTGCCGCCAAATACGCAGCCAAGCCACACGGGTAACCGGGACAACCGGGGCACCACGCTCGCAATAGTAGCCATTGAAAATTAACAATTTTGAAATGATTTGATCATAAAGTAAACTATGTCGAAAAATTATAAATTTTTTTTTCTAAGAACTTCATATACTCTAGATCATATTTAACGGTGTGGATCGTTGATTTGAATATTCTAAAATCGAAAATGGGACTATAGTATAGGAGCTCCAATACTATCAATACTATAGGAGCCTATCTATCTCTCTCTCTCTCTCTCTCTCTCTCTCTCTCTATATATATATATATATATATATATATATATATATATATATATATATATATATGTATGTATGTAATTGTTCGGACGATTTACGGGGAAATCTCTAATTTCGCGTTTTTTCGTCAAACTCTATTTTTCACGCTTTTTAGTGCAACTGGAGATCCGGGTATCGGATTTAAGATTCGATCGCACCATCGTTCTCAGCTCGACCTCGCCGTCAAAGTGACGATTTTACTTTTATGAAAATCTCACTGATTAATTTTTCGGACAATTACGGGGAAATCTCCAATTTCGTGATTTTTCATCAAACTTCATTTTTCACGCTTCAGTGCAATTGGCACGGCGAATTTAAAAACGGACTTGACTTCTCCCGTCAGCTCTGGTTCACCAATAAACCGGTGATATATTTCCGAGGAATTTATCCTCATTATGATGAAATTGACGCCATCTTTAAATTTCAAAAATAAAATTCAAACTTTTATTCAAATTTCAAAATTTAAAGTGTAGATATTACATGAGCCATTTCGATCACTAGGCAAATGATATCGAAAAATCACAAAATTTATTTTCTAGATGCTTCAAATACTCTAGATTAAATCTAACGAAGTCGATCGTCGATTTAAAAGTCCCAACATAAAAAACGACTTATAAGTACGGAGGGCTCCGTGCTTATAAAAGAACCCCCGCCTAACTATATATATATATATATATATATATATATATATATATATATATATATATATCTCCTATACTATCTATAGTACCGGAGCTTCGGTACTATAGTTTCGTTTTCAATCTTAGGGTGTTCAAATTAATGATCCATACCGCTAAATATAATCTAGGATCAAGGATTTAAGTGCCCATCGGCACGTGCCGTATCTACCGTGCCGTATCGTGCCAACAAGACATCGGCACGATACAACCTCCGTGCCGATGACACAACTCAAAACTCTTTTTTTTTTTAACTAGTAAACAATTTTCTAAATAAAGTTCAAAAGGTTTGATAAAGATATATAATAAGCAATAAGAATATTTTGTTGCTAAAGAAAATATATATTTCATGCCATTATGTGTCGGTACACATGTATTTTTTGTGACCGACACGCATCGGTACGGCGTGGCACGCATCGTGACGTACCGTGCCGACAAGTTTTCGGGACGACTTCATGCTACGGCACTTAAATCCTTGTTTAGGATTATATGAAGTTCTTAGGAATAAAATTTTAATTTTTTTTCATATCGTTTACTTAGTAAGTAAATCATGTTAAAGTGAACGATGAAAATTAAACTATCTTTAAAATTTGAGGATATGACTTTTGAATTAAAGATCAAAGATGTTGATTTTGATTTAAATAGTTTAAAATATTTTTTATTAAAATTTGAATAAATTTAGATTCTTCTACACCATTAAACTATAAACCTGTCATAGTAGCCATTGAAAATTAACAATTTTGAAATAGTTTGATCATGAAGTAAATTATGTCGAAAAAATATAAATTTTTTTTCCTAAAATTTTTAATTATATTAGATTAGTTTTAACGGTGTGGATCATTGATTTGAACACCCTAAGAACGAAAATGAGACTATAGTACCGGAGCTCCGGTACTATAGATAGCATAGTAGCCTCTCTCTCTCTCTCTCTCTCTCTATATATATATATATATATATATATATAGATATATATATATAGATATATATATATATATATATATATATATATATATATATATATATATATATATATTACATTGTTGTCAAACAAAACCTGTATGCATAGGTTGCTAACAGTCGGTTGTTTGCTAGTCGGTTCAATCACACAGAATTCGAGTTTAGGAAAATAAGAAAACAATGCGTAAGTACCAACCAAACAAAGACTAGGAACTTTTTTTTTTTTTTTTTTGAGAACAAAGACTAGAACTATTATTTGTCAGTTTGTTATATACAGTGTACCTTGTTGCCCCCAATATTTATTTATGCCTGGCCATACAGAGGAAATATATTCACTGAATCTGAAGTAATTTGATTTAGCCTTTGAATTGACCATGATTTTAGTTTTAAACTTTGATTGTAGCTTTTAACTAGTAAAGATAAATCACCTGGCTCGGATCTTGATGCAATTTTCTCTTTTTCCCTTTTTTTGTGTTCCTATATCTGTTTTGACTTGCAATATTACCCTAAGCAATACCTTCTGGTAAACTGTGTAAGCCTACATTTGGATTTTGCTATTGCAAAGTATTTGATATGATATTCAAGTAATATGCTTTTGATTCTATAGGATGTTATCGATGGTGATCTCTGCGAGCAGTTTCCGGCCCTTCCACCTGATTTGCAGAGGAAAATTGCTGATGAACTGGACCGAACTCCAGGCGAAATTTTAAAGAAACTAGAAGACATCAGAAATAAGATTGTCTGAGATTTTTACCCCATATGAAGAGGAAATTAGGGACACGTGTCAAGTCAACATTATTAGTAACGACTGCAGCGCTTGTTTGTTTTTCCGCTCATGCTAATTGGAATGATTTTAGGGTTTTGATCACCTTGTACCCAACAACACAACAGAGTATGGCACTATAGGTTTGCTGATCGTGATAGTTCATTGGAACGAATTGTTATGACGTTGCTTAGGTTTATCTCTAGCGGCCTATTTAAGTTAGCTGCTGTGATTGCTGTGCCTCATGGTTTCATTTGATGTAGTGAATGCAAAGTGTTTTTCCTTTTTGTTTTTATTGCGGGATTTTACTTAACTGTTTTCGGTCATGACTCAAAAGATATGTCAGGAGAAATTATTGACTCAAAAATTTACTAAAGATATTTCAGGAGAAATTGTTATCTACCCCGGTGTCTTGCACCATATTAGTAGAAATCAAAATCAATTTCGTTGGATGTATTCACGACATTTACAAGATCTATAATTAAAATTCATGAGAATTAAACATTTATTTCTTATAGACAACTGTAATCTGATACTAACCAAACTTGCTAGGCTCAGGGGAGAGAGCTCATGAATGAGCTCTGGTAGTACCTCCGATCATATGAGAGAAAAAATGAGAAGATGGGAGGAAGGAAGAAAGAAAGAAGAAGAGAAATTTTATTAATTTTTCAAGCCAAATGCTAATTACACGTTTAGCTCTATATATCTAGGGTGGGTGGCAAAAAAGTAATTATCTGGAATGTAAATAGTGCGGGGACTGCCTAGTAGTTAGGGTAGTTAAGAAAATAGACGCCGGGGATTCATCTTCTTAAGTGAGATCCCACGGTCCTCCAGCAGCGAAGGAAGACAACGAAGAGAGCTCATTCAGCTCAATCTACAACCTTTTTATATATATATAGACTAATCCAGCTTTTGTATTAAAGAACTCGCTCTCAATAAAAAGGAAGTGCTGATCCCAAATTAGTGGGTGCATCAGTAACCCCCTCCTCCAGATGATCCTCGTCCCCAAGGATCGAAGTGCGGGTAAGGTCGTTTAAGATCAGTGAAGTACTCCCAAGTGGCATTCTCTTCGTTGGGCCAGTGAATTAACAATTGCGTTGATGCCTTTCCACGACGCTTGACCAGACGCCGATCGAGCACCATTGCCAGCTCCACCAGTAAGTGTCCTTCTGAGTTGATGAAAGCTGGTATAGTTGGAGAGGAGGGTGCAGTTCCAATCTTCCTTTTGAGCTGTGAAACGTGGAAGGTGTGGTGTATTTTGGTGGTCTCCGGTAACTGGAGCTTATAGGCCACATGGCCCACTCTGGAGATCACCTCAAAGGGACCAAAATAGCGCAGGGATAGTTTCTGAGAGGCATGCTTGCGGGCGGACAGCTGTTTGTATGGTTGCAATTTTACATATACCCAATCTCCTACTTGAAACTCTCATTCTGTTCTTCCCTTGTTTGCAGTTTGTTGCATTCTATTTTAAGCATTAGCTAAATTTCCCTTGATCACTGGCAGAGCTGCTTCTCTAGCGGCTAGTGTTCGATCCACTGATTCCATTAAAGAATCTCCCGCAAAGTAAAGGACATGCAGGGGTGGTGATTGACCGTTTACGATCTCATATGGGGTTGCCTTGTTGAGGAGTGATATGAATTATTATACCTGTCACACCCCGAGCGTAAACCAGAATCCGGGCCGGTCTACAGATTCGCCGTGCACACGAAATTTTTCGCGTACACGAAGCGTCGAAAACTGCTCAGATATAAGATAAGCAATAAAAGAGTGCAAGTACAGAGCTGAACTAAAAACTACAATATCTCAGACTGAAACTGGAAATAAAATACAAGCAGTAATAAATACAATAAACTCCCAGCTCACAAAAAAAGTACAACCAGCTGGCCAAAGCCAGACCCAAAATAAAAGGAGAAACTACAGTCTGAGTGGAGGGTACACCAAAAGTCTAGTCAGGCTCTTAACCTCACACGAGATCTATCTACTCAGCATTCCCCTTACCTCGATCAGCCGTCGATGGCCTAGCTGTGAGGACCCGGATCCCCGCGATAGGATTACTGTAACACTCGAGAAATTCAAGTGTGTTTGCGGGTGAGGAAACAAATCTAAACCTTAGTGATTTGCGTACCGGTGCGCGAATTGCACAGTTTCCGAGGCACTATTTTCGCCTTTCCGATCTGAGTCTGATCTCGGAAATCTGAAATCTCCAGTGCGACCGTCTCATCGAATCGAGTGAAAATGGTATAGACCGTTTGTTGATCCGACGGTCGGATCGTCCTGAAATCAGCAAGAAAACTAGTGGGACCCGCGACTTAAGTGAATAGTGATTTGAATAGTAACACCCTGATTTAATTCCCGCGTTGGCCAACGTTGCCCGATCGACTGTCTGGGGTCCGAATCTGACGATCCAGGTAGTCGATTTAAATAGCATCGTCAATCTGAGCGTAGTGGCGCTGACGAAATTTGTGTTTAACGAACCTAAAGCATCGTAAAGCGTGCCAAACTGTATAAACTACAGTATTTTATGGATTTTAAAATTATAAGGGATCGAATGCGACAAACCAAAATCACTACTTTATAGGTTTCGTCGAGCCGGACGTCGTGGCGAAGTCTGTTTTTCCGTTTGGCGACTCGAATACCTCGAAAAACGTGAAAAACAACAAGAAATACGGAAAATTACATAGAGACCCCTATATTTTATGCTCTAATTTTTGTGCAAATTCTTGGAGAGGGACCTGATTACGAAATTGAAATTCTGTGAAGGTCTTGGCTCTAAATATTGTGAGTAAAGGGAGCTAAATGCATTTTGTTGCATTTGTATATATATAGTATTAGGGTTCCTTTGAAACGGTAGAGCCCAGAACCCTAGCACCCAGCCGCATCCACCAACCCCTTCGTGTCCCTCTGCTCTCTCCTCGTCGGTTACGCCGCCGGCCGTCGCCTCCCTTCGCCGGAAAAAGAGTGGGATCAAGAGGAAGCCTTGATCTCGGTTGGGTTGGAGTAGGAAGCAACGAGAGGACTCCATAATTCACCAGACATCAACTGGGAGTCCCTCTGTGTGTGTGACGTCGAGCCAGGGTGAACCCGACACCGGGTTTCGCCGTGCGCCGCCGCGGGGGAAGGTCTCCATCTTCATCTTCTCCGACGAGGTGAGTTGTTAGAATTTATTGTTTGTAAGTGGGCCAAGTGACCATGCATAAGATTCCTGACTTTGAGACGATCCTACCAGTGAAGCCTGAGCCGCCGCCGTCATCCCTGTCGCCGGCGGGAGCAACATCTTGCCGGAAGTCTTTATTTTGGCTGATCTTGACCACGGGCTTCATCCGACCATAGAAGCAAAGATCAAGACCGTTGGATCTGGTCTTCTCGATGACTACAACATCCTCACCAAGTTTCGGGATGATCGGATAAGGATCCAGGTCGCGCGGGTGAGCCCTAGAACCGGGTTATTTTATACTTCGACCGATCTTCGCCGCCCGGCGCCGCCGCTCACCCGAGTCGCCGGCCACCACCACAGCAAGCTTCCTTGCACCGAGTGAGGAAGATTGGTCCAAGTTGGAAGGCCTTAGGAGCTCTAGTTGGAATTCCGCCATTAGAGCATCTCCTTCTTCACCGAGCTCGGTTGGGTTTGGTCGCCGGACGTCGCCGCCGCCTCTAACCGCCATCCGAGCACTCAAGTGAGTTCTCTGGGGTGAGAGTAACGTCTTCATGCATTTGCATGGAAGTTTGAACGTAGGGATCTAACCCATGTGGATTGCACCAGGGTTGTAACCCGAGGTTGAGCTCCGGCCGCCGCCACCACCCTTGGTCGCCGGCCATCTACCCAGGTAAACCCTAGATGCTTATTTAAGTGTTCCTGTCATCTTAGTTTAGCCCGAGAGCCATGTAAAAACAAGTTGCTCCAACTTGTATTTTAAAAGCTTATTATGGGTTCTTTTCCGGCCGCCGCCGCCTCCGGCCGCCGGCGATGGGCCAGGAAATGTCGGAACTTCTTCTGCAAGGGTTCTTGATCTTGTGCTCAACTCTGTTCCAGGTTCGAACCTGGTTTGGCGCAGTTTGTCCCAAACCGAGCCTTACCTTGAGTGGGTGTTGCTCCGGCCGACTTCTCCGGCCATCCTCCGGCGCGCCACAGGTGAGCACAACTGTCCTCTGTCATCACTGAACATCATGCTCCAGTTAGATTACAGTTTGATCAAGTGTATAGTAAGTTGTAGCATTGTGGTCATTTTTGGATCTAAGAGTTAAATAGCCAACTTTGTTCTCGGGCCTCGTGCAAGCCCAAACTCGTGAGCACGAGTTTCGTCTCGTTGAAACGAGCGCGCTGGAACTTACGGCGCTGTCTCGGATTTCCTGGATTTAGAGAACGAGTTGAAACAGCGTTTAATCTAGTGTAATTATGCAAAATTGTAGTAATCTAGGGGTCAACTCGCAATTGTAACGTTGTGGACAGTATTTAAACAGTGCAAACATGTCTCTAGGCAAATTGTTAGATTTCCGTAGACTCTCGTTGAGCGGAAAATGGATATCGTTTCGTAAATCGGCGAAATCGTCGGTTTTACGATTTCCAGCGCGTGTTACGCGTACCCCGGTACGAAAGAATGGTTTCGGGTTACTGTAGTGTTGTTGGGATGGGTATGAGTGAGTCTATTTCTAATTACAGTTTCTGTTCAGGGCCCAGCAGTTCAGCACCAGTCTCCCAGTAGTCTAGCGGGAGTTCGGGATCGGCCTACATTCAGGTGGTTCGTTCGACTGACTTCGAGGTGGGTACTTTTCCAATTGCATGTTTGGGTAAAGGTGTAAGATAAAGTAATTACCTGTTTATATTTGCTAACCCTGTTAAAGTTATTATATGTATACTTGGTTACGAGGCTCGAGATTGCTACACGCACTCCAGCGGTTTGGCCACCGCGAGGGTGTGCTTTTCCGGAAAAGTGGTACGTTGACCCGTGTACCCCACGTGTTGGTGACGTAATGGGGGCCCTCGTAGGTGGGGGGGTGTGAGCGGTGGGATGTCGAGGCAGGTGCTCGGTGTGGTGCCGAGGCAGGTTCTCGGGGTAGTGCCGAGGCAGGTGCTCGGTGTGGTGCCGAGGCAGGTGCTCGGTGTGATTGCCGGGGCAGGTGCTCGGTCTAGTTTGTGCAGGGGGAGGGGGTTTTACTGTCGAGTGCACGACGAGGAGAGTGGTTGCTCTGAGTTATTGCGGTTTTGCTTTAGTTATAGCCCTATTGCTTCTCGTACTTTATATTTCTGGTCGTTGACTTCCCACTCTGTGACAGGTTCGTCCAGGGGTGAGAGCTAGGGCAACGGTGAGGCTGCACGAGCGATCTTTTGGCCCTTCGAGGCCGCAGACACTGTTTACTTATCTTCATGCTCATTTATTACCTGTTAGTAGCTGTGTGAGTGTGTTACTTTTGTAGGGTTGACGTGGATGTTGGATTTATTACAGTACTCCGTGGATGCATGTTTAGTTACTAGCTGATAGTTGGCCGCTTTCAAACTAAAAAGAAAAGGAAAGAAAACATTGCGAAAAGGATTTGAAAAATATTGGTGTCGAGTGGGCACCGTTTTCAAAACTCTGTGGATTTATGGATTTCAAAATAGTTTTGGAAAACATAGGTGTCGAGTGGGCACCGTTTTCAAAACCCTGTGTATTCATGGATTTCAAAACGGCTTTGTAAAACCTGGGTGTCATGTGGGCACCGTTTTCAAAACCCTGTGGATTTATTCTTTCCAAAGTTAATCGGCCTCTTAATTACTTATAGAGAAATGGTTGTATGTACTCGAATGTTGATCTAGTGTGGTTAAAGTGATGTGTGTATGATTATTGTAGTCAGGACGCCGTGCATATACAAAGGAGACTCTGCCCATTTGCAGAGTGAATTTGTATATGCGGCGGGTCTGGGCACGCACCGGGGAAGATCGGTTTAAAAAAAAAAAAGAAAAAAAAAAGAGAGCTAAACGGTGACGTTTCTTCCATGTGTTTAAACCCCAGGGCGTGACAATTACTGTTTGATCAGCAGCTTCTAGAGGCTTATGTTGAGTGTTGGAGATGTTTGTGCGCGTATCGGACCCAAGAAATGGACTCAGTGCGTAAAATGGATCACGAGTGCATTCGGATAACCCGTCGAATTTTAGAAGTGGTTTCGCGCAAAACGGACATTAGATTTGGATTCAGCGCAGAAAAACGATGGGAATCGACTGCTTGGTTGTATTTTTCTGAGTCCGGACGCCCGAAAACGGATACCCGGAAGATTTCTAGTGTTTTCGGGTACACGGTGGACCGGTGGACCGGTGGACCGACGGTGTGCCACGTGGCGGCTTCCGATTGGCGCCGTACGCCACGTGGCAGAGCAGGAGGCGCGGCGCAGTGGGCCCGGCCCACGGGAGCGGGAGCGGGCCTGGCAGGTGCGCTGGGGCGGCGTGCCACGTGGCGTCTTCCCATTGGCGCGATGTGGACAGGTGGCAGACAGTTGGGTGGTGCAGCGGGCGCAGTCTACGGGCTGGCGCGGCAGGCACCTCGGGCTGCGTGCAAGTCATGCGGCAGGCAGTGCGGCGTGGGCGCGCGTGGGCGTGGCGACCGAGGCGTTGATGCGCGGTTCCCGCGCGTGGGCGCGCCACGCGTCAGCGCCCGCGGGGGGCCACGCAGCGCAACGCGAGTGGAGGGTTCGGCTGTTGGCTGTTCGATGGCGACGTGTCGCGTGGAGGTTGATCCGGGCGCTGCTGGATGGACGGCTGGATCGGCGGCACTGTTGACGCCTGAAACTTTCGGACGCCCGGAAGATGTACCCCAAACTGTGGATTTTCCTCTTGGATTTCAGCCTATAAATAGGCATTGGGTGCCCTTTTGTGCGGGTTTTGGAGATTTTCTGGAGCCCCCCTTTGGCAGAGCTCTCCCCACTTTGTCCTTTACCCTTCCTTGGATCTTGGGTATTTTTGGAGGCCGCGACATCGGCGTTTTCTGCGACGCGACACACTTCGACACTCCTTCGTTTTTGGCTTCTACCGTCGCGTTTCGGTCCGTGAGGCCCCCTGGACTACCCCGATGAATTTTTGAGCCGATTTTTGCGGTAGCGTGTTCACGAGAGGTACGACTTCGATTTCCGTGTTGATCACTTCGCTGTGTTTCGAGGTTTTGATGGTGTTCTCGAGGCACCTTTTGACCCTCTTGTACTGCTGCGAGGTACGGGACAGCGGTGGAGTATTGTTGGGATTTCTCGGCCTACGGGCATCGGATCGGGGCGTGTGAGGACTCGATCGGCATCTACGCTTCGGGAGGAACGCGACCATATTTTTATCGAAATTTTTGGAGGACTCTTCGAAGGTGATATTTAAGCTTCTTCATGGCTGATTTTCTGCAGAATTGCGCGTTGTGGATAGTTTTGTATACCGCAATGATTTGACTGTAACTTGGCCTATAGGTGTCGAAACTGTTGGGTTATGTATAATTGGATCTAAATAGGGGAAAAAACACCTAGAGGGGGGGTGAATAGGTGTAAACAATAAACACTCAAAAATCTTTGCGATATAAAAACCCAATGCGGAAAAATAAATAACACGCAGAGATTTTTACGTGGAAAGCTCCAAACCGGAGTAAAAAACCACGGGACCGATAACACGGTGAAATCCACTAGAATTAAACACGTACAAGGTGATATACCGTACTCACAGACGACTCAACCTTTTCCATACGCTCCTAGTTGATCTTCTCCGCTCGCTCCACGACGCTTCTCGAATCCATGATTTGCGTCCAACGCCGAATCCACGACGTCCAACGTCGACTCCACGACGTCTGACCGAATCCACGGTCTTCACCCAGTAGCACGCTTCGAATCCACGAACGTACCTTGCTCCGAATCCACGAGAGCGGTAGCACCTTGAATCCACAAGGCCACGCGAGTCCACGCGCCGATTTTGGGGAAATCGTTGTTTTTGGGTGGTGATGATCCGCCGAATACTTAGATTAGAAATAGATCGGAAATACCATCTAAGTATTCATTGATTTGATTCTACTCAAAATGTGAGTATGAAAACCTAGAATCAAATCAATCAATATAGATGAAGAAACATAGGGTAATATCTATTGATTTCCTTTCTTCTCTATAGGTGGATTCATATGGCCGTATTTTGATTTGAATATGACGGCTTCCACGACTTAAGCGGCTTACGACTTGCCCTAGAAAAATGAATCATAGGGTCTATTTATAGGTTAGAAACCCTTGGAAGAGGATAAGAATAAAAAACTATCCTTTTCTGGAATTTTACATGACGACGATCCGGATCGGACTTCGGCGATCCGGATTGCAGTAGCGAGAAAAACAGTTTCCAGAAAAACCAAGGTTCGGGATCCGGATCGAAGTGCCTGATCCGGATCGTTCATACAGTTCACCAAACATCAACGTTCGGGATCCGGATTGAAAAGCCTGATCCGGATCGTTCAAATAAAATGGTAAACCCAGTGTTCGGGATCCGGATCAAAGGAGGCTACAATCCGGATTGAACTGGTGTATGAACGAACAACCTTCGGGATCCGGATTGGAAAGTCTGATCCGGATCCTGAACATGTCCCATGTCCAGTTTTTGATATTTATGCAATTTCAAGTTCATCCAAGTGTTTCTACACTATAAGAAGTATTCGGATCACCAAAGATATTAAGTTAAACATACCTGATCCTTTTGAATTCTTCTTCCTTGAGATTGAGTTATATGATCCAACCTTCTTTACCTTCAATCTTCAAGACTTAACTGAATTCACGAAATACGCCAACTCAAAATCCGTAACAGAAACGAGGTGTATAAATACTCGATTTGGATCTACTCGTCGCGAGGATCGCAACTGTGATTTTTCTGGATTTTTCGAAGAACTGCACGCAGGTGAAAATGCCCCTTCTTTGTGCTGGTTGGTAAAAACAGCAAACGCTGTTTGGTATGTGTGGGGTATTGATTAGTGTGTTGTGGTTGTGATGTTGGTTGGAGCAGAGGCTTGTGCGACTGAGTACCGAGGGTGCAGTTTCGGCGGATTTTGATAGCGAGTGACTGCGCACTTCACCGACTTCGGCTTTGCCTGCGGAAAGCGATTCAGGTGGGTTGCTTTGTCCCCAGAACCGGTGGACGGTTCTCTAATTCTATCTGATAGAATGCATGCATGTTTAGGGTACAATGTATGTGGTTGAAGGGTAAGCTTAGAAATGATAAATGTATAAGGAATTACAAGTTAATTATTCATGTTATGACTCATAGGAACTTGCAAGATTTATATATCCTTGATGATGATTAAGGAAAGCTTACCTAAGGGAATATTACTCTTTTGATTATTAGCATGCCATGTTAGCACATAGCCTTTATGAGATATGATTACTCGATGGGGTAGGATGAAATATCTATGTGCGGGTATCACTCTGATGATTTAGGATGGACCTGGATTGTGGACAGGTGTTGTTGGTTAGTGAGTTTGGCATGTGGTTATACCCTTGTGGAGCTAATATGTGATTACTCCCTTTTATCTTTCTTGAGGACAAATGCATGCTTGTATGGACATCTAGATAGGCCATCTTTTATCGCTACACTATCATGTTGAAACTTGAGTTAGGAGAAACCATGTTTGCTTCTTTTCTCCTTATTCGTTAGTCAGGTGATTCTTGTTGCTCGGGTTTGAGCAGGGGTTTGGGATAGTGTAGTCGAGACTTCGAGTCTGGAACATGTTGGATTTGATTGTGGGTGGTAGGGTATTGCGGCGACCGCGGATATTGGGCGGTTGACCGGATGTTGGTTATGGTGCCAGATTGTGGGTGATAGGGGATTACGGCGACCGCGGATATTGAGCGGTTGGCCGGGTGTTGGTTGTTGTACCAGGTTGTGGATTGTGGATTATGGGGTATTGCGGCGACCGCGGATATTGGGCGGTTGACCGGATATGTACTTGTGCATCAGATTGGGTATCAGATTTTTCTAGTGGACGGAGTTTTCCACTTATTGAGTACTATTGCATCTGATTGAGGACCGGGGTTTTCTTTAGTGGATGGGTTTTCCCATTTTTATTAGAGTCGTGATCCAGTCCTGCTATATTATGATACTTATGATACTTGTTACTGAGATACTTTACTCGTGTGGGTCGCTCCCTCGAGTGCCACTCCGGAGTGTGCGTGTCACGCCCCGCGGTCGAAACTGCGACCCGGGCCCGCCAACAGATTCGCCATCTGGACGGGAATCCCCGCATAGACGAAGTGACTAACCTGCAAGTAAGATCTATAGCTAAACATGTATCAGAGCGGAAATAAAACTAGTAGCTACAGAATCAAAACTGAACATCTGAATAAAATAAATCCTCAATACATAGTCTCTCCCGCTATGTAAATAAATACAAATACAGATCTCTCAGACTGTCCAGTACAAAAGTGGAATCAGAAAAAAAACACTGGGTACATCTACCTCTGACTCTCAAGTAAATAGGGTAAGGAGCTACTCGGCTACGCCCTCACCTCGATCAGCTGTCTCCGCACGAACACAAGCCGGAACAGCAACCTCTGGAAAACCTGTCACCACAGCAGGTGTGAGAACTACTGCAGAAGGTAGTTCCCAGTGGGTACCGTCACTAATATCCATAGTATGTCCACTAAGTCTACTAGAGGCAAAACAAATAGGTATGCAGATAGATAATATGAAAGTTGGAATGAAACTACAGCTAATATGCCTCAAGTATCATGCTCAAAGGAAAAACTCAACTAAGAACATGCTATGCATCCACTCGCTCACGAGGTGTTCGCATAACCCAATCTCAGTGACTGCCACATCGGGTCCAGTCAAGCCTGCGCCCCCTAGTGTATCAACCAGGGCATCCCATCGAACTATCTCAGTATCACGCAAAGCGACCTCTAGTGTATCAACTAGGCGCATCATCATCGCATCCGGAGCGTAACTCGAGGGGAGCGACCCCACCGAGCTCAAGCATGTCTCATCTGGCATAAAAAGCGGCATATGCAGGCTACAATCCACGATCAAACAGATCGGAAACTCGAATACCCAAATAACCATAACTCAGTCGGAGAACCCTCCACGACTCAATCTAATAATGCCCAAATAACATATCTAAGTCGGAGAACCCTCCATGACTCAATCTGACAAAGCCCAAATAAACATAGCTAAGTCGGAGAACCCTCTATGACTCAATCTGGTAATGCCCAACCCATGATCTAGAGTAAACCAATCGACTTCCATGAAGGGCCGAATATTTCGAAAGACTGACACCTACAACCCAAATCAAACAAGAACAGGCTGCAGGCACAGCCGCCCATAGCTTCCGCCCATGAAGTGAAACAAATGCTCAATCTCTCATGACACTAGAAACTCATCCCACAGAGTTCTAAAACTCCGCTCGGCCCCCGGCACGAGGATACATGCATCCCGAACTACCTGGACCATCCATAATGCTCTCGATATTTTAAAACACTTTAAAATCAGAGTTTAACTTAAAACCAGTTATAGAAATTTTATGAAGGTCCAGATGCATCCCGAATGTCAAGAAAATATGCAGTCTAGTGTCAAATTATCTCTAGATCATGCTAAAAATATCTGGGGCTCAGAATTGTTTTTCTGTAATTTTCTAGGCAACTATCAGATTTATCAGCTATAAAAACAGATAAGCTAAACATGCTAAACATGCATACAATAGCTTTAGAAGGCATTCCATAAAGTTTGGAAGAATATCCAACCCACCTGGATCGCTATCCACAGGCAATGCTAAAATCGGCGAAGTGCGGACTCGCTCACTGTCAAAACCTGCCGAACAGCACCTCGGCACCCGGTCGCGCGCACCTCTGCCAAGTGTCCAGAAAATCCTCAAGGAGCTCTCAGCTCACTCCACAGCCTCTAACAAGGCTCCAACTGCGCTCCGACCAACCCACGGCCAACTCCGCCAAGTCACTGCGCACACAGCCCACGCTCCTCGGGGCTCCGCACAGTGCACAGGGCACTCACTCACGCACGCTCCTCGCGGCACGGGCAGCACTCCGCTGTTCCACTCTTCACATGGAAGAAGGAAAAAGATGGAAAAATTCCAATCCAAGCTCAGAATCCATCTCTCTGTCCAAAATCCGAAGTCCGAGAAAAATCTGAAAACTCGGAAAAAGCACAGTGCTCACCTCTATTGGTTGTGTCCGCGCGCGCGAGCTCCAACCGAGCTCTCCTCAAACCGGACCAGCTCTCCGACGCGCTCACGATCGAAACCCGAAACTCCGGCGCGAAGAGGATCCATCAAAAACTCACAGCCATCTCCTTCTCTCTCAAGCTGCTCACTCTCTTCCTCTCTCTTTCTCTCCTTCTTCCTCTCGTTCTTTTCTTTCCCTGGTTTCAGCTGAGAAGAGAGGAGGAGGAGGGGTCACTATATAAAGAGAAGAGGGAGTTAATGCTGTGCAGAGGGTGGTTGGGAGGGGAAGTTACCCATTTGCCCTCACTCAAAATAGGAATTTACCACCCTGCCCCCAAGTTCTGGAGGCTGAGTATCGGTACACGGGTCCCCGTACCGGTACCCAAGCATAAAAATCTCAATCCGGAAGCCCACTCTGATAAATCCATCTTTGTGTTCCGGTACCCGCATTCGCGTTCCGGTACTCAAGCCAAAATGAATATGGGGTACCGGTGCGCTCAGATTCAGTACCGGTACCCAGGGACTTAGAAAATTTTCCACATTTTCCTCAACCGAACTCTCTGTCGGTTATCCACTTAATTAGTTCCGGTACCCATCCTTAGGTACCGGTACGCAATGTCCCAAAATTGCCGAATCAAGCTGGGGCTTCTAATTTCGACGCCGTCAACTCACTTTTCAATCCAACGGCTCCCGCGTCGATCCGAATCATCCCGAACTCAAGCGTAATCATATTCTGAACCTGCTGCGGGCGATTTCACCACCCCACGCTATCCTGTGAAGTCAGTGCGCTACACGGAGCCCCGGTACTCTACATCCTCCCCTCCTTAAAAGAGTTTCGTCCTCGAAACTAGAAAAATCCATAACTCAGGAGGGTGTCTCAATCAAATAGGGATAGGAGATCCTCAACTCATCATCAGGCTCTCAAGTGGTCTTACTCTCATCACAATGGCTCCACTGGACCTTCACCAAAGGTATGACCCGACTGCATAATTCTTCAGCCTCACAAGCAAGAATTTGCATCGGTCGCTCCTGATAGCTCAAATCCTCGTCTAACTCCAAGGAAGTGAAGTCCAAAACATGCAAGGAATCAAATACATATATTCCTGAAGACAAATAATAACTCCTCCGTTGCCCCTACAGCAACCAACTGACCGAAACTCCTCAAATACACTCTCATATCCATCAAACAGGGGAAGGAGCCCGACATCAGGAACATTCCCCAACCCCCAACTCTCAATTTTGAAAACCAGCCGGAAACAGCGAAAAGTTCAAAAACCTCGAATGGCTAGTGCCTTCACCCCAATCAAACAAGAACAGGCTCCGGCACCTTCTCCATTTCTGGAGCAACCTTTCGAAATCGTCGATCAGTTCGTCAAACTTCGGCATAAACAGAAAAAAGGGAGAGAGGCATTGAAGTTGTTCCTGTTGCGGCTAACACTCTACTTCCAAAGCTCCAAAAGTGGCATCCACTGAACGGTCACCTCACTCCAAGGTTGCACTACTTGCCTAGTCAAGGCGTCCACGACCATAGTGTCCTCGCCAGGATAATACTATAAGCTCAAATCATACCTCTTCAATAACTCTGTCCACCGGCAATCGTCCATGATGGTGCTGATATCATCCTCAGCTTCAACTCCTCGAAGCTCTGCTGGCACTACTCAGTCCAAACATATCTGGTCCACTGTCACTCCTGCAGCTGAAACCACATGGCCTAACCACGAAATCTTCCGAAGCCAAAATGCGCACTTTTTAACTTGGCATACAACTTCTTCTCTCTCAGAAGTTGCAGCACTATCCTCAAGTGCTCCACATGCTATATGTCACTTCGGGAATAAATCCAAATATCCATGGAGAGTACCGCTACCCTCCCGTCCACATACAGCTGGAATACACAATTCCTCAACTCATAAAGGCAGCAGGGCATTAGTCAATCCAATTGACCTCACTGTAAACTCATAATGCCCCTACCGTATCCTGAACGCTGTCTGGGCACAGTCCTCGGCTGTATGGTTCCATATAGATACCTGCCTCACGAAAGAGCAACATCCGGAATATAACCCAATCCTGTCTGTGCTCGAACCATAATACAACCCTCATCGTTGTGTATCAACAACGTGGCGTCACTACCGTGTATCAACGGCATGGCATCACTACCGCATATCAACGGCGTGGCATCACCATCGTGTATCAACGGTGTGGAATCATACCCAAGTATCAAACTCTCGGATCCTCCCCATCGTGTCTCAATGACGTGGCACTGGGTCAAACCGGCCTCTCGATCCCTCGGATCCTGCAATTGCGCTATCCGCTCTCTCAGCTTTACTGGTGATACTCAATGAGGCGCTACCGAGGTTAGCACGATTTCCAAAACCACGTCAATCGCAATCTCAATCTCAATCTCAAACTCTCTAACCGACAACATCCATATCAGCTCAGGTGGACTCACACCCGGGATCTCATGGCGATAAGGATATCCTTTAGTCCCGGTGTTGTAGTGTTCTGGATTTTCCCATGCAACTTTCCGATGGATCCATTGTGTAGAACACCTAGTGTTGGTGTGTCTGGCCCATGGTGCATCAAAGGGGTGCCACAGATGGACTTTGTGAGACTTGGATAGCTGATTTGGCCTTCGGCTGTATTTGCCGAATTTTAGAAAAGGTTTTGGGCCAATCTGAGGTTGGATTTGGATTCAGCGTGGAAAAACGCTTGAAAACGGCTATTTGCTTGTTAAATTTGGAGTCCGGATGACCAAATGCGGGCTTCCGGAAGTTTTCGGGGTTTTTCGGTGCATGGGGGAGCCTCGTGGACCGGCCTGAGCCACGTGGCGGCCTATTATTGGCCGGCTCACGCAGCTCGGTCCACGGGGTAGCGCGGCGGTGCATGGGCCGCGGGCGGGTGACACGTGGCGTGCCCTGATAGGCCGGCGCACGCGGCATGGCTCACCGGGTTTGCGGGGTTGCGGTGGACCGGGCGCAGGACACGTGGCGGCTTCGGATTCGTCGGCCCACGTGGGCGCGGTCCACGGTGCGCGGGGGGGGGGCGCCTCGGTACTGTGCGTGCACAGTGGCGCCAGGCGGGGCGGTCGGCCGCACTCGAGTGCGACACGTGTCGCCTCGCGGTTGGGCGGCCGTACCTACCCCCGCTGACCGCGAGGGGACACGCGGCACTCGGCGACCGCGGGGATTTGCTGTCCCCTGTTTGGGGGTGACGTGGCCGCTCCTGGGAGTTTCGGGCGCGTCGGACAGGGAGCGTGCGACCGGGTTTCCGGGCGCAGTGCGCCCGAAAGTTGCGCCCGAAAACCCGGCCCGACAGCTTAGTGGGCTGGGCCTATAAATAGCTCCCCCCATTCGTCTTGTAGGCTTTTTGGACCCTATTTTCGCTGAGCTTTCTTCAGAGAAATTTCTCCTCCCTCAGTGCACTACCCTTTGGAGAACTTTGAGGATTTTTGGAGGCACTCTTCCCGAGGTTCACCATTTTACGGCGCGGCGCGACGCTTGTTTCCCGGCGATCTTCTTCGCCCCTTCTCAGTGTTTGGACTCCTCCGACTCACCCCGACATCGGATTTCGCCGATTCTTGCGCCGTTGGACTCACGACAGGTAGGACTTCAACTCCTGTGTTTTGAGGTTCCTCGATTTCCGTGCTGATCTTGGAGTTTTCTGAGCACCCATTTGACCCATTTTTCGTCGCGGACTTTTGGACAGCACCGCAGTGTTCTTGCCATATCTTTTCGCTCGGACGTCGGATCGAGGCGATCCAAGAGGCAATTGTCATCTACACTTCGCAAGGAGTCTCCTGAATTTTTCTCAGATTTTTCTGGTTTTTGGCCGAGGGTGAGAATCTCCTTTTTCTGTGGTTCCTTGTTACAGAAATTTGGTACAGTTTGGATTGGGATGTTGCCCTTGTCGGATTTTTATCTCAGCGTAGGAAACTCCGAATTGGGCGTGCAGGTACTCGTTTCGACGGGCTCGTCGCGAGGATCGCGACAGTATTTTCCTTAGATTTTTCTGGGCATTTTTCGCAGGTAAAAATTGGTGAATTCTGGACTGTGGTATTAAGGGACAGATTCTGGGAATTGTGAATGTATAGCTTATGTGTTTTCCTTTGGGGTATTTTTGTACAGATTGGTGGGGAGTTTTGGACTGAGCTTGGGTTCCGCTTTTGGGAATTGGGATTAGCGCTCGAGGTGGGTGATGTTGTAAACCTCTTATTTGGGATTTATCACTAGGCCTATTAGAATGCTCTTGATTATGCTGTTAGTAAATCTGTGAGATGGACCTAGCATGCTTGTATGAAATCCTGATTTCTTCATTGATAATCGCATTGTTAGAAAACTACAAGTTAATTAATGGTGAGTCCATGCTTTAAACATGTAGTAGAATTACTTGAATTTATGCTAAATCCCTATCTTGTTGATTGATTAAATGAAAGGCTGAGGTATGTGGTTAGGGTACTTAAAATGGTTCAACAAGTTAATGACTTTTGCATGCTTGAATGGTCACCTAGATAGGCCACCTTTTTCTGCTACTCTATCATGCTGGAATTGACTTAGGAGAAACCATGTTGCATTCTTTCTTCAGTCACTTAGACATAGGGGATATTATGCTCGGGTTAGAGCAGGGGCTGGGTTAGTGTAGTCAGATACTTGGGTTTCGGGGAGAGGGTTTTGGGCTTCCTTTGGGAGACGGTACTTTTCCTTATAGAGCGGAGTGCGCGATTTGCAGACTTGAGACCCTGGGACTCCTGTCCCATATCGGTGTTATGCGTAGGCTGGCATACCCGATTTGGCAGACATTGAGAACCCTACCCCTTATCGGTGCTATGCGTAGGCTGGCATACCCGATCTAGCAGACCTTGAGACTCCTGTCCCATATCGGTGTTATGCGTAGGCTGGCATACCCGATTTGGCAGACATTGAGACTCCTATCCCACACCGGTGTTATGCGTAGGCTGGCATACCCGATGTGGCAGGCTTCGATTTTCTGATGCATACATTTAGCTATCTTTAGCTGGGCAGGTAGAGGCATATTAGTGGTAGCTTTTATCAGGAGTCATACTCTTAGTTACCGCATTTATTCTTTTAGCCTCTGGTAGACCTAGTGGGCAGGTAGGAGTTTTGTGTTGAGGTTTACCCACTAGGGGGAGGCTACTGTCTTTATAGTAGTACTGACCCCCACTGTTTTTCCCTTTTCTTGTCCCCTTTGTTTTGCAGAGTCATCTGCCGGAGTTGCGGGGCCTTCCTCCCAGGATCGAGGTAAGAGGATCGCCGACTAGATAGCTGCTACCCCGAGCTCGAGTTTTTGTAGTTTTGTTGTATCCCCTGTACACTCAGACGGTTGTATTTTCTTTTATTTTGGGTCTGGCTGCGGCCAGCTGGTTGTATTTCACTTCGTGAGCTGGGAGAGACATATGTATATTCTTGAGAGTTTATTGTACTTTTATTTCCAGCATTTGTCTGAGATGTACTAGTTTCAGTTTAGCTCTGTTTTATGCTCTAGCATTATTTCCCTATATCTGAGCAGGTTACCAGCGCTTCGTGTACACGGGAAATACCGTGTGCACGGCGGGTCTGTGGACGAGCCCGGGTTCTGGTTTACACCCGGGGCGTGACAGATTATTTTGGTATCAGAGCTTAGGGATAGGTCAGTTGGGACTTAGGAAACCCTAGGCTTTTTGGCAGACCCTAGGAAGGCAGGGCGTGAGTGACGCGATATTTTGCGAAAGTCGGCAATTTGTTATTAAACTCTTCCTGTGAGTGGAGAGGGATTGGCATAGCCTATTTCTGGTGGACTGTTATGTTGGCTGCAGACAACATAAGGTTACAGGAATAGGGGGATGTCCATGACTTTCGCTGGATTGGGTCGTGTGTGGGTTGGTTCTGACCCGTGGTTTCTTATGTGGCAGGATGCCTCCTAGGCGGCAGATCCCTACTCGGGGTACTCCTACGCCCCCGGAGGAGCCGGAGCAGTCCGGGCCTTCTGAGATCAGTGAGCTGAGGGCCATGGTGGCCCAGTTGGCGGAGAGTCACCGCCGACAGGAGCAGAGATTTGAGCAGTTGCTGGCTCAGGTTGCGGCACCACCCCCTACTACTGTTGAGGCCCCTGTACCACCGGTTGTACCGCCGGCTATTCCACTTGTTCCTACGGCACCGTCATCTAGCAGTGGGGCTCAGGGGGTGATCAGACCATTGACCCCAGCGGAGGAGCAGGAGTTTGCTGACAAACTCGCACAGTTCTGTAAGCGAGGACCACCTAGGTTCTCGGGGCGGAGTACTCATCCAGCAGAGATAGGATCGTGGTTGGCATCAATGGAGAAGTTGTTCAGAGATTTCTTCATTGATTCGAGATTCAGAGTACACATGGCCGTACATTGTTTGGAGGGGGATGCTGATGCTTGGTGGCGTCGGGTTGATGTTACGGAATTTGAGTTGGCGTAGTTTCGTGAAAGTCTCAAGTCTTGAAGATTGAAGGTGAAGAAAGTTGGATCATTTAACTCAATCTCAAGAAAGAAGAATTCAAAAGGATCAGGTATGTTTTACTAAAGATTTTGTGTGATCCGAATACTTCTTGTAGTGTAGAA
Source organism: Tillandsia leiboldiana (assembly GCA_029204045.2). Classification (NCBI taxonomy): domain Eukaryota; kingdom Viridiplantae; phylum Streptophyta; class Magnoliopsida; order Poales; family Bromeliaceae; genus Tillandsia; species Tillandsia leiboldiana. The sequence continues at coordinate 33,606,749 of CM055068.1, read as the reverse complement.
ACACTTGGAAGAATCTTTCATTGCATAAAAATCAAAAACTGGACTTGGGACATGTTCAGGATCCGGATCAGGTTGTTCGATCCGGATCCCGAAGGTGGTTCGTTCATACACCAGTTCAATCCGGATCGTAGCCTCTCTTGATCCGGATCCCGAACACTGAGTTTACCATCTTCCTTGAACGATCCGGATCAGGCTTCGCAATCCGGATCCCGAACGTTGATGTTTGGTGAACTGTATGAACGATCCGGATCAAGCACTTCGATCCGGATCCCGAACCTTCGTTTTTCTGGAATTACCTGACTCGTTACGACGATCCGGATCACAGCTAATCCGATCCGGATCGCCGTCCGTAAAATCTCCAGAAATGTTAGGTTTTTGATTCTTATCTCCTTCCTAGGGTTTCTAACCTATAAATAGACCCTATGACTCTTTTTCTAGGGTGAATCCAAAAAAAGGAAAATAGCCGTCATATTCTTGTATCATCTTATACGGCTCTAGATCCACATATAGAGAAGAAAGGAAATCATTAGAGAATACTCTATGTTTCTTCATCTATATTGATTAGTTTGATTCTAGGTTTTCATACTCACATCTTGAGTTGAATCAAACTAATGAATACTTAGATGGTATTTCCGATCTATCTTTGATCTAAGTATTCGGCGGATCATCACCACCCAAAAACAACGATTTACCCCAAAAATCGGCGCGTGGATTCGCGTGTCCTTGTGGATTCAAGGTTCAACCGCTCTCGTGGATTCGGAGCGAGGCACGTTCGTGGATTCGAAGGGTGCTATTGGGTGAAGATCGTGGATTCGGTCGGACGTCGTGGATTCGACGTTGGACGCCGTGGATTCGGCGTTGGGCGCAGATCGTGGATTCGAGAAGCGTCGCGGAGCGAGCGGAGAAGATCCTCTAGGAGCATATGGAAAAGGTTGAGTCGTAATTGTGTACGGTAAATCACCTTGTACGTGTTTTAATTCTAGTGGATTTCTGCCGTGTTATCGGTCCCGTGGTTTTTTACTCCGGTGATGGAGTTTTCCACGTAAAAATCTTGCGTATTATTTTTTATTTCCGTATTGGGTTTTTATCGCAACGATTTTTGAGTGTTTATACGTTTACACCTATTCACCCCCCTCTAGGTGTTTTTTCCCCTATTTAGATCCTTATTACATATAACCCAACAAGTGGTATCAGAGAGGGAATAGGGTTGTAAACAATGGTTGAAGGTGGAAACATCAACCGACCCCCGTTCTTCGATGGAACAAATTATGCGTACTGGAAAGTACGGATGAAAGCCTTTTTAATTTCCATCGACGAACGGGTGTGGCAATCAATTGAATTAGGATGGTCTAATCCAACTGAATTTATTGGTGATGTTCGCACCTTAAAACCTAGGTCGAAATGGACCAAGGAAGAGTTAGATTCATCTTTTTACAATGGCAAGGGAATTAATGCTATCTTTAATGCCTTATCTCAAACTGAATTCTCTCGCGTCTCGGCATGTGAGACTGCGAAAGAAATCTGGGATGTTCTTCAGGTTACACATGAGGGAACTAACCTCGTGAAGATTCAGAAACTGCAAATGCTTACGAGCAAGTTTGACTCTATCTTAATGGCAGAAAATGAATCTTTCACGGACTACTATACACGATTGTAAGACATCGTAAACTCATGTGCTAATCTGGGAGAGAAGATTCCAGAATTTAAGATTGTAAGAAAGATCTTAAGAACTCTTCCTGAACGATTTCGCCCAAAGGTTACTGCCATTGAAACTATTAAACACCCGGACGAAATACGTGTAGAAGAATTAGTTGGTTCATTACAAACTTATGAAATGACATTTACTACTAACAATTCTTCTGGAAAGGCATCCACTTCTAAGTCTTCAGGTTATGCGTTGAAAACAACTAAGGAAGAAGACGCGGATACATCCTCCTCAGACGATGACGAGAACCTTTCTATGGAGGAATTTGAGAAGCAGCTCGCTCTCTTGACAAGGAAGTTTCGCCGCAACTTTCGAAGGGGTAATTCAAGCAAATCTCCATCCTTCGGAAAGTCGAACAAAGGCAAGGGTACTTCAGGTTACAAGTCAAGAAAGCAAGAGAACTTCTCAAAGGATAAGAAAAGTTCAGAAGGACAACTACAATGCTTCAAATGTCGAGGCTACGGCCACATTGCAACGGAGTGTCCTAACAAGTATCCGGCAAAGAAGAAGGCGATGCAAGTCGTCACTTGGGATGACAACTCAACGTCAAATGAGTCGTCTTTGAGTGATGAAGAAAAGAGCTCCACCGCATTCCACGCGTCCGTATCTTCACCCTTCATGTGCTTTATGGCAAGTACATCCGAGTCGTTGTCCAACTCCACTGTTGAAAAGAATGCAACGGACAATGAATCGGATGATTCGGAAGGTGAAGATTTTGCTCTAGCCTATCACAGATCTTTACGGGATTTAAAGAAACCGGCTAAGCAAAACAAGGGGTTGAGAGGGAGATTGCAGGATCTCGAAGAAGAAGTAAAAAGGGTAACTTCTCTCTCGACCGATCTTGAAGTGGAAAGGGATAATCTGATAAAGGCAAATGTTTCCCTTCAAGAGTCCAATGAGCAACTCGAGAAGAACTATATAGATATGGTGAACAAAGCGAACTATTTCTTGAAGCTCTACGGCGAGGCCCGACGGGAAAAATTGGAAATGACAGAGACCATTTGCCAACTCAAGGATGACTTACAGCAATTTTCTTTTGGAAGGAGTAAGTTGGATAAACTTCTTGGTCTTGGTCAAACAAACAAGTTCGGCCTCGGATATAATCGAACTGAAGACAATTTTAGTTCGGTTGGGACAGTCTTTGTGCCTCAGTCGGTATCTCCTCCTCCGACACTGGAAATCATGACAATCAACGACAACAAGCCTACTTCATCCTCTTCAGAATCGTCAAGCACAAAGGTATATTTTCGTTGTAATTTTGCAGGGCACATTGGAAGAAATTGCAAGATTGGAGCTCAAAGATCAAATCAACCACATCTTGCAACTGCTACCAATAAGTTCACTCCATGGAGTTCAAAGAAGGATTTTCCTAAAGAAAAGGACATTGGTAGTACTTCAAACAAGACGATGACAAAAGAAAAAGACCAATCTTGCAAGACGTCTTCATCAAGGAAAACTTCTCAACCATTGCCAACATACTCCAAAACTCAAAAGGTTTGGGTATGCAAAGGTGAAACCCCTCCTTGTCTTTAATCGTTCTTCGATTAAATCTTGTGTAGTTTATGTAGACTACTTTCTTTTCTTCTTTTTCTTTTGGCCGACCCGTCAACCATCTTTGGGAGGTAAATGGTACATTTTTTATTGGTTGATGATTTCTCTCGGTTTTCTTGGGTAGCATTTTTAAAAGAGAAAGCTGATACGTTTGACTCTTTTCATGAGATTTGCCATCGTATTATGATTGAAAAGAATGAAAAGATCATTCGTGTTAGAAGTGATAGAGGTGGAGAATTCATAAATTTAAAATTCATTGATTTTTGCACTTCAAATGGCATTAAACATGAATTCTCGGCACCCTATACACCTCAGCAGAATGGTGTTGTTGAGCGCAAGAACAGGGTTGTTCAAGAGATGGCGCGTGTGATGCTTCATAGCCGGAATTTACCGCTACATTTTTGGGCTGAAGCCGTGAACACCGCTGTCTATGTCATTAATAGAGTTTACTTGCGCCCACGAATTTTAAATACACCATATGAGCTGTGGTTTAGTAGAAAACCCAACATCAAATATTTTCGTGTCTTCGGGAGTCGATGTTACATTTTACGTGACCGTGAAAATCTTGGAAAGTTCGACTCTCGAAGTGATGAAGGGATCTTTTTGGGTTATTCTACGAATAGCAGAGCATATCGAGTATTTAACATTGAATCTAAGACGATCTTAGAATCTATAAATGTTAAAGTATATGAAGCTTTTCACTTTGGATCTGGAAAATCTACCCTCGATATCTCTCTAGATGATGATTCTCCTGCTAATGCATCTTCTCATAATAATACTTCCAATATTAATGATGCATCTAATGGTTCTTCAAGTTTATCTGATGTGCAGGAATCATCTCATGTATCTCCGAGTACTCCGTTTCAACAAACGTTACGAATCTCCAAGGATCATCCGGAATCGAATATTATTGGAGATCCACAAGAAGGAGTCAGAACTCGGAGGCAGTTGGTTTGTGGATTCGCTTGCTACGTATCTTTAATCGAACCAAAGAACATAGATGAAGCTCTCAGGATGACTACTGGATTAAAGCAATGCAGGAAGAGCTCCATCAATTTGAGCGAAACAAAGTCTGGCAATTAACGAAGCCTCCAAAGCAACACAATGTGATAGGTACCAAATGGATCTTCAAGAACAAGAAAAATGAGGATGGTACTATCATCAGGAACAAGGCACGACTAGTTGCTCAAGGCTATTCTCAAGTAGAAGGTATAGACTTTGAGAACAATTCGCCCCTGTAGCTAGACTCGAGTCCATTCGTATACTATTGCTATTGCTTGTCATTTTAAAATCAAATTAGTTCAAATGGACGTTAAGAGCGCATTTCTAAATGGGTTTTAAATGAGGAAGTTTATGTGGCTCAACCGAAAGGTTTTGGTAGATCATAAACAACCTGACCATGTTTTTCCGTTTGAAAAAGGCTCTTACGGTCTGAAACAAGCACCGCGAGCATGGTACGAAAGGTTAACAAAGCACCTTTTGGAGAAGGGCTATACTCGAGGGGGAGCTGATAGGACTCTCTTTGTGAAGCATTATCAAAGCAATTTCATTGTAGCACAAATCTATGTCGATGACATTGTATTTGCGCAACAAGAGATAATGATGCTTCTAATTCGCGGAGACCATGGAAAGCGAATTTGAGATGTCCATGATGGGCGAATTGACTTATTTCCTTGGATTGCAAATTAAACAAAATGATGAAGGTATTCACTTGAGTCAATCCAAGTATGCAATGGAGTTGGTCAAAAAGTTTGATCTAGAAAATTGTAAAGATTTTCCGACTCCAATGGGAACTAGCCACAAGGGACTTGGAAGTGAATCACATAGTGAGAATGTAGACGAGAAACTGTATAGAAGTATGATTGGAAGTCTACTTTACCTCACGGCTAGTCGCCGGATATATCCTTTTGGTGTTGGGATTTGCGCGAGATATCAATCAGCACCAAAGGAGGTTCACCTGAAAGCGGTGAAAAGGATCATCCGGTATATCAAAGGATCAATTAATTTCGGAATTTGGTATCCTATGGGAACAAGTTTGGATATTGTTGGATACTCAGATGCCGATTGGGCAGGATCAGTGGATGATCGGAAAAGCACGAGTGGTGCATGCTTCTATCTTGGCCATTGCCTTGTTGCATGGCACAGTAAAAGCAGAATTGCATAGCACTCGACTGCCGAGCGGCCTTTAGCGAATGCAGCTGGAAGTTGCTCAACTCAACTCATTTGGATGAAAAGCGTATTGAGCGACTTCCGCATTTCAGCATCTTCGGTAACAATTCTTTGTGACAACACAGTGCAATTAACATTTCTAAAAACCCTGTGTTGCACTCTAGAACAAAACATATTGAACTTAGATATCATTTTCTTAGAGAGCTAGTTGAATCAAATACTCTTCAACTTTCATATATTTCAACTGAGGATCAATTAGCTGACTTCTAACAAAACCTTTGGATCAAAACGTTTTATTCATTTACGAAAAGCAATTGGATGCTTTCCTTGAAATAAACTTCTTTTTGAAACCTTTGCTTAGGATAGGTTTTGTATTTGTTTTTGTTTTGTTCATTATCTATGTTTGTACATAGGACATTAATTGAGCATAGATCATAATTGACTTTAATTGCATCTTTTCGCACATTTAGAAATTTATTATGCTTTTGCCATCATAATATTTCACTGTTGCAATGATCATTTATGTTAATTAAATCATCTTCTAAGTGATCAAAGTCAATTTCTCTCTCAATGATCTCTTGGTATAGTCATTATCTTATTTGACTGCTTAGTCGAGTATGAAATCGAGATCAATTTTGGTTGAATACTTTATATCTTAAATAATTGATAGCCAATTGAGGGGGAGTCAAAGAAAAGTAAAATGCTCAAAAGATGTGGAAAGAGTTACATCCCAATGAGGAGTGTGAAAACTACCACCACATGGAGGAAAGAGCTACCACCTCGGTCGTCCGAGTATTGTGTGCAGCTACCACATGTATACCAAGCATGGTTGTTCAAATTTTTGATTAAGTAAAATGCATGTTGAAATACTTGACTCCGTCAAATTTCAAGGTTGGTATAAGGTGGGTTTTAAAGAAGATGCTCAAAGAGCCACTCTCTTCACAGATTGTCTAGATACATTATCTATATATTTGGGATTTCAAACATCTATTGATCTTTGTATTTCATTTTCTTTACTGAATTGATGATTTGATAAAGGCATTACTCATAAGATCAAGTTAGATGTATTGAAGGTGTTCAACTTTAAGGGATTTAATTTTTGTAAATTTTCGTTTCATTTTTGGATATTATTGATAGATTTGGCATAATCTAATTCTTGTTGTATGAAACGATGATTTTTTTTGTTTAGTTGATACACATTTGTGCTTACAATCTTTTTCTGGTTTTTCTTGAATTTCTCTGAAATTTTCTAAAGAAAAAGTTGGAGCCGATCCGGATCGGCTAGATGATCCGGATCCCGAACGCAGGAATTCTTCTGCGGGCTGACGATCCGGATTGTATCTGCCGATCCGGATCCCGAACGCAGTTTCTCACTGCGGTAGCCGATCCGGATCGCATTATGAACTGATCCGGATCGCGGCTAGGTTTTTATAAAGAACAAAAGGGTTTTGATTTCTTTTACTCCAATCTTTTGTTCCAAGTTTCCAGAGCCTCTCTCTCTAGATTTCATCCTTCCTTGGATTTCAAACTCAAGTTCTTCAACTCCAAGTAAGTTTTATTGATCAAAATCTCGGTTTTTCACCGTTTTTCTCTTTTCCTCCTCAAACGTGGATTTTTCTTGGATCAACTTTGTTTGTGGATGGTTTTTGATCAAATTTCTTTTGAAATAAGAACTCTGGGTAGATTAGTTTTGATTATATGCTAGGTATTCTCCTGATTAACGGATTTTTAGGCTTCGATTTCTAAAATTTCGGTTTTAGGGCATATAATAAGGATTTTCGAAAATCATGCAATTGATCTATTTTAAAAGTCCTTTTGCAAAACTAATTTGATTCTTAGTCCTCTACATGATTATGATTGTTTGGGTACAATTTTTCAAATTTTTGAAAATTAACATTTTTCATGTGTTTTTTGAGTTATTGTTCACAGGATTTTAACTTTTATCACTTGCACCAATGGCATTCGCTTGGATAATCTTCCTTTTTGTAGCACATGGTAGGAACCTGTGGGTCTTCTATAAAAAGAGAACAGAGATGACTCCATCAGAAAGACAAAAAAGTCTATCAAATTGATTCAGAATCAGATGAAGAAGACTGGAAGAGATTTTTTAACACCCAAAGCTATTGACAAAGAAGATAGGTTGTACTTGAAGAACAAGAAGCTGATGAATTCGTCCTCAACAACAAAGCAGTACACTAGGAAAAGAATGCGAGGGGAACTGGAATTCAGATTGATGACCCCTCACCAGAGCTCGCTCTCTCACTAGAGAATCTCCATGGATTGAAGGTCAGATCACCGTCTGGTTCTTATACTACATCCTTCAACGTCCTGGAGACACACAGCAAAGCGAATGTAGGGTCCTCACTTCGACAAGAACAGCGAAGATCGTCTGCTGACAAGACAGCGTGTCTACAAATTCTCAAACAGATTATCTCTGAGCAACATAAGATTAAAAGAAAGGTCTCCAGAATGTCAAAATGCTTCAAGCGATTTTTGAAGAGTGGATTGTACCAATCCCACTGTTCGGATTCTGACTGACTTAAACCTTATTCTAATCTTTTTTGTGCAGGTGTTCAGTTTTTAGACGTTACTTTTAGTTCTAGTTCTTAAATTTCGGAACATTTTCGTGAAAATTTTTAACCTCCTCAATTTTTGGTAATTTTGGCTTTTTGTCGACAAAAAGGGGGAGAGAGTGTTAGAGAACTTGAACAATGATATTGTGAAAATTGTGCTCGTGTATACATCAATGAATACGATACATCAAGGTACAATGTCTGATGAATGACATCAAGGTAAGTGAACATCAAGGACAATGAAAAATGATTGTGAAAATCTGGCTGATGAAATTTTGTATACATCAAGGTAGTAGCACTTCAACTTCAACTTTGGTTTTTTCATTTGTGATTGTTTGCATGTCTCGACTAACTATTTCGACTAACTATTTGGGCTGTAATATGACTAACAAGTTGATGTTGGAAAC
>CM055068.1:33576409-33598244 GCA_029204045.2 Tillandsia leiboldiana | reverse complement strand
TACAAACCTTGTGGGATTTATGTGTTTTTGCGAACTGTTTTCACAAAAGATCGGCATCGGGTGGGTGCCGTTTCAAAAAACCCCTGTGGATTTATGTGGCTTTCAAACGGTCTTTCATAAACGATGGCATCCGTGTGGATGCCGTTTTCAAAACCTTGTGTGATTATTTATTCCTTTCAAAACATCGGCCTCTATGTTCTAAGTGAATATTAGAATATCACGTGATAGTGTTTGTTGTAGGTGAACGAGACCCCAACTGAGGTGGTTAGAGATTGTATGTGCTACGCCTTGTGAGACATTTTGTATGTGAGACGCGTGCATATACAAGGAGATCTGCCCGTTTGCAGAGTGAATTTGTGTAGCGCGGTCCCTGGACACGCACCGGGGAGCGTTTCGTTTACAAAAAAAAAATATATGGCTGAATCAGGAGCATCGGTGGCTCTTCTTCCCGCGCGATTCGAGCGCCCGTGGGCGTGACAGATTAAGAGGTAGCAGAGCGGAAACCTTTAACCACAACAGTCGGGGCCTAAATCCACGGGGCGCAATAGATTCTGGCTACTAAGTAATAAGTGAACACGGATAAACATATAGAACCGAGTGTGCGTGGGGAGGGTAGAGATTAAGTAAACCCTTGGAGCCAGGTTACCTTGTCAGTTTAAGTCTCTATGTTGGTGACGATCGGTAGCTTTTACATTAGTACGCAGATAGCAGTTCGACTCGTGAGCAACGACCGAGCGGAAATGGACCCGCAGCCGGAGCGAACCGCCTTTTGCTGCGCAACCAGCTGCGCGATTGGCAGGGCAGCTGTGACCTCTCACGGAGCTCTGTGCATGCTGACGCGGGAGCTTGTGAGCGTCGACCACTTCCAGCACGGCACATGGGACGGTACCCCGCTCGCGGGATGCCGCCAGCGGGTTTTTCCCACCTATCATGATGCGTCAATTGGCCATGCGTGCGAGCAAGAGTACGCCCGGCAGGGGCCCCTACCCTGACCCCGGCGGAGGACCCCTATCTGACGAGCCGGGCACCAAACGCCCGAGTTAGGACCGAAGTCTGGACCCAACGAAAGGAGGGCCCTTGACCCATTGAAGCCGTGCATCATCTGTGGCGGTGCACCCGAATGATGGGCTGCCCCTGGCGGGATGATCACTGTTTCCGGTTGTGGTAAACCGGTCACACGCTTTACACTGCCCCCAGAAGCCGCCGTTACTAGGCCCCCCGCCGGCGCGGACCTGTCGAAGCAGAGAAAGCCGCCACCACCACCGCCCTGCGGGAGCCCAATCCAAGGAACCGGGCGAACCACGCCCGGAGAAAGCAAGGAAGGGTGGGCAGGTGCCAACAGGAACCCCGGAATCGCTGCAAGGCCCTGCGTCATCTGCGAAAGGCCATCGAGTGACAAACTGCCTTGGAGGTACTCCCACTGCAATGGTGCGGAAAACCAGATCACACACCGCGCTTCGGGTCCTCAAGAAACAGGCCGCTACAAGCCGCAACGCCACAACCGGAGGACAAGAGGATACCGCTGCCCCCGACCCACTGAGGGACCAGCCCGACGGCTCGCGGTCGGCTGACTCGTACGATACCAGACCCTGCCTACCACGCAGTGCGGCGCTGGCCCAGGGGGTTGTGGGCGGACTACCCCAGCCGCCCCAGCAGACGACGTAATGTCCCGGACTGAGTGACGTCAGGTAATCTTTAAACCACTTTTTTTTTGTTTTCCAGTTGGGGGCACCCGTCGAAACCAGAGTAACCCGTCCCTGCCTGACCCCGTCTAACCCCCCCCCCCCCAGGTCTTTTGGGATATACCATCCTTCTAGTTGATTGTGTGCTTTGGTTATATCTCGTCATTAGTATTAGCTTCGTTGTTTTCCCTTTTTCTTTTCCCCGGGACATCTTGGGAGGGGCGAGCACCTTTGAAAGGGTTGTGGGGACTCACCGTTGGTGTAGTCCTCAGATTTTTTTTTTTTTTTTTTTTTTTTTTTTTTTTTTTTTTTCTGGGGGTTCCTTTACTTTCTTCCGTCCGAAACCAACCGAATTAGGCCTGGATTTATTTAGGCGCGCGTTCTTTTGTTTCCTTCCTACTTATGGACCATGCACTTAGTAGCGAAAAGTAAAGGGCTGAAGGCACCGTCTGAGTGCACGGCCGACCTACTGGTACGGGAACAGGATGGGGGCTTGCGCCCGTGAGGTGACTAGCCGAAATTAGACGAAAACCCTGTAAAGAGCGGGTACCCCCCCCCCATGAACCGCTCGACCCAGAAAGGGGTCAAGCTCTTTTGGATGGCCCAATGCCGGGAAAGTTTGGAGAGCTGGAGAAGCGGTTAACGAGAGCACCCGCGTTTGCCTTACCAACACCCGGGGAGACGTCGAGGTATACCGCGATGCATCGCAAACAGGACTGGAAGGAGTACTGAAACAGCAAGGAAGAGCCGTAGCCTATGCGTCAAGGCTACTCAAGGACTGCAATTAGAACTACCCGGCACACGACCTGGAGCTTGCCGCAGTCGTCGTCACCCTGAGACTGAGGAAGCACTATCTCCCCGGTGCCCACTGTAACGTATTCTCGGACCACCAAAGCCTTAAGCGTCTTTCCACCCAGAAGGAGCTGAACCAACGGCGAAGATGGAGGTTAGAATTACCGAAGGGGTACGACCTGGACACGCGACCGACTGACCCATGTATACATCGGTAAGTGGGGAGGCTACACGGGACGCCGACACCGACTACTTCGGGCCGAGGCACAAGGTTTGTCCGGACTTTTAGCAGAGTCTACGACGAGCTCTGGGGGCCAAGTTACACTTCAGCTCAGCCTTTCACCCCCAGACGGATGGGCAATCCGAGCGGGTGATTCAGATACCCGAGGCATGCTTCGAGCGTGCGTACTGGATTTGGGAGACGGATGGTCGCGCTACCTACCCCTTGCAGAGTCCGCTTATATCAACAGCTACCAAGCGAGCATCCAGATGGCGCCGTACGAAGCATTGTACGGCAGACGCTGTAGATCCCCGATATGTTGGGACGATCAGGGGTGAAACGGTTCGGGTTGAGAGACAAGTTGAGCCCACGGTACGTAGGACCTTTCGAGATTCCGGAGTGCGTCGGCCCCGTGGCCCATCGCCTCGCCCTACCACCGAATCTCGACCGAGTTCTTGTCGTGTCCGCACATCCATGCTTCGGAAGTATCCCCCAATCCGTCGCGAGTGCTTGACGCCTCCGCAATCGAGATCAAAGAAAACCTGAACTGCGAGGAAGAGCCGGTGCGGACCCTAGCGTGGGAGGACTGAAAAGCTACGAAGTCGGACATTTCCCTACGTAAAGGTGCTTGGGAGCAATCAGGAAGAGCGTGAGACAACTTGGGAACCCGAATCAAAGATGAGGGAGTGCTACCCGGACCCCTTCGCCGCAGGCGGAGTTAAGTTTTGGGGACGAAACTTGTTTTTATTGGTGAGTGGTGTAAGACCTGGCTTTTCCGTGACCCTTCCCGTTACCTCTTTTTCTTACGACTGCCGACTGTGGGACAATTTTTGGTGTTTTTCCGGAAAGTCCGTCGGGGCTCGCGGACATTTTTAGGCGGAAGGGTTCGCGAAATGGAGAACGGGGACACGATCGGTTTCAGATTCCGACTCCCGGTTCTCCCAGAATAAAATTCTGAAGTTCGGACCCCCCATGGGCGCCCCGGGATCCGTACGGACGATCGGCACGTTTCTCGGGGTAATTCTAGCCGCCGGATCGGTTCCTAATATTTATTTATTTTTCCTTTGAGGAACCTAGGGTTTTAGGGCTTCCCGCTTAGGTACCTTCGTTCGGCGGCTAGGGTTTCTCTTTTTAAGAGACACTACGAGAGGGAAATAGAGAAAGACGGGGACCCAACCTTTTTCCGCTCTTGTTACGACCGACGGCGGGGCTTACGGGAGAATGACGGAGGTTTCTTGCTCGCGGGATCAACCGGGCAATGATAGGACGATCCTCTTCTTCTCTTTTCCGGCGGATCGAAGGTGAGTTTTTCCATTAGGTTTTGGTTAGGCGTTTCGGGGTGGAGTTTTCGCGGGGAGCGCCGTCGCCGCCGCCGCCGCCGCCGCCGCCGTCGCCGCCGCCGCCGCCGCCGCCGCCGCCGCCGCCGCCGCCGCCGCCGCCGCCGACGCCGGGCCGGCCGCGGGCGGGGCGCCGCGCGGCAGGGGCGTCGCGCCGGCACCACCCGCAGGCGAGCACCGCGCGGCGCTTGGCCGCGCGGGGCCGCCTGCAAGGCGGGGCGGCCGCGCGGGCTAGGGACACGCGGGGCCGCCCCCCGCACCGCGGGCAACGCACCCGCGCGGCGCTTGGCCGCGCGGGGCCGCCCGCAGGTGGGGCGCCCGCGCGGCTGGTGCCGCGCGGGGTCGCCTCGCACCGCGGGCGGCGCGCCCGTGCGGCGCTGGGCCGCGCGGGGCCGCCCGCAGGAGCGGCGCCCGGGCGGGCTGGTGCCGCGCGGGGTCGCCCCGCACCGCGGGCAGCGCGCCCGCACGGCGCTCGGCCGCGCGGGGCCGCCCGCAGGAGGGCGCCCGCGCGGGCTGGTGCCGCGCGGGGTCGCCCCGCACCGCGGGCAGCGCACCCGGGCGGCGCTCGGCCGCGCGGGGCCGCCCGCAGGAGGGGCGCCTGCGCGGGCTGGTGCCGCGCGGAGTCTCCCCGCACCGCGGGCAGCGCGCCCGCGCGGCGCTCGGCCGCGCGGGGCCGCCCGCAGGAGGGGCGCCCGCGCGGGCTGGTGCCGCGCGGGGGTCGCCCCGCACCGCGGGCAGCGCGCACCGCGCGGCGCTCGGCCGCGCGGGGCCGCCGCAGGAGGGGCGCCCGCGCGGGCTGGTGCCGCACCGCGGGCAGCGCGCCCGCGCGGCGCTCGGCCGCGCGGGGCCGCCCGCAGGAGGGGCGCCCGCGCGGGCTGGTGCCGCGCGGGGTCGCCCCGCACCGCGGGCAGCGCGCCCGCGCGACGCTCGGCCGCGCGGGGTCGCCCCGCACCGCGGGCAGCGCGCCTGCGCGGCGCTCGGCCGCGCGGGGCCGCCCGCAGGAGGGGCGCCCACGCGGGCTGGTGCTGCGCGGGGTCGCCCCGCACCGCGGGCAGCGCGCCCGCGCGGCGCTCGGCCGTGCTGGGCCGCCCGCAGGAGGGGCGCCCGCACGGGCTGGTGCCGCGCGGGGCTGTGCCCAGGCGGAGTGTGCGCCGCACGGGCCGGTGCCGTGCGGGGAACCCCGCCGCACGTTGTTGGGAGTCGATGTGAGTTTCGGATCCTTAGTCTTGACTTGCCCATGTTCCTTTAGGAGCGCAGGACATTGTTGGCGACTGACGCAAGATCACGGACGTACCGAACACCGGACGACACACACAAGGTGGGTACTTTCGCCAAGGTTAATTGTGTAAGGGCGGACATGAGCAAAGGTGTTTTCTCGTAAGTTAATTCTCATGAGCGAAGGTGTTTTCTCTTTAAGTTACTCTTCGTGAGCAAAGGTGTTTTCTCTTTAAGTTAATTCTCATGAACAAAGGTGTTTTCTGTTTAAGTTACTCTTCGTGAGCAAAGGTGTTTTCTCTTTAAGTTATTCTCCGTGAGCAAAGGTGTTTTCCCTTCTAGCTATCCTTATGAGCAATGCTGACCCCAATTTTTACTTCATTCGATTTATCATCTGAGGCTCAAGTTTTGCTACACGCACACCAGCGGTTTGGCCACCGCAAGGGTGTGCTTTTCCGGAAAAGTGGTACGTTGACCCGTGTACCCCACGCGACGGTGGCGTTAGGAATGGGGGCCCTCATGGGTGGAGGGTGTGAGCGGTGACGCTGAGGTTGGTGCTCGGCGGCCGAGGCAGGTGCTCGGCAGAGAGGGGGCACCGGGGTAGGGGCCCAGTGCGGTGTCCGGGGAGGGTGCCCGGTTTATGTTTGGTGCAGGTCATGATCGTTGTTGACGGTGTATGAGGGGTGACGGTTGCTCTGGTTACAGTGGTTTGCTTTATTATAGCTTTCTTACTCGTTATGTTTATTCTAGTCACTGACTTCCCACTCAGTGACAGGTTCGTCCAGGGGCAAGTGCTAGGGCACCGGTGAGGCCGCGAGAGTGCTGTTCTGGCTTTTAGTGACTTCAGATACAGTGACTTTCCTTTCCTTTTTCTTTTATTACTCATGCTAGCTAGTTGTGGATTGCGACACCCCTGTGGGGTCGAAGTGGATGTTGCCTTTTCCCTTTTTGAATAAACGAATGATTGTTGCATTCTTTCTTACTTGGCTGTTTTAAACAATGAAAAGCAAAGAAAACCGTTTGCGAAAACTACTTTTAAAATGTGGGTGTCGTGTGGGCACCGAATTTTACAAACCTTGTGGGATTTATGTGTTTGCGAACTGTTTTCACAAAGATCGGCATTGGGTGGGTGCCGTTTTCAAACCCCTGTGGATTTTTGTGGCTTTCAAACGGTCTTTCAAAAAACGATGGCATCGTGTGGATGCCGTTTTCAAAACCTTGTGATTATTTATCCTTTCAAAACATCGGCCTCTATGTTCTAAGTGAATATTAGAATATCACGTGAGTTGTTTGGTTGTATGTGAACGAGACCCCAACTGAGGTGGTTAGAGATTGTATGTGCTACGCCTTGTGAGACATTTTGTATGTGAGACGCCGTGCATATACAAAGGAGACTCTGCCCGTTTGCAGAGTGAATTTGTGTATGCGGCGGGTCTGGACACGCACCGGGGAGCGTTGGTTTACAAAAAAAAAATATATGGCTGAATCAGGAGCATCGGTGGCTCTTCTTCCGCGCGATTCGAGCCCCCGGGGCGTGACACCCGGTGCCGCCGTAGGCACCTCCTCTACGATCGCTAGCAAAGCGATACAACCACGACTCAACACCTATCGTGCTCTGGCATGCTCTGTAAACATACTCCTCCTGACCAGGTCCACGGAGGGTCACCGTCCTCTCTCGACAATCCATGGTAGCATAATACTGGGATAACCAATCCATGTCCAATCACCATACCCAAAATCTTGTAGCTACTGTAGGATCAACCAATCAATGGACCAGATCCAAGGTCCTCACTGCACTGGGCACGACCGACAACACTCATCTATGTGTAAAATGTGACATGGAATCTGAACCTCAGGTGCACAAACTAACGGTCCTATCTCTGGCCCATGCGAAATGCAAATGCTCTAACTCCGACGACTATAAAGAAAACCACACCTGGTACGACGCGATCTGCTAACATGGCGCCCTCCAACCGGTTGCACAATCTCATCCGCTCGATGCTGGTGGTCGACGCTCTGTCTGTCCCTGCATCGTGGCCCTATCTGCCTGGCGGTAAATCGGAGGAGCTCCTTCATCCGGAAGAGGTAATGAGGGTGCCGTCGCAAGCGGTAATACCATAAGCACTCCTCTGGGGCACTCTGCCTGAAAATGTCCCGACTGTCCACAAGAAAAACATCGCCCCTGTCTGTGGTCACACTGTGGCGGTGAATACGGCCCACCACAAATGACACACTCATCCTGACACTGCTGCTGGTGCCTCGACTGTAGAGAACCTCCCGACCTCTGTCTCCTTTGAGACCCACGACCCTGAGACTGGAATCGTGGCGGCCTCGGGGGTCTCGATCTGCTTGACTGTCCAAAATCAGGAGACACTGGACGTCTCTCTCCGGAGCTGGTCCCTGGCGCTCCGTCCCTCTCAGACATGATCACTGATCCTCGGTCAATCCACCGAGCATGCTCAATCGCTGCATCTAAAGAGAATGCACGAAGTGATAGATATCTTGATGCAGCCCCCTCTCAAATAGATCAACCTTCTGAGCCTCATCCTGGGCAACGTGGAGCACACTGTTCAGTAACTGCAGAAACTCACGAATATACACTTGAAGAGGTCGACTCCCCTGCTGCAGGCGTCTCAGATCCCCTTCCAGTTTCTTCTTCACATTGTCGGGAAAGAAGACCCCGAGTAGAAAAGTACGAAACTCGCTCCAGGTCATCAACTGTACTCCAGGCGGTCCAACAGGACGAACTCGACGCCACCAAATCTCGGCGTCCCTCTCCAAAAAGTGCGTAGCCAAATGCACCTGATGCTTCTCCTTGATGAACAAGTTCTCGAACAACTTTTCCATAGCAGCGATCTAGTTCTGTACCTCCCAAGGCTCCAAACTCTACCCTGAGAACTGCGGGGGATGGAACCGACAGATGTGAGATCGGGAATATAAACCTCCCGTGCACATAGTGACCGTCCTACCTCTAACCCATGCTGCCGTAATGAAATCATCACTGCGACAACTAGATCCACTGCCGTGACGCCCTCCAACCGGGCGGCACAGACTCAACCGCTCGATGCAGGTGATCGTTGCTTAGTCTGTCTGCAAATATCAAAACTAACCGCACAAAGGGAGCACGACCTCTGCCTCTGCTCACACCGGGCGACAAAAGTGGCCCTCCGCAGTTAACACATCCATGCCACCGTTGCTGCCGATACTGAAGCTGATGCTGCCATCGGGGCCCACCCGACCTCTGGCGTCTCAGAAATCCACTACCCTGGGAAAAGAAATCGGGAATGCCTCTGCCGGCTGATCTGTCCTCCATCTCCCGGCGCCGAGCTCCTCTATCCAAAACTCGCCTCTGGCGGCAGATTCCAATCCAAAGGAACTGCAGCGCCACGCTCCATACACAACGCCTATTCCATGGAGGCGTCCTAAGTCTGTAACAGAGGGACCGAACGAACTGAAAGGTATTCTGGTGCAATCCACTACCAGACACACATATCCTATGCGCCTCGTCCCTCTGCACCTGGAGCGCGCAGTGCAGCAACTGCGTAAACTCTTGACACAAGGAGGCTCTCAAGTACTCTCTCCATCACCACCGAATAGGACCCTGCCTCCAAAGGCTCCACACTCAATCCCACGAGTCGGGGTGATTCCTTTGCCAAAGCTGGCTCACTCGATCGATGGTGTCCCACAGCTTATCCGCTGTCAACTGTCCACCCTGCCTCGGTGCCCCAGCACTAAACGTCAGCACGGAGGGGGCAACTCGCTGCTCCAACAACTGTGTCACCTCACTGCTCCGACAACTGTGTCACCTCGCTGCTCCGATAACTGTGTCACCTCACTGCTCTGACAACTGTATCACCTTGCTGCTCCGACAACTGTGTCACCTCGCTCAGCTGCCCATTCCGCCGCTGATCTGCCTCTAACACTCCTACCCTCTGGGTCCGGAGCTCTCAGACTCCAAATCTGGGTATCCGGCCCGAAACAACCAGCTTAGACCCAACTGCTGCAACAAGGTGGACACGGGTCAGAACCCAGCGTCGGGGACACACCGCTCACCATGACAAAACCGCAAATCAGCACACTATCGGGTTATACTATATGGATCTAAATAGGGGAAAAAAATACCTAGAGGGGGGTGAATAGGTGTAAACAATAAACACTCAAAAATCTTTGCGCAATAAAACCCAATGCGGAAATGAAAAATAACACGCAAGATTTTTACGTGGAAAACTCCAAAACCAGGAGTAAAAAACCACGGGACCGATAACACGGCGAAATCCACTAGAATTATAACACGTACAAGGTGATGTAACGCACTCACTCACGACTCAACCTTTTCCATACGCTCCTAGTAGATCTTCTCCGCTCGCTCCGCAACGCTCCTCGAATCCACGATTTGCGTCCAACGCCGAATCCACAGCGTCCAACGTCGAGTCCACGACGTCTGACCGAATCCACGGTCTTCACCCAGTAGCACGTCTCGAATCCACGAACGTACCTCGCTCCGAATCCACGAGAGCGGTTGCACCTTGAATCCACAAGGCCACGCGAGTCCACGCGCCGATTTTGGAAAAATCGTTGTTTTTGGGTGGTGATGATCCGCCGAATACTTAGATTAAAAATAGATCGGAAATACCATCTAAGTATTCATTAATTTGATTCTACTCAAAATCTGAGTATGAAAAACCTAGAATCAAATTAATCAATATAGATGAAGAAACATAGATTTAATCTAGTTATTTCCTTTCTTCTCTATATGTGGATTTTTCTCTTTTTGACCGTATTTTGGATTACCCTAAAAATGAATCGTAGGGTCTATTCATAGGTTAGAAACCATTGGAAGAAGATAAGAATAAAAAACTAACCTTATCTGGAATTTTTCAGGACGACGGTCCGGACTGGAATTTTGGCGGTCCGGACTGTCGTGGCTAAACAGACAATTTTCAGAAAAATATACCTTTGGGGTCCGGACTGAAATAACCACGATCCGGACTGTTCATGCAATTCCTACAGAATTCACGTTCGGGGTCCGGACTGAAGTAACCCCGATCCGGACTGGAATTGCGCATGAACTACCCTATGTTCGGGGTCCGGACTGTAGTGCCTGATCCGGATCCTGAACATGTAATATGTCCAGTTTTTGATTTTTATGCAATTAAAAATTCATTCAAGTGTTTCTACACTATAAGAAGTATTCGGATCACCAGAAATATTTAGTTAAACGTACCTGATCCTTTTGAATTCTTCTTGTGAGGACCCGAATTCCCACTTATGAGATTTCTGTCGGTTTAGTGGCCTTTGGGAGTGTTTGTGCGCGTGTTGGGCCCAAGAAATAGATTTGTGGTGCAAATTGGGATTTAGTTTGCATCATTGGAGGCCTGCGTGGTGTGTCGGTGGTGTTTGTGCGCAATTTGGACACAAGTGTTGGACCTTGGGCTTAAAAGGAGATCCCGTGGGAAATTGGAGGACCCGTCGAGTGTTTAGAGGTGGTTTCGTGCTGCGTAGATGTCAAATTTGGACTCCGGGCAAAGTTTGGATAAAAGATTACCTCTCCGGTCGCCTTCGGGAATTTTTAGAGTTGGAATTTGGCAAATCGGACTTTAGATTTGGACCCGGTGCGAAAATCGGATCAAGTGGGCATCCGGGTGCATTCGGCAAATTTTCGGTTGAGAATTTGGAGAATCGGACATCGTTTTTGGATTCAGCGCGCGAAATCGTTGAGAATGGGCTATTTACTTGTTTGTTTTGGAGCCCGGTTGACGCGCGCGTTTTTCGAGGCTTGTGCGCGAGTTTCGAGGCCGGCACGGATCCCGAGGATGGCACGCGGATCGAGGCTGGCGTGCTGCGCACGGCGCGCAGTCGGCGGGCTGGGGAAGCGCGCCTCGTGCGCGGGTCAACGCGGGGCCGCCACGTGGCGGGCCCCCGTTGGCGCCCGCGCGGGCGCGGGGGCCACGCGCCCGTGTGGCGCGCGGGTGTCCCGCGCCTGGGGTGGCGCTGGTGTAACGCGCCCGTGTGGCGGGCGCGTTGCCGCGTGCCGCGTGGCGCTGTGGGCGCGCGCGTGGACCGGGGGCGCGCGCCCATGTGCAGTGGACAGCGAACGGTGGCCCCCCATTGGCCGGTGCACCGTGGACCGTTGCACCATGGACCATCCCCTTTCTCCTCCTCCCTTTTCTTCTTCTTCTTTCTCTCCCGCACGCCATTTCCTCCTCTTCTTTTCTTTCTTCTTCAACCGTGCGAGAGGGAGAGTGAGGGAGGAGATGGTGGGAAGTGCGGCGTGGCGTTGTGGGCCTCGTGGAGCGCGCGAGAGGTTTTCCAACGGGGCGGTTGGACGGCCCGACGCGTCGAGGTACGGTCCCGCACTTGTTTTTACGGTATTTTTGGCACAGTTTTGGAGCGATCTTTTGGACAGTGAATTGACCCTCTTGCTCTTATCTGTGTTAGGGACCATGTTTTACTGCACCGTTTTGCGTGCGGTCCCCGACGCCGTGCACCGTTTTGCGTGCGGACTCCGTTTTGCTTGCAGATTCTGGCACCGTGCTCCGTTTTGCGTGCGGATTCCGGCACCTTGCACCGTTTTGCATGCGGACTCCGTTTTGGGTGTGGACTCCGGCACCGTGCACCGTTTTGCGTGCAGACTCCGGCGGCGTGCTCTGTTTTGCGTGCGGACTCCGGCGGCATGCTCCGTTTTGCGTGCGGATCGCGTGGAGGCCAATTGCAAGTGTCTACGAGCAATTGGTGGCACATCGAGGTGGGTGGCCTTATCTCCAAGTTTTATGGACTGTACAGTAATTCTACTGATGTAGGACTTTGCATGATAGTTTATTTCCTTGTGTAGCATGCTAGATGGTAGGAATTGTTATTCCTTTTATCATCTGTTAATATAGTTATCTTGGAACTTGACCTAGCACCCCCGTCATATGTTGCATGTGTAATCAGACCAGTAGAAAACCCTCACTTGGGCTAGGGTTATTTATGTTTAGACACCCACACTGTTTTTCTATTCCTGGACATAGTGTTATCCTCGCCCGGGTAGTGGGCCGAGAGGTCAGGATTTTCTTTTAGTGTGGATTGCTTTTGCACTCGTGCTTGTGAGCAGAGTGGAGTCTGGTAGTTGCAGTGGGTTGCTTATCTGTGCCGGGAGCCGTTTGGGTAAACGGTAGTCCCGGGAGGTCTTGTATCCCTGTTGTGCTGTCGTGGGAGGGAGCCGTTGAGCAGACGGTAGTCCCGGGCCATCGAGTATCTTCCGGTCAGTGTTGTTGGGAACCGTTGGGGTTGACGGTGGTCCCAGGTCGTTGAGTGTTGTCCGACCGGTATTGTTAGCCTGAGTTGTGGGTCGTTCCTGGCTGTGGAGTACCTCTAGCCAGTGTGCTTTGTGTTGCGAGCTGTTGGAGAGGCTAGTGTCTCGTGTTTCGTGTTAGCTGATCAGTTGAGTCGTCGAGAGTGCTCCGACTGTTATGCGAGATATTTGGGGATCTTGAGTCCTACCGTTCTGAGAGTGAGCATGGATCTTGACTATAGCCTGCTTATGCCAATGTTTGATACTCTATGCCGCGCCGTTTTCCTCAGTTGGAGTCGCGTCCCTGAGATGCCGCTGTGGATACGATGGTTGGCCTGTTGAGGCAGTTTTCCGCAGTGGATGCAACGATGGGCCTGTTGAGGCAGTTTTGCGCGAGGGGTGAGTTTGTCGGACAGGACGTCCCACGTAAATCCCGTCCTCATGTGGATGTGTGGTAGTGGGCAGGTGCGTTCCTAGTCGACAGCCGCAGGCTTGACTGGACCCTATGAGGCAGTCAGTTCTATTGTGTCGATTTAGCACCTTGGGTGCGAGTGGTCACATTTACTTTCATCTGTTCCACTTTTTGAGCATCTAGATAGAGGCATGGTTGTTACGGAATTTGAGTTGGCGTAGTTTCGTGAAAGGTTCAAGTCTTGAAGATTGAAGGTGAAGAAAGTTGGATCATTTAACTCAATCTCAAGAAAGAAGAATTCAAAAGGATCAGGTATGTTTAACTAAAGATTATTGGTGATCCGAATACTTCTTGTAGTGTAGAAACACCTGGAAGAATTTTTAACTGCATAAAAATCAAAAACTGGTGTTCGGACATGTTCAGGATCCGGATCAGAGCCAGCGATCCGGATCCCGAAGGTTGTTGTTTCATACATCACTTCAATCCGGATCGCAGCATCTCACGATCCGGATCCCGAACGTTGAGTTTTCTGAAATGTATGAACGATCCGGATCAGGCATTCCGATCCGGATCCCGAACGTTTGTTTTCTGGAAACCGTCTTTATTGTTACTGCAATCCGGATCGCCCAGACCCGATCCGGATCGCCGTCCGTCAAAATTCCAGAAATTTTAGGTTTTTGATTCTTATCTCCTTCCAAATGTTTCTAACCTATAAATAGACCTATGACTCTTTTTCTAGGGTTAATCCAGATAGCCGTCATATTCATATATCATTTTATACGGCCTAAGATCCACATATAGAGAAGAAAGGAAATCATTAGATAATACTCTATGTTTCTTCGTCTATATTGATTAGTTTGATTCTAGGTTTTCATACTCACATTTTGAGTTGAATCAAACTAATGAATACTTAGATGGTATTTCCGATCTATCTTTGATCTAAGTATTCGGCGGATCATCACCACCCAAAAACAACGATTTCCCCAAAATCGGCGCGTGGATTCGCGTGTCCTTGTGGATTCAAGGTTCAACCGCTCTCGTGGATTCGGAGCGAGGCACGTTCGTGGATTCGAAGGGTGCTATTGGGTGAAGACCGTGGATTCGGTCGGACGTCGTGGATTCGACGTTGGACGCCGTGGATTCGGCGTTGGGCGCAGATCGTGGATTCGAGAAGCGTCGCGGAGCGAGCGGAGAAGATCCTCTAGGAGCGTATGGAAAAGGTTGAGTCGTAAGTGTGTACGGTAAATCACCTTGTACGTGTTTTAATTCTAGTGGATTTCTGCCGTGTTATCGGTCCCGTGGTTTTTTACTCCGGTGATGGAGTTTTCCACGTAAAAATCTTGCGTGTTATTTTTATTTCCGCATTGGGTTTTTATCGCAACGATTTTTGAGTGTTTATACGTTTACACCTATTCACCCCCTCTAGGTGTTTTTTCCCCTATTTAGATCTACATTACATATAACCCAACAAGTGGTATCAGAGCGGGAATAGGGTTGTAAACAATGGTTGAAGGTGGAAACATCAATCGACCCCCTTTCTTTGATGGAACAAATTATGCGTACTGGAAAGTACGGATGAAAGCCTTTTTAATTTCCATCGACGAAAGGGTGTGGCAATCAATTGAATTAGGATGGTCTAATCCAACTGAAATTATCTCTGATGTTCGCACCTTAAAACCTAGGTCAAAATGGACCAAGGAAGAGTCAGATTCATCTTCTTACAATGGCAAGGGAATTAATGCTATTTTTAATGCCTTATCTCAAACTGAATTCTCTCGCGTCTCGGCATGTGAGACTGCGAAAGAAATCTAGGATGTTCTTCAGGTTACACATGAGGGAACTAACCTCGTGAAGATTCAGAAACTGCAAATGCTTACGAGCAAGTTTGACTCTATCTTGATGGCAGAAAATGAATCTTTCACGGACTACTATACACGATTGCAAGACATCGTAAACTCATGTGCTAACCTGGGAGAGAAGATTCCAGAATTTAAGATTGTAAGAAAGATCTTAAGAACTCTTCCTGAACAATTTCGCCCAAAGGTTACAGCCATTGAAACTATTAAACACCCGGACGAAATACGTGTAGAAGAATTAGTTGGTTCATTACAAACTTATGAAATGACATTTACTACTAACAATTCTTCTGGAAAAGCATCCTCTTCTAAGTCTTCAGGTTATGCGTTGAAAACAACTAAGGAAGAAGACGCGGATACATCCTCCTCAGACGATGACGAGAACCTTTCTATGGAGGAATTTGAGAAGCAGCTCGCTCTCTTGACAAGAAAGTTTCGCCGCAACTTTCGAAGGGGTAATTCAAGTAAATCTCCATCCTTCGGAAAGTCGAACAAAGGCAAGGGTACTTCAAGTTACAAGTCAAGAAAGCAAGAGAACTTCTCAAAGGATAAGAAAAGTTCAGAGGGACAACTACAATGCTTCAAATGTCGAGGCTACGGCCACATTGCAACGGAGTGTCCCAACAAGTATCCGGCAAAGAAGAAGGTGATGCAAGTCGTCACTTGGGATGACAACTCAACGTCAAATGAGTCGTCTTCAAGTGATGAAGAAAAGAGCTCCACGGCATTCCACGCGTCCATATCTTCACCCTTCATGTGCTTTATGGCAAGTACATCCGAGTCATTGTCCAACTCCACTATTGAAAAGAATGCAACGGACAACGAATCGGATGATTCGGAAGGTGAAGATTTTGCTTTAGCCTACCACAGACTTTTGAGGGATTCAAAGAAAGTGGCTAAGCAAAACAAGAGTTTGAGAGGGAGAGTGCATGATCTCGAAGAAGAAGCAAAAAGAGCAACTTCTCTCTCAAACGCTCTTGAAGTGGAAAGGGAAAATCTGATAAAAGTAAATGTTTCCCTTCAGGAGTCCAATGAGCTTTTTGAGAAGGAACATACAAAACTGGTGGACAAAGCGGATCACTTCTCAAAGCTCTACAACGAGGCTCGACAGGATAACCTGGAAATGACAAAGACCATTTTCCAACTCAAGGATGACTTGAAGCGATTCTCTTTAGGAAGGAGTAAGTTGGATAGGCTTCTTGGTCTTGGTCAAACAAATCGGTTCGGCCTCGGGTACACTCAAACTGGAAACAGTCCAAGTTCGAGTGGGATAGTTTTTGTGCCTCAGTCGGTATCTCCTCCTCCGACACCGGAATTCAAGACAAACAACGACAACAAACTTACTTCATCTTCTTTGGGATCGTCAAGATCTAAGGTATGTTTTCGTTGTGGTGTTTCAGGGCACATAAGAAGATATTGCAAGACGGGAGTCAAACGCGCACCTCAAACACTTCTTGCAATGACTACCACAAAGGTGATTCCTCGGAAATCAATTGCAAATCAATTAAAGGAAAAGAACCTTGGTAGTTTACCGCGCAAGACGACTTCATCAAGGAGCAGCAATCGTTTTAACAAGACGCTTTCACCTAGGCATATAACTTCACAACCATTACCGACGCACTCCAAAAAGGTTTGGGTGCGCAAAGGTGAAATCTTTTCTTGTCTTGTTACCAATGTTTCCTTGCATGCATATGATAGTTCGTCTTGGTATCTGGATAGCGGGTGTTCGCGTCACATGACCGGTGACAAAAAATAGTTTTCAAAATCTTGAGAAAATCTCCGGAGGACTCGTTGTTTTCGGAGACGGTCGGTCTTCCAAAATTGTTGGAAAAGGATCAGTAGCTATTCCAGATGGCCCGGTTCTAAATAATGTATTATTTGTTGATGGCCTTAAGACTAACCTCATCAGCATAAGTCAACTTTGCGACAATGATTTTTCATTTAACTTTTCATCTGTTGAATGTGTTGTAACTGATAAGGACCATGTATTCTTTTTAAAAGGGGTTAGATCTGAAAACAATTGTTATGTTGTTCCTAATAAGTTTTCTGAAAAATGTAACCTAGTTTCTTTGGATAATGAAACACTTTGGCATGAAAGGCTAGGTCACTTGAATTTTAAGGAACTTGCTAGAATTTCAAACAAGGACGTGGTCAAGGGGGTTCCAAAACTTTTGCTTAAACAAAACGTTGTGTGTGGTGGTTGCCAAAAGGGAAAACAGTCTAGGACTGCACACAAGAACTTGAACCACGTTGGTACAAAACGGCCTTTGGAACTTTTGCACATGGATTTAATGGGGCCGACCCGTCAACCATCTTTGGGAGGTAAATGGTATATTTTCTTATTGGTTGATGATTTCTCTAGGTTTTCTTGGGTAGCATTTTTAAAAGAGAAAGCTGATACGTTTGATTCTTTTCATGAGATTTGCCATCGTATTATGATTGAAAAGAATGAAAAGATCATTCGTGTTAGGAGTGATAGAGGTGGAGAATTCATAAATTCCAAATTCATTGATTTTTGCACTTCCAACGGCATAAAACATGAATTCTCAGCACCCTATACACCTCAGCAGAATGGTGTTGTTGAACGCAAAAACAGGGTTGTTCAAGAGATGGCACGTGTGATGCTTCATAGCCGGAATTTACCGCTACATTTTGGGCTGAAGCTGTGAACACCGCTGTCTATGTCATTAATCGAGTGTATTTGCGCCCAGGAACTTTAAATACACCATATGAGCTGTGGTTTAGTAGAAAACCGGATATCAAATACTTTCGTATCTTCGGGAGTCGATGTTACATCTTACGTGACCGTGAAAATCTTGAAAAGTTTGACTCTCGAAGTGACGAAGGGATCTTTTTGGGTTATTCTACGAATAGCAGAGCATATCGAGTATTTACATCGAATCTAAAACGATTGTAGAATCTATAAATGTTAAAGTAGATGAAGCTTTTCACTTTGCATCTGAAAAATCTACCCTCGATATCTCTCTAGATGATGATACTCCTGTAAGTGCATCTTCTCATGATAATACGTCCAATATTAATGATGCATCTAATGGTTCTTCAAGTTTATCTGATGTGCAGGAATCATCTCATATACCTCTGAGTACTCCGTTTCAACAAACGCTACGAATCTCCAAGGATCATCCTGAATCAAACATCATTGGAGATCCACAAGAAGGAGTTAGAACTCGGAGGCAGTTGGTTTGTGGATTCGCTTGCTACGTATCTTTAATCGAACCAAAGAACATAGATGAAGCTCTTCAGGATGACTACTGGATTAAAGCAATGCAGGAAGAGCTCCATCAATTTGAGCGAAACAAAGTCTGGAAATTAACGAAGCCTCCAAAGCAACATAATGTGATAGGTACCAAATGGATTTTCAAGAACAAGAAAAATGAGGATGGTACTATCATCAGGAACAAGGCACGATTAGTTGCTCAAGGCTACTCTCAAGTAGAAGGTATAGACTTTGATGAACATTCGCCCCTGTAGCTAGACTCGAGTCCATTCGTATACTATTTGCTATTGCTTGTCATTTTAAAATCAAATTATTTCAAATGGACATTAAGAGCGCGTTTCTAAATGGGTTTTTAAATGAGGAAGTTTATGTGGCTCAACCGAAAGGTTTTGTAGACCATAAACAACCTAACCATGTTTTTCGTTTGAAAAAGGCTCTTTACGGTCTGAAACAAGCACCGCGAGCATGGTACGAAAGGCTGACAAAGCACCTTTTGGAGAAGGGCTATACTCAAGGGGGAGCTGACAGGACTCTCTTTGTGAAGCATTATCAAAGCAATTTCATTGTAGCACAAATCTATGTCGATGACATTGTATTTGGCGCAACAAGAGATATGATGCTTCTAAATTCGCGGAGACCATGGAAAGCGAATTTGAGATGTCCATGATGGGCGAATTGACTTATTTCCTTGGATTGCAAATTAAACAAAATGATGAAGGTATTCACTTGAGTCAATCCAAGTATGCAATGGAGTTGGTTAAAAAGTATGACTTAGAAAATTCGAAGGATTTTCCGACTCCAATGGGAACTAGCCACAAGGGACTTGGAAGTGAATCACAAAGTGAGAATGTAGACGAGAAACTGTATCGAAGTATGATTGGAAGTCTACTTTACCTCACGGCTAGTCGCCCGGATATATCTTTTAGTGTTGGGATTTGCGCGAGATATCAATCAGCACCAAAGGAGGTTCACCTGAAAGCGGTGAAAAGGATCATCCGGTACATCAAAGGATCAACTAATTTCAGAATTTGGTATCCTATGGGAACTAGTTTGGATATTGTTGGATACTCAGATGCCGATTGGGCAGGATCAGTGGATGATCGGAAAAGCACGAGTGGTGCATGCTTCTATCTTGGTCATTGCCTTGTTGCTTGGCACAGTAAAAAGCAGAATTGCATAGCACTCTCGACTGCCGAAGCGGAATACATTTCAGTTGGAAGTTGTTCAACTCAACTCGTTTGGATGAAAAGCGTATTGAGCGACTTCCGGATTTCAGCATCTTCGGTAACAATTCTTTGTGACAACACAAGTGCAATTAACATTTCTAAAAACCCTGTGTTTGCACTCTAGAACAAAACATATTGAACTTAGATATCATTTTCTTAGAGAGCTAGTTGAATCAAATACTCTTCAACTTTCATATATTTCAACTGAGGATCAATTAGCTGACATTCTAACAAAACCTTTGGATCAAAAACGTTTTATTCACTTGCGAAAAGCAATTGGAATGCTTTCCTTGAAATAAACTTGTTTTGAAACCTTTGCTTAGGATAGGTTTTGTTTGTTTTTGTTTTGTTCATTATCTATGTTTGTACATAGGACATTAATTGAGCATAGATCATAATTGACTTTAATTGCATCTTTTTGCACATTTAGAAATTTATTATGCTTTTGCCATCATAATATTTCACTGTTGCAATGATCATTTATGTTAATTAAATCATCTTCTGAGTGATCAACGTCAATTTCTCTCTCAATGATCTCTTGGTATAGTCATTATCTTATTTGACTGCTTAGTCGAGTATGAAATCGAGATCAATTTTTGGTTGAATACTTTATATCTTAAATAATTGATAGCCAATTGAGGGGGAGTCAAAGAAAGGTAAAATGCTCAAAAGATGTGGAAAGAGTTACACCCCATTGAGGAGTGTGAAAACTACCACCACATGGAGGAAAGAGCTACCACCTCTGTCGTCCGAGTATTGTGTGCAGCTACCACATGTATACCAAGCATGGTTGTTCAATTTTTGATTAAGTAAAATGCATGTTGAATACTTGACTCCGTCAAATTTCAAGGCTGGTATAAGGTGGGTTTTTAAGAAAAGATGCTCAAAGAGCCACTCTCTTCAACAGATTGTCTAGATAAATTATCTACTATATTTGGGATTTCAAACATCTATTGATCTTTGTATTTCATTTTCTTTACTGAATTGATGATTTGATAAAGGCATTACTCATAAGATCAAGTTAGATGTAATTGACGGTGTTCAACTTTAAGGGATTTAATTCTTGTAAATTCTCGTTTCATTTTTGGATATTATTGATAGATTTGGCATAATCTAATTCTTGTTGTATGAAACGATGATTTTTGTTTAAAGTTGATACACAAAGTGCTTACAATCGTTTTCTGGTTTTTCTTGAATTTCTCTGAAATTTTTCTGAAGAAAAAGTTGGAACCGTCCGGATCGGGGAAGATGATCCGGATCCCGAACGCAGGCTTCTTCCTGCGGCTGGCCGATCCGGATCGAAATCTCGATCCGATCCGGATCACGCTAGGGTTTTAAAGAACAAGAGGGTTTTGATTTCTTTTACCTTAATCTTTTGTTCTCAAGTTTCCAGAGCCTCTCTCTCTAGATTTCACCTTGGAGCTTTCAAACTCAAGTTCTTCAATCCAAGTAAGTTTTTTGATCAAAATCTCGGTTTTTCACCGTTTTTTCTTTTCCTCCTCAAACGTGATGAATTTCTTGGATCGATTTTGTTTGTGGATGGTTTTTGATCAAATTTCTTTTGAAATAAGAACTCTGGGTAGATTAGTTTTGATTATATGCTAGGTATCTCCTGATTAACGGATTTTTAGGCTTCGATTTCTAAAATTTCGGTTTTAGGGCATATAATAGGATTTTCGAAATCATGCAATTGATCTATTTTTAAAAGTCCTTTTGCAAAACTAATTTGATTCTTAGTCTCTCTACATGATTATGATTGTTTGGGTACAATTTTTCAAATTTTTGAAAATTAACATTTTTCATGTGTTCTTGAGTTGGTCTTCACAGGATACATTTTTCACTAGCAATCAAAATGGTGATCACTTGGATTATTTCCTACTTGCTGCCATGGTACATGTCAAGGATACTGCCAAGCCTAAGAAGGCTAAGAAAGCAAAGAAGACTAAGGATGATTCCGACACTGAATCAGGACGGAGTCGATCGACTGGGATACATCGAAATCGAGAACTGCCCCATTGTCTCCAAAAGGAAAACCTGCTGAAGCTTCAAAGCCTACTACTGCTGAAAAGGGCAAAGCCCCAATGGAAGAAACCTCTGGGAAGACAAGAAGAAAAGTGTGCTCGCAAAAGAGGGTGTGCTCAGGAATCTCCATTGAGCAACCAGCTGCTAGCCAGCACCTCCACAAGACTTTATCAGCTCGGCTAGGATTAAGGAAAAGAAGAGGAAGTGGAATTCAAATTACTGAATCCCTCTCTAAGCATACTCTGTACCTAGCGAATCCGCATGGACTGAAGACCAGCATGCATCATCTGCCTCTCACTCGTCCAACGACTTCCAAGAGAAAACGCTCTAGAAAACTACTGTATTGGCCGCCATTTCATCAGGGCCAAAAAGACTTTCTGCTGACCAAGAGAGATTGGCATTAGGTCTCCGACAAATGGCCGCTGACCAAAAACATGAAAAAGAATGTTCCAAATATCGCGAATGCTGAAAGGAATCTTGAACAAGATAGACGATACAGCTCAGACAGTTCTGATTTGGCTTGATCTTTTATGCTCTAACCCTTATCGTTTCTATCAGGTTT
>CM055068.1:33541563-33576309 GCA_029204045.2 Tillandsia leiboldiana | reverse complement strand
CATTTTTGGATATTATTGACTAGATCTTTGGCATAATCTAATTCTGTTGTATGAACGATGATTTTTTGTTAAAGTTGATACACAAAAGTGCTTACAATCTTTTTCTGGTTTTCTTGAATTTCTCTGAAATTTTTCTGAAGAAAAAGTTGGAACCGATCCGGATCGGGGAAGATGATCCGGATCCCGAACGCAGGCTTCTTCCTGCGGCTGGCCGATCCGGATCGAAATCTCGATCCGATCCGGATCACGGCTAGGGTTTTAATAAGAACAAGAGGGTTTTGATTTCTTTTACCTTAATCTTTTGTTCTTAAGTCTCTAGAGCCTCTCTCTCTAGAACGATTGCACCTTAGAGCTTTTCAAACTCAAGTTCTTCGAATACAAGTAAGTTTTATTGATCAAAATCTCGGTTTTTCACCGTTTTTCTTTTTCCCTGCCCAAACGTGATGAATTCTTGGATCGATTTCGTTGTGGATGGTTTTTGATCAAATTTCTTTTGAAATAAGAACTCTGGGTAGATTAGTTTGATTATATGCTAGGTATTCTCCTGATTAACGGATTTTTAGGCTTTCGATTTCTAAAATTCGGTTTTAGGGCATATAATAAGGATTTTCGGAAAATCATGCAATTGATCTATATTTAAAAGTCTTTTTGCAAAACTAATTTGATTCTTAGTCTCTCTACATGATTATGATTGTTTGGGTACATTTTTTTCAAATTTTTAAAAATTAATAATTTTTCATGTGTTCTTGAGTTGGTCTTCACAGGATACATTTTTCACTAGCAATCAAAATGGTGATCACTTGGATTATTTTCCTACTTGCTGCCATGGTACATGTCAAGGATACTGCCAAGCCTAAGAAGGCTAAGAAAGCAAAGAAGACTAAGGATGATTCCGACACTGAATCAGAGACGGAGTCGATCGACTGGGATAACATCGAAATCGAGGGAACTGTCCCCATTGGTCTCCAAAAGGAAAACAACTGCTGAAGCTTCAAAGCCTACTACTGCTGAAAAGGGCAAAGCCCCAATAGAAGAAACCTCTGGAAGACAAGAAGAAAAGGTGTGCTCGCAAAAGAGGGTATGCTCAACGAATCTCCATTGAGCAACCAGCTGCTAGCCAAGCACCTTCCACATAGACTTTATCAGCTCGGCTAGGATTAAGGAAAATGAAGAGGGAAGTGGAATTCAAATTACTGAATCCCTCTCTAGAGCATACTCCGTACCTAGCGAATCCGCAGGACTGAAGACCAGCATGCATCATCTGCCTCTACAACTCGTCCAACGACTTCCAAGAGAAACGCTCTAAAAGCTACTGTATTGGCCGCCATTCATCAGGACCAAAGAAGACTTTCTGCTGACCAAGAGAGATTGGCATTAGGTCTCCGACAAATGGCCGCTGACCAAAAACAGATGAAAAAGAAATGTTCCAAATTATCGGCGAATGCTGAAAGGAATCCTGAACAAGATAGACGATACTAGCTCAGACAGTTCTGATTTGGCTTAATCTTTATGCTCTAACCCTTATCGTTTGTTTTTGCGGTTTTTAAGTTTTAGGTTTAGTTTTAGTTCTCAGGATTTTCTTTATTCTGATCTATTTAACTCTCCTCTAAATTTTTGGTAATTTTGGCTTTGTTGTGACAAAAAAGGGGGAGAGAGTTTAGAGAGAACTTGAACAATGATTGAACAATGATTGATGTGAATGTGTGAACATCAAGGTAAGTATCATTTTAACTTTGACTTTGGTGAAAGGTAAGTATCACAACTTTGGTTTTTATCTTGTGATTTGTTGCATGTTCCTACTAACTATTCGACTAACTATTTGGACATGTATTAACATCAAGGTAAGTATCATTTTAACTTTGACTTTGGTGAAAGGTAAGTATCACAACTTTGGTTTTTATCTTGTGATTTGTTGCATGTTCCTACTAACTATTCGGCTAACTATTTGGACATGTATTATTACTAACAAGTTGTTTGATTACTAACAAAGCAAAGTCATGACATTTGGAATTTTATTGCTTAGAAGATATGTCAATGCTTGATTGTGATCCTATTACATATCTGAATTACTCAATGTCATGGTGAGCATAAACTCTATCTCTGTTAGGTTTTGAATGCTAAATATCTTGAGGTATCTAACGATCTCTTTTTGTCAAGAATGATTTCTTTGTGCAGAGAGTACAGATGTCTAAGTCTAGAGTCTGTTTTAGGAGTTTATCTCATGTTTTTAAATTTTTTGGATCTCCATTGTAAATTTTTTGTTGTATGGTGATAGCAACAAAATATCTTTTTGAATTTTCTTTAGTGGATCTGTGTTGTGTCACGAAACCGCCAAAGGGGGAGATTGTTACGGAATTTGAGTTGGCGTAGTTTCGTGAAAGGTTCAAGTCTTGAAGATTGAAGGTGAATAAAGTTGGATCATTTAACTCAATCTCAAGAAAGAAGAATTCAAAAGGATCAGGTATGTTTAACTAAAGATTATTGGTGATCCAAATACTTCTTGTAGTGTAGAAACACCTGGAAGAATTTTTAACTGCATAAAAATCAAAAACTGGTGTTCGGACATGTTCAGGATCCGGATCAGAGCCAGCGATCCGGATCCCGAAGGTTGTTGTTTCATACATCACTTCAATCCGGATCGCAGCATCTCACGATCCGGATCCCGAACGTTGAGTTTTCTGAAATGTATGAACGATCCGGATCAGGCATTCCGATCCGGATCCCGAACGTTTGTTTTCTGGAAACCGTCTTTATTGCTACTGCAATCCGGATCGCCCAGAACCCGATCCGGATCGCCGTCCGTCAAAATTCCAGAAATGTTAGGTTTTTGATTCTTATCTCCTTCCAAATGTTTCTAACCTATAAATAGACCCTATGACTCTTTTTCTAGGGTTAATCCAGATAGCCGTCATATTCATATATGATTTATACGGCCTAAGATCCACATATAGAGAAGAAAGGAAATCGTTAGATAATACTCTATGTTTTTTCGTCTATATTGATTAGTTTGATTCTAGGTTTTCATACTCCCATTTTGAGTTGAATCAAACTAATGAATACTTAGATGGTATTTCCGATCTATATTTGATCTAAGTATTCGGCGGATCATCACCACCCAAAAACAATGATTTCCCCAAAATCGGCGCGTGGATTCGCGTGTCCTTGTGGATTCAAGGTTCAACCGCTCTCGTGGATTCGGAGCGAGGCACGTTCGTGGATTCGAAGGGTGCTATTGGGTGAAGACCGTGGATTCGGTCGGACGTCGTGGATTCGACGTTGGACGCCGTGGATTCGGCGTTGGGCGCAGATCGTGGATTCGAGAAGCGTCGCGGAGCGAGCGGAGAAGATCCTCTAGGAGCGTATGGAAAAGGTTGAGTCGTAAGTGTGTACGGTAAATCACCTTGTACGTGTTTTAATTCTAGTGGATTTCTGCCGTATTATCGGTCCCGTGGTTTTTTACTCCGGTGATGGAGTTTTCCACGTAAAAATCTTGCGTGTTATTTTTATTTCCGCATTGGGTTTTTAATCGCAACGATTTTTGAGTGTTTATACGTTACACCTATTCACCCCCCTCTAGGTGTTTTTTCCCCTATTTAGATCTACATTACATATAACCCAACAATGGTAGCTGTAGAGTAGCTCCAGCTTTTCTTGTTCAGATTTCATTGCACTGTTATCTTTTGCCTCTAGTAGACTTAGTGGGCAGACCGTTGGGCTTGTTGACAGCACCCACTGAGAACTACTGTGGGAAGTAGTTCTCACACCCGTCGTGGTGTCTTTTTCCCCAGGAACTTCTTCTCCTGTTCCTGTTGCTCCAGTTGATGATCCTTCTGACCGAGGCGAGGGGAGTCGCGAGCTAGTTCCCTACCCGTCGTTGGAGTGTAGCGGTACCCCTTCAGAGGAGAGCTTCAGTAGATTAGTTTACTTCTTTTTCCTCTGTTGAGAGACCTTTGTTGTGAGGTATAGAGTTGTACTTTATTTTACAGTTTGAGAGACTGATGTAGTGAGGATATTTGTATTGAGAGCTTGTACACTGATGTTTTTATTGGAGATATCTCCCTTTTTGGGTTTTTGTATCAGAGGACTTTGTATATGATCGAATTTGGGAGATGGATATTGTATTATTTTCAGTTGTACAGTGTTTGGATTTCAGTTTTTTGTAGTTTACTTTCAGCTCTGACATCTGTATACTGTAGTTGATTCTCTTGCAGGTTAGACGCTTCGTCTGTACGACAGTTTCCGTACAGATGGCGGATCTGTTAGCGAGCCCGGGTCGCAGTTTCGACCCCGGGGCGTGACACTTCTTTCTTGAGATTGAGGTATATGATCCAAAATTCTTCATCTTCAATCTTCAAGACTTAACCATTTTCACAAAATACGCCAACACAAATTCCTTAACAATCTCTTCCTTTGGCGGTTTCGTGACAAAACACAAATCTACTCAAGAAAATTCAAAAAGGTATTTTTGTTGCTATCACCATACAACAAAAATTTACATTGGAGATCCCAATAAAGATAAATACATGAGATAAACTCCTAAAACAGACTCTAGACTTAGACATCTGTACTCTCTGCAAAAAGGAAATTATTCTTGACAAACGAGATCGTTAGATACCTCAAGAATTTTAGCATTTAAAAACCAAACACAGAGATAGAGTTTATACTCACCATGACATTTATGAATTCAGATATGTAATAAGATCAAAATCAAAAACGACATATCTTCTAAACATTAAAAATTCAAATGTCACAGAATTGTTAGTCAACAACAACAACTTGTTAGTTATATTACATGCCCAAATAGTTAGTCGAATAGTTAGTCGAGGGATGCATGCAAAACACAATATAAAACCACAGTAAAGTTAAAGTTGTACTTACCTTCATAGTTCAAAGTTCATAGTTCTCACAGACATGTTCAAAAACATGTTCAAAGTGCACAACCATTAGTCGATCATTGTTCGTTCTCTCTCCCCCTTTTTGTCACAAAATCAAGCCAAAATTACAAAACAAAAGGAGAGTTAAAAGTTCAAAACAAGAAAATGTGAGAACTAAACTAAAAAAATTTGAGAAACCTGCAAAACAAAATTAAAAGGTTAGAACAAAATCAATCATCGGACTCTGAATCCTCAGAGGTACTACAGCCCATTTTCGAGAACATCTTTTTCATCAACTTTTTCATCGAAGAGAACTTCTTAGTTAAGGTGATCTGGGCTGCTGTAATGAGTTCAAGTTCATCTGAAATTCTCTTCTGCTCCTTCGAAATTTGTTCTTGCTCAAAGGATAGGCATTGTTGTTCCTTATAAATGGATGTGACTGATGCTTCATCCTCTGGTGCGGGTGCTGGCCGTGACGGTGATGCGGAAGTACCGACGCGGGGTTTTGTTCCGCATGGAGGAGTCGGAGTGACATGAGGCAGCTTATGAAGGGACTTAACAATGGTGGACTCATTGATCATGCCTAAACAGTGTTGATAAGTTGTCGAACTGATATCAACCTGAAATTTCTTTAAAATCCTCATAATGATTAATGGAAAAAGGGAGTCTTTCGGTAGGATGAGGATGCTCAACGTATCTTGTCATCCTATTCCAAATAATGTATGGAATATTCATATTTAAACCCATTGCCTCTGATGGATGTCCTAGGAGATATAAAAACAACATTCGATCCCATCTCAAAACCTTCGTTTGCATGTTTGGAAGAATATTGTAACATGTGATGAAGTTTAGGAACTGGTACTCAAGACGGAGTTGTTTGGACTTGTCAGATTTCTCCGTTGACTGAGTGCCTTCCAAACATATTTTCCTTATAACCGTTTGCCACATTGTGTTCGTCAAACTCCTTCCAGTCAAGTAGTTAATTTCTGACCTGCTAGCTTGCATCCCTAAGACCTCCCCAATTAGTTGTGGAGTTATTTTAAGCCTTGCTCCTTGAATGTTTGTATAAAACTGCATAGAACTGTCTTCATTCTCCTGAAGGTGTCGTGCGTTTGTGTAGAAGGTCCTCACTCGATGCAAACAATAACCAAGCATTTCTGGGAATCTGCATACTTGAAGAAGGTTGGCTTGTTCAATTAACTTACCAAACTCCGGGGAGTGGTCTCGAAGAGCACCAACGTTAACATGCCTTTCGCCGATGCATTCTCTGTTCTCAAACGCCCTTAGACGGTCTGTATTAACATAGACTTGTTCCTCACGGGGTGGAGAATCAGGAGCTATTGGTTCATTAATTTCAACCCCTCGTGCTCGTCCAAACCGTCGAGCCAGTCTTTTTCTTTTCATCGAGATAGATGATGATGTTATTGGTGCTTTACCTTTATCCACAGCAGTCTTTCCTTTTGGTGAATCAGGGGTCTTTTGCGTCGACTTAATAGGCGTTGTTTCATCGTCCATCAATTCATCCCAGTTCACCTCTTCCTTTTAAGATTCAGTCTCTGAGTCGTTAACAAGAACACACTCCCCTTTTCGAAGAGTTTTCTTTGCTCTTTTCAATTTATTCGTCGCCCTAGTGTGAACCATAGCAGTTAGAAGAAAGATTATCCAGGTGATCACCATCTCTGCTATCTTTTGTGAAGAAGAGAATCCTGTGAGCAACAACTCAAGAACACGAAAAAAATCGTTAATTTTCAAAAATTTGAAAAATTGTACCCAAACAATCATTATCGTGTAGAGAGACTAGGAATCAAATTAGTTTTGCAAAAAGAATTTTAAAATTAGATCAATTCCAAGATTTTCAAAAATTCTCATTATATGCCCTAAAATCGAATTTTTAGAAATCGAAGCCTAAAAATTCGTTAATCAAGATAAAACCTAGCATATAATCAAAACTAATCTACTCAGAGTTCTTATTTCATAAGAAATTTGATCAAAAACCAACCTCAAACGAAAAAGATACAAATTTTTCTTCACGTTTTGAGCAAAAATATAAAAACAGTGAAAAACCAAGGTTTTGAACAAGAAAACTCACTTTGAATCGAAGAACCAGAGTTGGAAAGGCTCCAAATTGGTTGCTTTCTAGAGAGAGAAGCTCTGGAGACTTAGGAACAAAAGATTGTAGCAAAACGAAATTAAAACCCTTTTGTTCTATATAAAACCCTAGCCGCGGTCCGGACTGCCTCAAGAATCCAGTCCGGATCGGCTACCCGCAGGAATTCCTGCGTTCGGGATCCAGATCGGATTGTCCAATCCGGATCGGCTCCAAACTTTTTCTTCAGAAAAATTCCGAAAAATTTTAGAAAATCCAGAAAAAGATTATAAGCACTTTTGTGTATCAACTTTAAATGAAAATCATCGTTTCATGTCAAGAGAAATAGATTATGCTAAATCTATCAATAATATCCAAATAATGAAACAGAAATTTATAAAAATTAAATCCCTTAAAGTTGAACAAGTTCAATTACATCTATCACGATCTTATGAGTAATGCCTTTATCAAATCATCAATTTGGTAAAGAAAATGAAATACCAAGATCAATAGATGTTTGAAATTCCAGATAAGTTAGATAATATATCTAGTCAATTTATTGTAAGGAGTGGCTCTATGAGCATCTTTCAATAAAATTCCCACCTTATACCAACCTTGGAATTTGACAGGGTCAAGTATTCCAAAAAGTATTTTATCTAATCAACTTGAAAAACCATGCTTGGTATACATGTGGTAGCTGCACACAGTACTCGGACGACCGAGGTGGTAGCTCTTTCCTCCATGTGGTGGTAGTTTTCACACTCCTCATTGGGATGTAACTCTTTCCACATCTTTTGAGCATAACAATTTTCATTAACTCCCCCTCAATTGGCTATCAATTATTTAAAATATAAAGTATTCAACCAAAAATTGATCTCGATTTCATACTTGACTCAATTGTCAAATAAGATAAAAACTAAACCAAGAGATCATTTGAGAGAGAAATTGACTTTGATCAAAACAAAGATGACTTAATTGACATAAATGATCATTGTATCAAATGAATTATTATGATATCCAAAGCATAATAAATTTCTAATTATATGAAAGGATGCAATTAAAGTTAATATAACTAATGCTCAATAAATGTTCTATGTACAAACATAGATAATGAACAAAAACACAAAACAAAACCTAACCTAAGCAATGATTTCAAAAAGGAATTATTTCAAGGAAAGCATTCCAATTGCCTTACGCAAATGAATAAATCGTTTTTGATCCAAAGGTTTTGTTAAGATGTCAGCTAATTGATCTTCAGTTGAAATGTAGGAAAGTTGAAGAATATTTGATTCAACTAGCTCTCTTATAAAATGATATCTAAGTTCAATGTGTTTTGTTCTTGAGTGCACAGGATTTTTGGAAATATTTATAGCACTTGTGTTGTCACAAAGAATTGTTACCGAAGTTGCTGAAATCCGGAAGTCGCTCAACACACTTTTCATCCAAATGAGTTGGGTTGAACAACTACTTGCTGAAATATATTCCGCTTCGGCAGTCGAGAGTGCAATGCAGTTTTGCTTTTTACTATGCCATGCAACAAGGCAATGGCCAAGATAAAAACATGCACCACTCGTACTCTTCCGATCATCCACAGATCCTGCCCAATCGGCATCTGAATATCCTATAATGTCAAGCGTTGTTCCCATAGGATACCAAATTTTGAAATTCAAAGTTCCTTTAATGTACCGGATGATCCTTTTCACCGCTTTCAGGTGAACCTCCTTTGGTGCTGATTGATATCTCGCGCAAATCCCAACACTAAAGGATATATCCGGGCGACTAGCCGTGAGATAGAGTAGACTTCCTATCATGCTGCGATAAAGCTTCTCGTCTATACTCTCACTAAGAGATTCATTTCCTAATCCCTTATTGCTAGTTCCCATAGGAGTCGGAAAATCTTT
Organism: Tillandsia leiboldiana; assembly: GCA_029204045.2. Classification (NCBI taxonomy): domain Eukaryota; kingdom Viridiplantae; phylum Streptophyta; class Magnoliopsida; order Poales; family Bromeliaceae; genus Tillandsia; species Tillandsia leiboldiana. The sequence goes on along the minus strand of CM055068.1, from coordinate 33,567,448 downwards.
AGAATTTTCTAAATCGAATTTCTTCACCAACTCCCTTGCATACTTAGATTGACACAAATGGATGCCTTCATCATTTTGTTTCACTTGCAATCCAAGAAAGTATGTCAGTTCGCCCATCATTGACATCTCAAATTCGCTTTCCATGGTTTCCGCAAATTTAGAAGCATCATTATCTCTTGTTGCCCCAAATACAATGTCATCGACATAGATTTGTGCCACAATGAAGTTATTCTGATAATGCTTCACAAAGAGAGTCCGGTCTGCTCCCCCTCGAGTATAGCCCTTTTCTAATAGGTGCTTTGTCAACCTTTCGTACCACGCTCACGGTGCTTGTTTTAGACCGTAAAGAGCATTTTTCAAACGAAAAACATGGTTAGGTTGTTTACAGTCTACAAAACCTTTCGGTTGAGCCACATAAACTTCCTCGTTTAAAAACCCAAAAAACGCGCTCTTAACGTCCATTTGAAAGAGTTTGATTTTAAAATGACAAGCAATAGCGAATAAAATACGAATTGACTCGAGTCTAGCTACCGGGGCGAACGTTTCATCAAAGTCTATTCCTTCAATTTGTGAATAGCCCTGAGCAACTAGGCGTGCTTTGTTCCTGATGATGGTACCATCCTCGTTTTTCTTATTCTTGAAAATCCATTTAGTACCAATCACGTTGTGTTGCTTCGGAGGCTTCGTTAATTCCCAGACTTTGTTTCGTTCGAACTGATGGAGCTCTTCCTGCATTGCTTTAATCCAGTAGTCATCCTGAAGAGCTTCATCGATGTTCATTGGTTCTATCATGGAGACGTAACATGCGACTCCACAAACCAACTGTCTCCGAGTCCTGACTCCTTCTTGTGGGTCTCCAATAATGTTAGATTCCGGATGATCCTTGGAGATGCGTAACGTTTGCGGTAACGGAGTACTCGGAGGTACATGTGATGATTCCTGCACATAAGATAAACTTGAAGAACCATTAGATGCATCAATATTATCGGAAGAATTATTATGAGAAGATGCATTTACAGGAGAATCATCATCTAGAGACATATCAGGGGTAGATTTATCAGATGCAAAGTGAAAAGCTTCATCTACTTTAACATTTATAGATTCTACCATCGTTTTAGATTCCAAGTTAAATACTCGATATGATCTACTGTTTGTAGAATAACCCATGAAAATCCCTTTCGTTACTTCGAGAGTCAAATTTTCCAAGATTTTCGCGGTCAAGTAAAATGTAACAACGACTCCCAAAGATACGAAAATATTTGATATTTGGTTTTCTACAAAACCACAGCTCATATGGTGTATTTAAAGTTCCCGGGAGCAAATACACTTGATTAATTACATAGACGGCGGTTTTCACAGCTTCAACCCAAAAATATAACGGTAAATTCCGGCTATGAAGCATCACACGCGCCATCTCTTGAACAACCCTGTTTTTGCGCTCAACAACACCATTCTGCTGAGGTGTATAGGGTGCTGAGAATTCATGTTTTATGCCGTTGGAAGTGCAAAAATCAATGAATTTAGAATTAATGAATTCTCCACCTCTATCACTTCGAACACGAACGATCTTTTCATTTCTTTCAATCATAATACGATGACAAACCTCATGAAAAGAGTTGAAAGTATCCGCTTTCTCTTTTAAAAATGTTACCCATGAATATCTAGAGAAATCATCAACCAAAAGAAAAATATACCATTTACCTCCCAAAGATGGTTGACGAGTCGGCCCCATTAAGTCCATGTGCAGTAATTCTAAGGGGCGATTGGTACCAACGTGGTTCAAAGACGAAGGAAGAATTCACCTTTGCGTACCCAAACCTTTTGAGTTTTGGAGTACGCCGGCAATGATTGTGAAGTTATTACCCTTGGTGAAAGCATCTTGTTTGATTCATTGCTTGACATCGTCTTGCGAGGTGAACTACCAAGGCTCATTTCCTTTGAAAAATTTTCCTTTGATTTCCGGGGAATCACCTTTTTGGTAGTTGTTGCAAGAGGCGCTTGAGTTGATCGTTTTGTTCCCATCTTGCAATTTCTTCTAATGTGCCCTGCAAAACCACAACGAAAACATACCTTTGTTCTTGACGATCCCGAAGAGGGTGAGGTAGGGTTGTTGTCGTTGTATGCTGTAAATTCCGTCGTCGGAGGAGGAGATACCGACTGGGGCACAAAAACTGTTCCACTCGAACTAGGACTGTCTCCAGTTTGAGTGTATCCGAGGCCGAATCGGTTTGTTTGACCAAGACCAAGCATCTTATCCAACTTACTCCTTCCAGAAGAAAATCTCTTTAAATCATCTTTAAGTTGGAAAATGGTCTTCGTCATCTCCATTTTTTTCTGTTTAGCCTCGGAGTAGAGCTTCAAGAAGTAACCAGCTTTATCAACCATTTTTACATGTTCCTTCTCGAAATGTTCATTTTTCTCTTGAAGTGAAGCATTTGCTTTTATCAGGTTATCCCTTTCCACTTCAAGACCGGTCGAGAGAGAAGTTGCTCTTTTTACTTCTTCTTCGAGATCCTGCAATCTCCCTCTCAACCCCTTGTTTTGCTTTGCCAGTTTCTTTGAATCCCTCAAAAGTTTATGGTAGGCAAAAACAAAATCTTCACCTTCAGAGTTACTCGATTCGTCGTCCGTTGCAATCTTTTCAACTTGGGAGGAGTTGGACAATGAATCGGATGTACTTGCCATTAAGCACATGAAGGGTGAAGATGTGGACGCGTGGAATGCCATTGCGTTATTCTCTTCATCACTGGAAGATGACTCATTTGACGATGAGGTGCCATCCCAAGTGACGGCTTGCATCGCTTTCTTCTTTGACGGATTCTTATTGGGACACTCCGTTGATATGTGGTCGTATCCTCGGCACTTAAAGCATTGGACTTGTCCCTCCGAGCTTTTCTTATCCTTTGAAAAACTCTCTTGCTTCCTTGACTTGTGGCTTGAAAAACCTTTGCCTTTCCTTGACTTTTCGAAGGATGGAGTTTTACTTGAATTACCCCTTCGAAAGTTCCGGCGAAATTTTCTGGTCAAGAGAGCAAGCTGCTTCTCGAAATCCTCCATGGATAGGTTCTCGTTGTCGTCTGAGGAGGATGAATCCGTGTCTTCTTCTTTTGTTGTTTTCAACGCAACACCTGAAGACTTAGAAGAGGATGCCTTTCCAGAAGAATAGTTAGTAGGAAATGTCATTTCATAAGTTTGTAATGAACCAACTAATTCTTCTACACGGATTTCGTTCGGGTGTTTAATTGTTTCAATGGCCGTAATCTTGGAACGAAATCTTTCAGGAAGAGTCCTTAAAATCTTTCTTACAATTTTAAATTCTGGAATTTTCTCTCCCAAGTTAGCACATGTATTCACGATGTCTTGCAATCGTGTATAGTAGTCTGTGAATGATTCATTTTCTGTCATAAAAATAGAGTCAAACTTGCTCGTAAGCATTTGCAGCTTTTGAATCTTCACAAGGTTAGTTCCCTCATGTGTAACTTAAAGAACATCCCAGATTTCTTTCGCAGTCTCACATGCCGAGACGCGAGAGAATTCGGTTTGAGACAAAGCATTAAATAAAGCGTTAATTCCTTTGCCATTGTAAGAAGATAAGTCAATCTCTTCCTTGGTCCATTTCGACCTAGGTTTGATGGTGTGAACATCAACAATAACTTCAGTTGGATTTGACCATCCTAACTCGATAGATTGCCACACCCGTTCGTCGATGGAAATTAAAAAGGCTTTCATCCGTACTTTCCAGTAGGCATAATTTGTTCCATCGAATAACGGGGGTCTGTTGATATTTCCACCTTCAACCATTGTTTACAACCCTATTCCCTCTCTGATACCACTTGTCGGGTTATACTATATGGATCTAAATAGGGGAAAAAACACCTAGAGGGGGGTGAATAGGTGTAAACAATAAACACTCAAAAATCTTTGCGCAATAAAACCCAATGCGGAAATGAAAAATAACACGCAAGATTTTTACGTGAAAAACTCTAAAACCAGGAGTAAAAAACCACGGGACCGATAACACGGCGAAATCCACTAGAATTATAACACGTACAAGGTGATGTAACGCACTCACTCACGACTCAACCTTTTCCATACGCTCCTAGTAGATCTTCTCCGCTCGCTCCGCAACGCTCCTCGAATCCACGATTTGCGTCCAACGCCGAATCCACAGCGTCCAACGTCGAGTCCACGACGTCTGACCGAATCCACGGTCTTCACCCAGTAGCACGTCTCGAATCCACGAACGTACCTCGCTCCGAATCCACGAGAGCGGTTGCACCTTGAATCCACAAGGCCACGCGAGTCCACGCGCCGATTTTGGGAAAATCGTTGTTTTTGGGTGGTGATGATCCGCCGAATACTTAGATTAAAAATAGATCGGAAATACCATCTAAGCATTCATTAATTTGATTCTACTCAAAATCTGAGTATGAAAAACCTAGAATCAAATTAATCAATATAGATGAAGAAACATAGATTTAATCTAGTTATTTTCTTTCTTCTCTATATGTGTTTTTTTCTCTTTTTGACCGTATTTTGGATTACCCTAAAAATGAATCGTAGGGTCTATTTATAGGTTAGAAACCATTGGAAGAAGATAAGAATAAAAAACTAACCTTATCTGGAATTTTTCAGGACGACGGTCCGGACTGGAATTTTGGCGGTCCGGACTGTCGTGGCTAAACAGACAATTTCCAGAAAAACATACCTTCGGGGTCTGGACTGAAATAACCACGGTCCGGACTGTTCATGCAATTCCTACAGAATTCACGTTCGGGGTCCGGACTGAAGTAACCCCGATCCGGACTGGAATTGCGCATGAACTACCCTATGTTCGGGGTCCGGACTGTAGTGCCTGATCCGGATCCTGAACATGTAATATGTCCAGTTTTTGATTTTTATGCAATTAAAAATTCATCCAAGTGTTTCTACACTATAAGAAGTATTTGGATCACCAGAAATATTTAGTTAAACGTACCTGATCCTTTTGAATTCTTCTTTCTTGAGATTGAGGTATATGATCCAAAATTCTTTATCTTCAATCTTCAAGACTTAACCATTTTCACGAAATACGCCAACACAAATTCCTTAACACACACCACAAACACTCGACCCAATCTAGCGAAAGTCAAGGACATCCCCCTATTTCTGTAACTTTATGTTGTCTGCAGCGAACATAACTGTCCCACAGAACTAGGATATGTCGATCCCTCTTCACTCACAGGAAGAGTCAAATGTATAAATCACCGACTTTCGCAAAATATCACGTCTCTCACGCCCTATCATCCTAGGGTCTGCCAAAAGCCTAGGGTTTCCTAAGTCCCAACTGACCTATCCCTAAGCTCTGATACCACCTAATCTGCCACGCCCCGGGTGTAAACCAGAACCCGGGCCCGTCTACAGATCCGCCGTGCACACGGAATTTCCCACGTACACGAAGCGCCAGAAACCTGCTCACATATAAGAGATAATAAAAGAGCAATAAAAACAGAGCTGAACTAAAAACTACTACATCTCAAACTGAAGCTGGAAATAAAATATTGTACATCTGTAAAAATGATACATCTGCCTCTCCCAGCTCACCAAAATATACAACCAGCTGGCTAAAGCCAGACCCAAAAGTAAAAGTACAACAGTCTGAGTAAAAAGGGTACACCCAAGTCTAGCTAAACTCTCTCATCCTGCCAGGAGATCTATTGTCACGCCCCGGGGGTCTCGCTCAACGGAAATGTAAAAGTTATTAGATTGAGTCTCTTATTTTTTTTTTTTTTTTTTTTTTTTGAAATCCAGTCCTCCCCGGCACGTGCTCAGACCCGCCGCATATACAGATTTACTCGAAAATCGGGCAGAGTCTCCTCTGTATATGCACGGCGTCGCGGCTATTACAACATCTCAACTCAAGCATTCAGTTAATCACAACAGTTCGAGTATTCAATCAACAATGTAAACTAAATAGAGTGCCCGCCGCCAATCAAGTTGAAAGGATAAACTCACGATTTTGAAGACAGGCCCACACGACCCAAGGTTTTGAAAACGGTTTTGTAAAGAAGCCATAAATCCATAGGGTTTGGAAACAGGTCCACACGACCCGAGGTTTTGAAAACGTTTTAGAAATCTCATAAAACCACAGGGTTTGGAAAAGCGGGCCCACACGACCCCATATTTTTGAAAGATAGTTTTCGAAGTTCCTTTTACTTTTCTAGTTGCTTTGCTTTTGGAAAGACGGCCAAACGGGCGAATAAAAGAAACGTAATATCAAATCCGGAACACCGGGAATCCACATCGACCCCACAAGGGTATCGCGAACCACACCGTAGTCTACAGTACCAAATGAAATGCAAGGAAAAGTAAAGGAGATACAGACTAGGGCTCCTCACAGCCCGACCACTCCCGTCTCGACCTCACCGCCGTCTACCGCTCACCCCTGGAAGAACCTGTCACGGAGTGGGTAGTCAGCGACATGCGATAATAATAATAAGCAGGAAAGAAAGCCAAACCCAACAGTAAAACTATCCGGAGCAACCACTCGACTCACTGGAAGAGCGACACGCGAACACATGTGACACCTGCAACATCTGTAATGCCTGTAACACCTATACACCTTGATCTCGTCGGGCACCTATCCCGACGGATCGCACCGCTCACACCTTGGGGCACCTGACCTCGTCGGACACCTATCCCGACAGGTCGCACCTTTTTCCCCCACCTTTTGATGCCTCAAACCCCACACCTACGGGGGCCCCCACCACGTCACCTTGTGGGTTAACACGGGTCGAAGACCGCTTTCCCGGAAAAGAGCACCCTTTGCGGTGGCCAGACCGCGGGTGCGCGTGTCGCAACCACGAGCACAAAACCCGAATACAGGATAATATCGCAAACATAGAGACCGTAAGCATTAGTAATACAAATATGCAGTTAAACGACTAACCAAGAATACCGAGTCTATACTTGGTCTCAAAGGAACCCACCTTTTCGTTGTCGCGCTCCTGACCGACGCTAGGTCCCCCCGCGTCTCGGGGTGCCCGCCCGCACCTACACGAACCTGTCATACAGGAGGCAGTAACTCACAACTCTGAACAGGTAAAAGACTGCGGAACGCCCGTCTCTTCCGATCGATCGTGGGGCACAACCTGCCGATCGGCGAAGACGGCGACGTCCTCGGGTGAGGCCAACGACACGAACAGCCCACGGCCGCGCCTCCCTCCTCGCGCCGCCCGCATGCGGTATTGCCCGCATGCGGTGTAGCCCGCATGCGGTGCTGTCCGCATGCGGTGCTGCCCGCGCGTGCGGGTGCGCGCGCCAGGCCTCGCGCGGCTGGGCGGGCGCGCTGCCCGCATGCGCGGGTGCTCGTGCGCCCGGCCCCGCGCGGGGTGCGTGGTCGCACCGCCCGCATGCGGGTGCCGCCCGCATGCGGGTGCCGCCCGCATGCGGGGGTGCACGCGCGGCCGGCCCCCGCGCGGCTGCGTGGCCGCGCCGCCCGCACGCGGGTGCCGCCCGCGTGCGGGGATGCACGCGCGGCCGACCCCCCGCGCGGGCTGCGTGGCCGCGCCGCCCGCATGCGGGTGCCGCCCGCATGCGGGGGTGCACGCGCGGCCGGCCCCCGCGCGGCTGCGTGGCCGCGCCGCCCGCACGCGGGTGCCGCCCGCGTGCGGGGATGCACGCGCGGCCGGCCCCCCGCGCGGGCTGCGTGGCCGCGCCGCCCGCATGCGGGTGCCGCCCGCATGCGGGGGTGCACGTGCTGCCGGCCCCCGCGCGGCTGCGTGGCCGCGCCGCCCGCACGCGGGTGCCGCCCGCGTGCGGGGATGCACGTGCGGCCGGCCCCCCGCGCGGGCTGCGTGGCCGCGCCGCCCGCATGCGGGTGCCGCCCGCATGCGTGGCTCCGCCTGCGCCGGACCCCGGCGACGCCGTCGCTCTCCCCCACCTCGAAAGCCAAGAACAAGAAGCCAAGATTTACATAAACGAGAACCCTAACCTATGGCTCACCTCGGTTTCATCGATTAGGGTTGATCGAGGGGAGGATCGTCCCGTCTTTGCGTGTCCGGTGGCGAAGGGCGTGCTGACGATCTTCCCTCTCCTCGATCTCTCCGCCTTGGTTCTCCACGCGATCGGTGAGGAAGGGGGTAGGGTTGGGGGGATGGGTCCTCGTCCGCGCTCGGGGTGTCGTACCCTAGAGTGAGGGAAGTTGAGATAGATATACGGCCCGAGCGATCAGAAAAGAGGAAAGGAAATGAACCCGTTTCAAGTCAAAATAAACCGAAACCAAAAGGTCGGGTTCGAACCGGGTTCCGGTCTGCCTGGTACCCCGCGTTGGTCGCCAGAACCAACCGCCACCTTCGGGAATTTATTCCGGGAGATTCCGGAGTCGGAATCCAAAACCGATTTCGCCGGCGGTCTCCATTTTGCGAGCTTTATTGACTAAAAATACTCGCAAGCCCCGACGATCTGTCCAGAAACAAAGAATTATTAGTCCCCCCTCCCGGACCCCTGAAACGAAACGCGAATTATAGAAACCCAAAAGTAGACCCAAGAACGGAACCACAGTATTTTAAACCAGCGGATACTACACCACTCACCTTTTAAAAACGAGTTTCGTCCTCGAAACTCAATCCTGGTTCGCGGTGAAAAGATAGGGATAGCCCTCCCTCATCTTGGACTCCAGCTCCCACGTCGCTTCCCGCTCCTCGTGGTTGTTCCAGAGCACCTTTACGTAGGGGATGACTCGGTTTCGGAGCGTCTTGCTCTCTCTTGCTAGGATTCGCACCGGGGCTTCCTCGAAACTTAGGTCCTCCTTCAGTTTGAGTGTCGAGACGTCCAGGACATGCGATGTGTCGGGGAGGTATTTCTTGAGCATCGAAACGTGGAACACGTCGTGGATCCGGTTGAGGTTCGGTGGTAGGGCAAGGCGGTAAGCCACTGGGCCAATGCGCTCCAGGATCTCGAATGGCCCCACAAACCGCGGGCTCAGCTTGCCCTTCAACCCGAACCGCTTGATTCCCCTGGACGGCGAGACCCGCAAAAACACGTGTTCTCCCACCTGGAATTCCAGATCGCGGCGCCTTTGGTCTGCGTAGCTCTTCTGGCGACTCTGGGCGGTCAGCAGACGCTGTCTGATAAGGCGTACCTTCCCTTCAGTTTCCTCCACTAAATCGGGTCCCAAGAACTTCCGTTCTCCCAAGTCGTCCCAACAAATCGGGGATCGGCAGCGCCTTCCATGTAAGGCTTCGTAGGGCGCCATCTGGATGCTGGCCTGGTAGCTGTTGTTGTAGGCGAACTCCACGAGAGGTAAGTAGCGTGACCATCTGATTCCCCAATCTAGCACACAGGCGCGAAGTAGGTCTTCGAGGGTTTGTATCGCGCGCTTCGGCTGTCCGTCCGTCTGAGGGTGGAAGGCTGTGCTGAACTGTAGTTTGGTCCCCATGGCTCGCTGAAGGCTCTGCCAAAACTTCGAGACAAAACGTGTGTCTCTGTCCGAGGTGATCGATGCCGGCACTCCATGTAGTCTCACGATCTCGCTAATGTAAGCTTGAGCTAACCGTTCTCGGGTCCAGGTCGTGCGAATTGGCAGAAAGTGTGCTGACTTGGTCAACCGGTCGACTACGACCCAGATCGCGTCGTGACCCTGCTGAGAGCGCGGAAGACCCGTGACAAAGTCCACGGTGATCTGCTCCCACAAGCGGGCCGCGAGTTGTGCTACGTGCCTTGTCAGTTTAGGCCACCAAAAGTCTGCTGTCGATCCGTCCAGCTGTGCCATCGCGGTTGTCGGTATGTCTCCCGTGTGGTCCTTACCGCTCCAGGCATCGACTGCTCCATTTGTCTTTCCGGAGTGCTCTTAATTGAACGCACCGTTTTCTTGAGTGGCTTGGTTGTAAAGGCCCTAACTCCGCTGACATTTGGCCGTTCCAAAAACAAGAGCCCACCCGCGAGGCCCAACTCACACTTTTGGAGTTTGGACTACACTCTCTGGTCCCTGGGAGTCTGCAAGGTCACCCGTAGGCGCTCTTCGTCTGTACGCGAGTTGATCCAAGAAGGGTCTGAAAATTCTGTTCATCAAACCCAAGGGCGCCGCTGGGGCGTTCGAACCCCCCCCGAAGCGATGGCACGCGAGACGCCCAAGAACCCTTGGCAAAACCCGGTGGTAACCCTGTGTGGGAACTACCGGACCAACCGCCCTGGTATTTCGGACAAACGACGGTTCGACCCGCCTGGCAGCCCTACCACCCCGTCTTTCTTGCTCAAAACTAACTCGAGTATGCCTGCCCCTCAACTTGGAGTTCCCTGTTATGACGCCACTGGTTCGCGGACCGCTTCTAATGGCGTTGGGCAGTCGGCAACCAAAGTCTCGCGATGCGTCGAGGTACCTCGAACCTACCACCAACCCGGACCGACAGCCCGTAAAAGCCCACACTAACCCGACAACAAAGGAGGGGAAAAATTTTACACTATTACCCTCACGAATCCCGGGTTGCGCCAACCAAACCCGGCGTGCCACAGCGCACAAGTAACCCTCCTTTGACAACCACGAACCCACCCGTAAAACAACCCCCCCCCCCTCTCAATTGAGTGTGGTGGCCGAAACGGTCAACGCAACGAAAGGTAGAGCTAAAGGCAGGGGGGCTCGCAAGGGTCTGGTAGGGGCGGGTTTCTCCGGCCCAAAGGGTGCTCCTATCTAGACAAGAGAAGGAAGGAAAGAAAGAAAAAAAAAACCAAACAATAAAATAAGTACCTGTCATTCCCTATTTTGGGACGACGCGTCGCCTGCCGGGGCGGCCGGGGGAGTCCGCCCACAACCCCTGGGCCAGCTTCGCACCGCGTGTTGGGGTAGGGGTTTGCTGTCTAAGGAGTCCGCGGATTGCTGGTCGTCGGGCGAGTCCTTTGCCTGCACGGGGGCCGCAGCGCTCTCTGTTCCTCTCTGCGGTGGTGGCGCGGCGGCGGAGGTAGGGGTTGGCCCCTGGGGGCAGGAGAGATAAGTGTGATCTGGCAAGCCGCACCGGTTACAGTAGTGGTACCTCCAAGTGCATTCCGTTACAGGGTGCGCTCCCTCGCAGATGACGCAGGACCCTGGTTGCACGTGCGCGCTTCCCTTGAGCCTTCGCTCGTCCTCCGGTGCTTGCTTCGGGCGTGCATTTGGCCGGCTCTCTTGATCGGTGCCCCCTTGAGGGGTGGGGGCAGCAGTTCCCTTAGGCTCAACATGTCGCGGTGTCGGGGGTCTATTGACAGCCGGCTTCAGAGGGCACTCCTGGCACGTGTGGCCCGGCCTGCCGCACCGGAAGCAGTGTTCGTCCCGCCACGGGCAACTCGTCGTGAGGTGTGCGTTGCCGCATATGACGCACGGCTTCGGTGGCCTGAGTCTCTCCTCCGTCCTCTGCCCGAGGTTCTGCCCGGCTCTCGGGCGTTTGTTCGCCCGGCCCCTCCGATGGGGGTTCCCGGCCGACTCGGGGTAAGAGTATTCCTGCCGGGCGCGCTCTACGTTGGTGTACACGGCCAAGTTAGCAGCCTCCTGGAAGGTGGGAGGGCCCGTCGGTGACATCCCGGGAGGGGCAACGCCTCCGCTGCCACCCCGGAATCGATCGACGCTCTCGAGTTCCTGTATCAGCAAGCACAGGCGCTCCGCGAGAGTTAGCAGTTGCCCAGCCACGTCGCGCAGCTGGTTGCGGAGCAGGCGATTGGCTTCGTCGGCAAGGTCCATTCCCGTCGCCGGTTGCTTGCTAAGTCGGCCCTCTATCTGTATACACACTAAGAAAGTCAGCTTTAGCCTTTGCCAATTAGCGACGGGGGCAACGAGCCACTTAGCGAAAGAAAGGACTCGAACTCTCCCCCCCCCCCCGATCGCTCGCGTTCTACAGTCCTATGTCCTACACATTTCATTTACTCGAAGCTACGTGTGGTATAACCGTGGATGTTGGACCTTCACTGTTGTGATTAAAAGAAAACCGCTCTGATACCATCTTAATCTGTCACGCCCCGGGGGTCTCGCTCAGCGGAAATGTAAAAGTTATTAGATTGAGTCTCTTTTTTTTTTTTTTTTTTTTTTTTTTTTTTTGAAATCCAGTCCTCCCCGGCACGTGCCCAGACCCGCCGCATATACAGATTTACTCGAAAATCGGGCAGAGTCTCCTCTGTATATGCACGGCGTCGCGGCTATTACAACATCTCAACTCAAGCATTCAGTTAATCACAACAGTTCGAGTATTCAATCAACAATGTAAACTAAATAGAGTGCCCGCCGCCAATCAAGTTGAAAGGATAAACTCACGGTTTTGAAGACAGGCCCACACGACCCAAGGTTTTGAAAACGGTTTTGTAAAGATGCCATAAATCCACAGGGTTTGGAAACAGGTCCACACGACCCGAGGTTTTGAAAACGTTTTAGAAATCTCATAAAACCACAGGGTTTGGAAAAGCGGGCCCACACAACCCATATTTTTGAAAGATAGTTTTCGAAGTTCCTTTTACTTTTCTAGTTGCTTTGCTTTTGGAAAGACGGCCAAACGGGCGAATAAAAGAAACGTAATATCAAATCCGGAACACCGGGAATCCACATCCACACCGACCCCACAAGGGTATCGCGAACCACACCGTAGTCTACAGTACCAAATGAAATGCAAGGAAAAGTAAAGGAGATACAGACTAGGGCTCCTCACAGCCCGACCACTCCCGTCTCGACCTCACCGCCGTCTACCGCTCACCCCTGGAAGAACCTGTCACGGAGTGGGTAGTCAGCGACATGCGATAATAATAATAAGCAGGAAAGAAAGCCAAACCCAACAGTAAAACTATCCGGAGCAACCACTCGACTCACTGGAAGAGCGACACGCGAACACATGTGACACCTGCAACATCTGTAATGCCTGTAACACCTATACACCTTGATCTCGTCGGGCACCTATCCCGACGGATCGCACCGCTCACACCTTGGTGCACCTGACCTCGTCGGACACCTATCCCGACAGGTCGCACCTTTTTCCCCCACCTTTTGATGCCTCAAACCCCACACCTACGGGGGCCCCCACCACGTCACCTTGTGGGTTAACACGGGTCGAAGACCGCTTTCCCGGAAAAGAGTACCCTTTGCGGTGGCCAGACCGCGGGTGCGCGTGTCGCAACCACGAGCACAAAACCCGAATACAGGATAATATCGCAAACATAGAGACCGTCAGCATTAGTAATACAAATATGCAGTTAAACGACTAACCAAGAATACCGAGTCTATACTTGGTCTCAAAGGAACCCACCTTTTCGTTGTCGCGCTCCTGACCGACGCTAGGTCCCCCCGCGTCTCGGGGTGCCCGCCCGCACCTACACGAACCTATCATACAGGAGTCAGTAACTCACAACTCTGAACAGGTAAAAGACTGCGGAACGCCCGTCTCTTCCGATCGATCGTGGGGCACAACCTGCCGATCGGCGAAGACGGCGACGTCCTCGGGTGAGGCCAACGACGCGAACAGCCCACGGCCGCGCCTCCCTCCTCGCGCCGCCCGCATGCGGTATTGCCCGCATGCGGTGCAGCCCGCATGCGGTGCTGTCCGCATGCGGTGCTGCCCGTGCGTGCGGGTGCGCGCGCCAGGCCCCGCGCCGCTGGGCGGGCGCGCTGCCCGCATGCGCGGGTGCTCGCGCGCCCGGCCCCGCGCGGGGTGCGTGGTCGCGCCGCCCGCATGCGGGTGCCGCCTGCATGCGGGGGTGCACGCGCGGCCGGCCCCCGCGCGGCTGCGTGGCCGCGCCGCCCGCACGCGGGTGCCGCCCGCGTGCGGGGATGCACGCGCGGCCGGCCCCCCGCGCGGGCTGCGTGGCCGCGCTGCCCGCATGCGGGTGCCGCCCGCATGCGGGGGTGCACGCGCGGCCGGCCCCCGCGCGGCTGCGTGGCCGCGCCGCCCGCACGCGGGTGCCGCCCGCGTGCGGGGATGCACGCGCGGCCGGCCCCCCGCGCGGGCTGCGTGGCCGCGCCGCCCGCATGCGGGTGCCGCCCGCATGCGGGGGTGCACGTGCGGCTGGCCCCCGCGCGGCTGCGTGGCCGCGCCGCCCGCACGCGGGTGCCGCCCGCGTGCGGGGATGCACGCGCGGCCGGCCCCCCGCGCGGGCTGCGTGGCCGCGCCGCCCGCATGCGGGTGCCGCCCGCATGCGTGGCTCCGCCTGCGCCGGACCCCGGCGACGCCGTCGCTCTCCCCCACCTCGAAAGCCAAGAACAAGAAGCCAAGATTTACATAAACGAGAACACTAACCTATGGCTCACCTCGGTTTCGTCTATTAGGGTTGATCGAGGGGAGGATCGTCCCGTCTTTGCGTGTCCGGTGGCGAAGGGCGTGCCGGCGATCTTCCCTCTCCTCGATCTCTCCGCCTTGGTTCTCCACGTGATCGGTGAGGAAGGGGGTAGGGTTGGGGGGATGGGTCCTCGTCCGCGCTCGGGGTGTCGTACCCTAGAGTGAGGGAAGTTGAGATAGATATATGGCCCGAGCGATCAGAAAAGAGGAAAGGAAATGAACCCGTTTCAAGTCAAAATAAACCGAAACCAAAAGGTCGGGTTCGAACCGGGTTCCGGTCTGCCTGGTACCCCGCGTTGGTCGCCAGAACCAACCGCCACCTTCGGGAATTTATTCCGGGAGATTCCGGAGTCGGAATCCAAAACCGATTTCGCCGGCGGTCTCCGTTTCGCGAGCTTTATTGACTAAAAATACTCGCGAGCCCCGACGATCTGTCCAGAAACAAAGAATTATTAGTCCTCCCTCCTGGACCCCTGAAACGAAACGCGAATTATAGAAACCCAAAAGTAGACCCAAGAACGGAACCACAGTATTTTGAACCAGCGGATACTACATCTATCTACTCAGCCGTCCTCTCTCCTCGATCCGCCGCTGAAAGCCCAGCAGCTCCCGCAGAAGACACTGCAAAACAAAGGAGAAGAAAAAAAGGGGAAAGAAGTATGGGGGTGAGAACTACTAGTAAACCAGTAGCCTCCCCTAGTGGGTAAAGCCTTTAACTCCGACGCACCCACTAGGTCTACCAGAGGCAAAAATAGAAAGAAGAGTGGTAAGCAATAACGGCTGCTGAAAAAGGGGACTACCACTATTATGCCTCTAAATGCAATCCCGAAATGGAATAACCGTATGCATTAGTAACCAACCGTCCCAAATAAACCCAATCTATCCACCAGTAAAAATCGGTACAGCCTGCTGCCGCCCTCATCATCGGGCAAGTAAGCCGCACCGATGTGATAGCAAAAACTCATGCTGCCGCCCTCATCATCGGGCAAGTAAAGCCGCGCCGATGTGATAGCAAAACTGTCAATAACTGTCTGACCTCAACGCTCCGGAGGGGAACTCGAGGGGAGCTACCCACACGAGGAAAGTAACCATGTCACATGTATCATAAAAGCAGGACTGGATCACTACTATGCTCAAGTGGAACAAATCCCTCCACTGAAGAAAACCCCGATCCCCAATCTGATGCATAAGTAAACATCCGGTCAATCGCCCAATATCCACGATTGTCACAATACCCCACAATCTATAATCAAATCCAATAACCGACACCCGGTCAACCGCCCAATATCCGCAGTTGCCGCAATACCCCACAATCTATAATCAAGTCCAATAACCGACACCCGGTCAACCGCCCAATATTCGCGGTTGCCGCTGTCACGCCCCGTGGTCGGGACTGCGATCCGGGCACACCAACAGATCCACCGCCTGCACGGGACTGCCCGCACAGACGAAGCGACTAACCTGCAAAAGATCTATAGCTACACAGATATCAGAGCTGAAATAATACTAAAGCTATAGAAAAGGTAAACTGAACATCTGTAAATATATGAATCCACCATACATAGTCTCATACATGCTATGTAAACAAAATATAACTCTCAGACTGTCCAGTACTAAAGTGTAAACTCAAAACGTGGGGTACATTTATCTGACCCTCTGAATAAACTGGTAGGGAGCTAATCGGCCACGCCCTTACCTCGATCCGCTATCTCCGCACGAACAGTCGTCGGAACAGCAACCTCTGGATGACCTGTCACCACAGCGGGTGTGAGAACTACTGCAACAGGTAGTCCTCAGTGGCTACCGTCGCCAAAATCCACGGTAGGGCCACTAAGTCTACTGGAGGCAAGATAATAGGTATGCAGATAGATAAAATATGAAAGCAGGAATGAACTACAGCTGATGAATCTCAAATATCATGCTATGCATCCACCTACTACTAATATGCCTCGAGTACAATGTTCATAATAACTCAAATCTCAATGACTGCCAAAACTGGCTCAGTCAAGCCTGTGCCTCCCTACTACTCCAACGTAGGGTGTCCAATCGCCCCCACTACTCCAACGTAGGGTGCTCGATTGGTCTATCTCAACATCACGCAAGCGGCCTAAACAGGCGTATCATGATCGCATCCGGAGCGGCAACTCGAGGGGAGCGACCCCACTGAGTAAAGCGTGTCTCATCTATCTCAACAGCGGCATAAGCAGGCTATAACCCCCGATCAAACAGATCGGAACTCAAAATGCCCAATGATCTCTATATCATGTCTAGGTCGGAGAATCCTCCGCTACCCAATCTGATAAGCCATAAAAACCCCCAAGACACTAGAAGCCCACATACTGGGTCAATAAAATCCCCTCGGCCCCTAGGCACGAGGACATATGCATCCTGAACCCTTCCAGCCCCTCTGGGCGACCTCGATAAATAATAACCATTTTTAAAGCCGATTTTTTCAGTAAAACTGGTTCTATGATTTTTACAACAGTTCAGACGCAATTCGGGTGCCAACTAACTATGCAGTATAGAGTCATATGATGTCATGAGTCTACTAAAAATAATCTGGGGTTTCAGTTATCATTCTCTAATTTTCCAGGCAACTATCAGATTTACCAACTATAATAATAGCTAAACTAGACATGCTAAATATGCATACAATAGCATTAGAGGGCATTCCATAAAGCTTGGAAGAGTTTCCAACCCACCTAGTGTGCTTTCCAAAGGCTAAGCCGGAATCGGAGAAGTGCGGACTTTCCCTCTGTCGGAAAATCACAAAATAGCACCTCGGCCCCTTGGCGCGCAACTCGACCGAGCATCCCGAAAAATCCCTCAGAAGCTCACAGCACTTGCTCAAGGCTTCCAGCAAGGTGTCCGCTGCACCCGGTCAACTCCACGGTCAACTCCTCTCAATCCACAACACGTGTGCACCCTGTCGACTCTGCGCACCTCCCCGGCTGCAACCGTGCTCCGCAGCGCGCACAACCCTCCCTGCGGCTCCTCTCAACACAGGGAAGAACAAAAGAGGACATCGCCTCAGTCCAAAATCCAAAATCTGTGGAAAAACCCGATCTCGGCAAAAATCTGAAAACTCGGAACTCACGGTGCTTACCTCTAATGCCGAGTCAACAGGGCAAGCTCTCTCTCAAGCCCTCACGATCAACCTCCAAAGCTTCGGCGCGACGAGAAAATGTCCAAGCTCACAATCCTTCCTCTCTCACTCCTTCTCAGCCTTTTTCTTCTTTTCTCCCAGCTCTCTCTCTTTTCTCTCTTATATCTTTCTCTAGTTCCATCCGAGAAGAGGAAGTGGGTGGGGGGTTCATTTAATAGGAGTAGAGGAGTTAATGCTGTAGCAGGGTAGTGGTTGAGAGGGCAGAGGGTGTGAAGTTACGCTAATACCCCCACTTAAAATAGGAAAATACCACTTTACCCTCACTTCTGGAGATTGAGTACCGGTACTCGAGACCTCAGTACCGGTACCCAAATGTAAAATCCCATATCCGAGGGCCAACTCTGCTCAATCCAACAATGCATTCCGGTACCCGCCCCCGTGTTCCGGTACTCAAGCCAAAAGCAACATGGGGTACCGGTACGCCAAAATCAGTTCCGGTACCCAAGGACTTAGAAAATTTCCTGCAGTTTTCCTCAACCGAAGCTTTCTGTCGGTTAGCCATTTTAATTGGTTCCGGTACCCAGCCTCCGGTACCGGTACTCAATGCCTCAAGAATCCAGAATGCAGCTGGGAATCTCACTCTCGACGCCGCCAACTCACTTTTTGTAGGTTTTTATAGGATCCACAAGGATCTAAATAGGTACTATCAAACAACTAGAGGGGGGGTGAATAGGTGTAATACTTATAAAACCAAATCTCAGTGCAAAATAAAAACCAATGCGGAAAATAAAAACAGCACACCGAGATTTACGTGGAAACTCCAATCCAGGAGAAAAACCACGGGACCAACACGCAATAACAATCCACTAAGAATAGAAGAATAACAAGGTGATTACCGACTCCACGGACTCAACCCCTCCTTCAGCTTCTTCGGACCTTGCGCTGACCGGTTGGATGTCCACGCAATAACAATCCACTAAGAAAAGAAGAATAACAAGGTGATTACCGTCTCCACGGATTTAACCCCTCCTTCAACTTCTTCGGACCTTGCGCTCCACCGTTTGCACGTCCACTGCACACGTTCGAATCCACGAACGCCACTCGAATCCACGAGCACACGTTTCGAATCCACGAAATGCCTTTAGCACACCGAATCCACGATGCCACGTCGAATCCACGACGCAAACTCAGTCGATAAGAATATTGACTTCGATGGTGATCCTTTGCTTAGATTCTCATTGAGGAATCGTAGAAGAAATCTCTAAGCAAAGATTAGATCAATTCGACAAAAGATATGTTCTTGAAAGAACCGTCGAATTGACCTAAAAGAGGCTATAAAGAAGAACGATAAAAACCTAGCCTCTAGGGTTGCTCTCAAGTGTTTAATTAATTAATCGGTAGAGAACCCACATTTTTGAGAAACCCTAAACGTCTATTTATAGTTTAGAAACCTTTGGAAAGAGATAAGAATAAAAAACATACCTTATCTGGAAATTTTCAGGACGGCGATCCGGATCGGATTTACTGCGATCCGGATCGTCATAACGAGATTGACGATTCCAGAAAACCAAGGGTTCGGGATCCGGATTGCAAGGTCCGATCCGGATCGTGCATGCAATTCAGCAAAGTCCCATGTTCGGGATCCGGATCGGAATGGCCTAGGATCCGGATTGAAATTGCCAATGAACAAGTACCCTTCGGGATCCGGATTGCAAGGTCTGATCCGGATCCTGAACATGTCCCATGTCCAGTTTTTGATTTTTATGCAATTAAAAGATCATCCAAGTGTTTCTACACTATAAGAAAGTATTCGGATCACCACAATTATTTAGTTAAACATACCTGATCCTCTTGAATACTTTCTTCTTGAGATTGATGTAACTGATCCACAATTCTTCAACTTCAATCTTCAAGACTCAAGACACTGAGTGTCAACTTGAGCTCTTGTTGAGTCTTCTCTAAGTCTTTGATTGCTGATTGACAATTTGATCCCTTTAAGACTCCGACTCAACTCACTGACGTGACTCACGAAATATGCCAACACCAAAATGCCGTAACAATCTCCCCCTTTGGCAATTTCGTGACAAAACCCAAAAATACATAAAAGCGCTCAAGACACTCATCTTAAACCAAAAAGTCAAAATTCAATGTTATCACCAAAACATTGATTTCTTTGCGTGAAAGATCCAATAAATACAAAATTACATTTGAACCAAACAGTCCTAGAACATACTCTATGACTTAGGACTTGGAGTCTTAAAGTGATGTAATTCCTGCAAAACAAAACTCCAAACAAAATCAAACGTTAGTCGTTAGAAATTAGAATCCTACATTTGATTCGTCCTTTTGGTTCTTTTGTTTTTCGGCTTTTTCAGTCCTTTCTTTATCTCCCCCTATCATGAGCATCTCTAACATGTTCTCCATGTTCTCCATGTTCTCCCTGTTATGAGCATCTCTGTTCTCCCCCTTTGTGATACGATCATTAATTTCTGTTCTCCCCCTTTTTGTCACAAATTGTCAAACAGTGAACATACTAGACAAAAGGAAATCACTAACAGCATTAGTTCATAGAGAAAGAGAGATAAAAGCTCAGTTCTGGTATACAACAAAAATGCAGATTGCGTACCTGTACCAGAAAGCAAAAATCAGATAATTTCTTGAAACAAATCCAGATTTTGGAATCTTTTCAAATACCGATTTGTATTCCATCAAGAAATCAATTTAAGTGCTTTAAACAATGAATTCACACAGATGCCATTCAAACCAATTAATTTCACGAAATTAAAAAGATTTACTCCAAAATCATGAAAAACAAAGATAAAACATTATAAACAGTTTTTCATGTTATATTCATCAAACACAAGTTATCAAAAATAATCTTGAGATCCAAACTCTATCAAGATGTAACGGATTACAAAGATGACTTACGGAGATTTCCAAATGACATCAATTCTGAATTCTACCCTTTCAAATTTGAGATAAGCACTAAAATACCTAAGGGTGGCTCTTTGAGCATCTTTCAACTATCCCACCTTATACCAACCAGGAGATTGTTCAAAATAAGAGCTTTAAATTTAAATCTCCGAATGCTTCAACTAAACAAAATTTCATAAATATTTTTCAAGCATCCATAACATGTGGTAGCTTCACACACAGACCGGACGACCGGGGTGGCAGCTCTTTCCAACATGTGGTGGTAGTTTTCACACTCCTTTCGGATGTAACTCTTTCCACATCTTTTACAATTCATTTCATTACCCTTGTAAGAATGCAATCTCTTACCGTGAAGAATTAAATCCAAATTTTAGTCTATCGGTTGTCTCACGTTTATCACAATGAATTCACACAACCGAGATAGATTAAGCATCTAAAGATCACACATGATTTCTAAAATTTGATGCTTATAATATCAAAAACTCCTATAATGAAGTATCTCAAGATTATGATTATGGAGTAAAGTTGATAATCCAAATAAAATTAATTTGGAGTGAATGAAAGTGAAAAAACCCTTTTTATTCAATGCACTTGTTCGTTAAAAACCCTTTTTTTTAAAAAACAAAACATAAAAACGAAGAGCATTGAAAACATGTAATGCAAAGATTAAGAAAAATATGAAAGGAAAACCAATCAAAGCATTACATACAGTCATAAGCTATTTAGAACTTAAGACAAGGAAAGATATCACCTTTCCGAATCCAAAATCGCTGGATTTTGGGTTGTCTTGATTCGTTGTGGCGGGGGTTGTCCGCTTTGACTGTTGATCCACCTTAGGTCTTTGCCTCGCAGTGAT
Organism: Tillandsia leiboldiana; assembly: GCA_029204045.2. Taxonomy (NCBI): domain Eukaryota; kingdom Viridiplantae; phylum Streptophyta; class Magnoliopsida; order Poales; family Bromeliaceae; genus Tillandsia; species Tillandsia leiboldiana. The sequence goes on along the minus strand of CM055068.1, from coordinate 33,546,294 downwards.
CCACTTGTATGATTGATGTTGTGGCTCGGACCTTGGTGGGTTGAGTGAACTCCTTTGACTTGATGTGTCTTTTGATTCCGTTGAGTTCGCTCCGTAGATGAAGTTGCCGAAGAATTTTTCTTTCTCTTTTTCGGGCAATCTTCACCAAATGTCCTTCAAGTCCACAAAGGTGACAAGTTCTTCCTTTCAATTTCAATGTGGAACTTGAAGCATGCACAGTTTGGTCCTTTTTAAATCCCAAACCAACCTTGCTTGTTTGACCTAATCCGGACATACAATCAAGTTTCTTGGAACCGGTTGAAAGCCTTTGTATGTCGGATTTGAGTTCATGAACTTGCTTGGTCAATGCTTGGTTGGTGACATGAATTCCTCAAACTGTTTTCTAGAAAATCAATCTTGTTAATATGGGAATTAACGATCGTTTCCGATTGATTTATCTTTTCTTGGAGGATTTTATTTATCCAATAAAAGCTCTCGTTCCTCCTCGAGATCATGAAGTTTATCTTTAAAGCATGATTCTCGTCTTGATTCTCAAGTCGTTGCTTCCTCAACTTCTTGATATGCTTGGCCATCTTCTTAGATTCCGCAAGAAGTTGTTGATATGCCTCAACGAGTTCTTCTTCGTCCGACTCCCCCTCACTTGATGACTCTCCGCCGGTTGTTGATGTTTCATACAAAATCAAAGGAGTAGAGTCAGTGACTAAAGATGATAAACACAATTAGAAGAGGGAATTTGAGAGGCATGAAAGCAACGACTTTTTCCTCTTTACTTGAGGTCGATTCATTAGAAGTAGAATCGTCCCAAGTTTTCGCTTGCAAAGCCTTCTTTTTATATGATTTCGGAGAAGGACAATCCGTTGAAAAATGGCCGTAGCCTTTGCATCGATAGCATTGGATTTCCCCTTCGAAATCATCTTTTTCTTTTCTTTAGAAGGTTTTGCAAAGCTTTGAGGTTAGAGGATTTAGAACCCGATGATCCTTTAGATGGTTTCGTGGATGAAGATCCATCGGTTCGATTCTTCCAAAATTTCCGACGAAATTTCTTTGTGATCCGCGCCAATTGTTCTTCAAAATCGGCAAAAGAGATTTCATCGTCGGAACTTGATTCGCTATCTTCTTCCTTTGTGGATTTGAATGCAATACCTGTAAGCTTAGAAGAAGACTTGGAAGAAACTTGATTAGTAGGAAAAGTCATTTCATAAGTTTGCAAAGCACCTACTAATTCCTCTACACTCATCTCATCCGGATGACTAACGGTTTCAATGGCGGTAACCTTTGCCCTAAACCGTTCCGGAAGAGTCCGAAGTATCTTTCTTACAATTTTCGACTCCGGGATCTTTTCTCCTAAATTAGCACATGTATTTATTACATCTTGAAGTCTAGTGTAATAATCTGTAAACAATTCATGCTCTTCCATATGAATAGAGTCAAATTGACTTGTAAGCATCTGGAGCTTTTGAATTTTTACAAGATTAGTACCCTCATGTGTAATTTTGAGAATATCCCAAATTTCCTTCGCGGTTTCACACGCGGAAATTCTTGTGAACTCAGTCGAGGAAAGAGAATTAAAAAAGCGTTCATACCTTTCCCATTGTAAGAAGATCTTTCAAATTCCTCTTTGGACCATCTAGAGCGAGGTTTGGGGTAGTAGAATTTCCTACTTCCTCAACAGGATGCACCCAACCGTATTCCACGGATTGCCATACCCGCTCATCAATTGCGATGAGAAAAGCTCTCATCCGCACTTTCCAATAAGCATAATTAGTCCCATCAAAAAGAGGAGGTCTATAAATATTACCACTTTCACCCATCATGATAGATAAACCTAAAACCCGCTCTGATACCAATTGTAGGTTTTATAGGATCCACAAGGATCTAAATAGGTACTATCAAACAACTAGAGGGGGGGTGAATAGGTGTAATACTATAAAACCTCAATCTCAGTGCAAAATAAAAAACCAATGCGGAAAATAAAACAGCACACCGAGATTTACGTGGAAACTCCAATCCAGGAGAAAAACCACGGGACCAACACGCAATAACAATCCACTAAGAATAGAAGAATAACAAGGTGATTACCGACTCCACGGACTCAACCCCTCCTTCAGCTTCTTCGGACCTTGCGCTGACGGTTGGATATCCACGCAATAACAATCCCTAAGAAAAGAAGAATAACAAGGTGATTACCGTCTCCACGGATTTAACCCCTCCTTCAATTTCTTGGACCTCGCGCTCCAACGTTTTGCACGTCCACTGCACCGTTCGAATCCACGAACGCCACTCGAATCCACGAGCACACGTTTCGAATCCACGAAACGCCTTTAGCACACCGAATCCACGATGCCACGTCGAATCCACGACGCAAACTCAGTCGATAAGAATATTGACTTCGATGGTGATCCTTTGCTTAGATTCTCATTGAGGAACCGTAGAAGAAATCTCTAAGCAAAGATTAGATCAATTCGACAAAAGATATGTTCTTGAAAGAACCGTCGAATTGACCTAAAAGAGGCTATAAAGAAGAACGATAAAAACCTAGCCTCTAGGGTTGCTCTCAAGTGTTTATAAATTAATCGGTAGAGAACCCACGTTTTTGAGAAACCCTAAATGTCTATTTATAGTTTAGAAACCTTTGGAAAGAGATAAGAATAAAAAACATACCTTATCTGGAAATTTTCAGGACGGCGATCCGGATCGGATTTACTGCGATCCGGATCGTCGTAACGAGATTGACGATTCCAGAAAAACCAAGGGTTCGGGATCCGGATTGCAAGGTCCGATCCGGATCGTTCATGCAATCAGCAAAGTCACATGTTCGGGATCCGGATCGGAATTGCCTATGGATCCGGATTGAAATTGCCAATGAACAAGTACCCTTCGGGATCCGGATGCAAGGTCTGATCCGGATCCTGAACATGTCCCATGTCCAGTTTTTGATTTTATGCAATTAAAAGATCATCCAAGTGTTTCTACACTATAAGAAAGTATTCGGATCACCACAATTATTTAGTTAAACATACCTGATCCTCTTGAATACTTCTTCTTGAGATTGATGTAACTGATCCACAATTCTTCAACTTCAATCTTCAAGACTCAAGACACTGAGTGTCAACTTGAGCTCTTGTTGAATCTTCTCTAAGTCTTTGATTGCTGATTGACAATTTGATCCCTTTAAGACTCCGACTCAACTCACTGACTTGACTCACGAAATATGCCAACACCAAAATGCCGTAAACTTTTTGATCACGAAAGATTCCCGAGTCGATCCGAAACGGCCCGAACCCAAGTGTAAAACATGTTCTAAACATGGCACGGGCGTTCCACCCGCACCGCGCCAATCGCGGGGGTCGTGTAACACATCAGGCCCCAGACTCTTACCGCCGCAATACCCCTCAATCCAGGCCCCGGCTACCGATCCCAACCCCTGATCGAACCCGAGCAACTGAACCACCGACATAACAAATAAGGGAGGCAAGAGAAGCAAACAGGGTTTCTCCTAAGTCAAGTTCCAACATGATAGTGTAGCAATAAAAGATGTCCTATCTAGATGTCTATACAAGCATGCAAGTGTTCTCATTTGGAAAGAAAAAATAAGTAGTAACACTCATGTTTTCTCGGATAACCACGTATCACCTCACAGAATCATCCACCTATGATGTCACCAAAAATATCACCAAGTGGTACCCAATCCAGGTAAATCACTTTGTCCTAATGTAATATTCAATTCCACAAGCAAGGTTAAAGTGCTAACAAGCAATCCATAGTCCAAAAACAGCATGCATAATTCCCCGCCACAAGTGCTAATCAATAACCCATAGCATAGGGGGAAACTCTCTAATATTCCTAGTGAGCATGTCAAAATAGAGGTATACACAAACCACCCACCTCGATCGCGCAGCAGGATCAAATTCGCCCTCTCACAAAGAAAAACCCCGGCTCACTACGAACACTGCAAAAAAACGACCATAACGGTGCAACAATTTAATCCTTACAATTAACACAATACGCTGTCGCGCACAGTCCAGAAGATGGTCAATTTTCACATGCGATATGACCTCAAAAAAATTCTAGAAAAATAACCGCTGCGGATCCTCGCGACGAGTAGATGCAAACGAGTACGCGGACTGCCCTGTTTCGACGCCGTAGGCCAAGAAAAAAATAAAAACACCGCGGTGCGAGCGAAAATTTCCCAACGATCGATTAATCTGTAGAATTTCAGTCCAGAAAAAGTGAAATTATCACTTCGAAAGCAAAACATCAGAAGAAAAATCGATTTTAAACAATACGGTCACGTTCCTCTCGAAGCGTAGATGCGTTGAGTTCCTCCCACTCCCAGATACGAGCCCCGAAGAGAGAAATCCCAATAATACACCACACTGTCCCAACATTCGCAGAACACAGTACAAACGGGGTCAAAAAGGTACCTCGGGGACACCACAAAACTACTTGAAACAAAGCGAAAAGTGACAAACACCGGAGGAATCGAAGGGACCTCTCGTGAACGCGCTTGGTGCAAAAATGGCTCAAATTCCATCGGGGTGATACAGGGGACCTTGCGGACTGCATGCGACGGTTAGGAAGACCAACGAAGGAGCGCGAAGGGTGCCGCGTGCAGAAAACGGAAGAGATGCGTAGCCCCAAAAACTCCTAAAACTCCTTCACATGGTGGGGAACCTAAAGAGGAAGAAGTTCCCATAGGAAGCCCATGGAGAAAAAGCCCAGAAAAAGGAG
>CM055068.1:33494149-33541463 GCA_029204045.2 Tillandsia leiboldiana | reverse complement strand
AACAAAATATAACTCTCAGACTGTCCAGTACTAAAGTGTAAACGTCAAAACGTGGGGTCCATTTATCTGACCCTCTGAATAAACTGGTATGGAGCTAATCGTCCACGCCCTTACCTCGATCCGCTATCTCCGCAACGAACAGTCGTCGGAACAGCAACCTCTGGATGACCTGTCACCACAGCGGTGTGAGAACTACTGCAACAGGTAGTCCTCAGTGGCTACCGTCGCCAAAATCCCGGTAGGCCACTAGTCTACTGAGGCAAGAAATAGTTATTGCAGATAATAAATATGAAAGCAGAATGAACTACAGTGAATGAATCTCAAATATCATGCTATGCATCCACCTACTACTAATAGGCCTCGAGTACAATGTCATAATAACTCAAATCTCAAATGACTGCCAAAACTGGCGCAGTCAAGCCTGTGCCTCCCTACTACTCCCAACGTAGGTTCCAATCGCCCCCACTACTCCAACGTAGTGTGCTCGATTGGTCTATCTCAACTCACGCAAGCGGCCTAACAGGCGTATCAGATCGCATCCGGAGCGGCACTCGTATGGGAGCGCCCCCTGTAAAGCGTGTCTCATCTATCGCAACAGCGGCATAAGCAGGCTATAACCCCCGATCAACCAGATCGGAACTTTCCAATGCCCATGCTCTATTATCATGTCTAGGTCGAGAATCCTCCGCTCCCAATCTGATAACCATAAAACCCCCAAGACACTAGAAGCCCACATACTGGTCAATAAATCCCCTCGGCCCCTAAGGCCACGAGGACATATGCATCCTGAACCCTTCAGCCCCTCTGGGCGACCGCGATAATAATAACCGTTTTAAAGCCGTTTTTTTCAGTAAAACGGGTTCTATGATGTTGTACAACAGTCCACGCAATTCGGTGTGCCAACTCGACTATGCAGTATAGAGTCATATAGATGTCATGAGTCTACTAACAATAATCTGGGGTTTCAGTTATCATTCTCTAATTTTCCAGGCACTATCCAGATTACCAACTATAATAATAGCTAAAACTAGACATGCTAAATATGCATACACTAGCATTAGAGGGCATGCCATAAGCTTGGAAGATTTCACCCACCTAGTGTGCTTTCCAAGGCTAAGCCGGAATCGGAGAAGTGCGACTTCCCCTGGTAAAAGGATAAAATCACAAAATAGCACTCGCCCCTTGGCGCGCAACGCGACCCGGCATCCCGAAAAAATCCCTCAGAAGCTCACAGCACTTGCTCAAGGCTTCCAGCAAGGGTCCGCGCTGGCGCCGGTCAACCCACGGTCAACTCCTCTCAATCCACACCGTGTTGCACCCTGTCGACTCTGCGCACCTCCCCGGCTGCAACCGGCTCCGCAGCGCGCACACCCCTCCCTGCGGCTCCTCTCAACACAGGGAAAGAACAAAAGAGGACATCGCCTCAGTCCAAAATCCAAAATCTGTGGAAAAACCCGATCTCGGCAAAAATCTGCAAACTCGGAACTCACGGGTGCTTACCTCTAATGCCGATGTCAACAGGGCAAGCCTCCTCTCTCAAGCCCTCACGATCAACCTCCAAAGCTTCGGCGCGACGAGAAAAATGTCCAAGCTCACAATCCTTCCTCTCTCACTCCTTCTCAGCCCTTTTTCTTCTTTTCTCCCAGCTCCTCTCTCTTTTCTCTCTTATATCGTTCTCTAGTTCCATCCGAGAAGAGGAAGTGGGTGGGGGGTTCATTTAATAGGAGTAGAGGAGTTAATGCTGTAGCAGGGTAGTGGTTGAGAGGGCAGAGGGTGTGAAGTTACGCTAATACCCCCACTTAAAATAGGAAAATACCACTTTACCCTCACTTCTGGAGATTGAGTACCGGTACTCGAGACCTCAGTACCGGTACCCAAATGTAAAATCCCATATCCGAGGGCCAACTCTGCTCAATCCAACAATGCATTCCGGTACCCGCCCCCGTGTTCCGGTACTCAAGCCAAAAGCAACATGGGGTACCGGTCGCCAAAATCAGTTCCGGTACCCAAGGACTTAGAAAATTTCCTGCAGTTTTCCTCACCGAAGCTTTCTGTCGGTTAGCCATTTTAAATTGGTTCCGGTACCCAGCCTCCGGTACCGGTACTCATGCCTCAAGAATCCAGAATGCAGCTGGGAATCTCACTCTCGACGCCGCCAACTCACTTTTTGTAGGTTTTTATAGGATCCACAAGGATCTAAATAGGTACTATCAACAACTAGAGGGGGGGTGAATAGGTGTATACTTATAAAACCAAATCTCAGTGCAAAATAAAAACCAATGCGGGAAAATAAAAACAGCACACCGAGATTTACGTGGAAACTCCAATCAGGAGAAAAACCACGGGACCAACACGCAATACAATCCACTAAGAATAGAAGAATAACAAGGTGATTACCGACTCCACGGACTCAACCCCTCCTTCAGCTTCTTCGGACCTTGCGCTGACCGGTTGGATGTCCACGCAATAACAATCCACTAAGAAAAGAAGAATAACAAGGTGATTACCGTCTCCACGGATTTAACCCCTCCTTCAACTTCTTCGGACCTTGCGCTCCCACCGTTTGCACGTCCACTGCACACGTTCGAATCCACGAACGCCACTCGAATCCACGAGCACACGTTTCGAATCCACGAAATGCCTTTAGCACACCGAATCCACGATGCCACGTCGAATCCACGACGCAAACTCAGTCGATAAGAATATTGACTTCGATGGTGATCCTTTGCTTAGATTCTCATTGAGGAATCGTAGAAGAAATCTCTAAGCAAAGATTAGATCAATTCGACAAAAGATATGTTCTTGAAAGAACCGTCGAATTGACCTAAAAGAGGCTATAAAGAAGAACGATAAAAACCTAGCCTCTAGGGTTGCTCTCAAGTGTTTAATTAATTAATCGGTAGAGAACCCACATTTTTGAGAAACCCTAAACGTCTATTTATAGTTTAGAAACCTTTGGAAAGAGATAAGAATAAAAAACATACCTTATCTGGAAATTTTCAGGACGGCGATCCGGATCGGATTTACTGCGATCCGGATCGTCATAACGAGATTGACGATTCCAGAAAACCAAGGGTTCGGGATCCGGATTGCAAGGTCCGATCCGGATCGTGCATGCAATTCAGCAAAGTCCCATGTTCGGGATCCGGATCGGAATGGCCTAGGATCCGGATTGAAATTGCCAATGAACAAGTACCCTTCGGGATCCGGATTGCAAGGTCTGATCCGGATCCTGAACATGTCCCATGTCCAGTTTTTGATTTTTATGCAATTAAAAGATCATCCAAGTGTTTCTACACTATAAGAAAGTATTCGGATCACCACAATTATTTAGTTAAACATACCTGATCCTCTTGAATACTTTCTTCTTGAGATTGATGTAACTGATCCACAATTCTTCAACTTCAATCTTCAAGACTCAAGACACTGAGTGTCAACTTGAGCTCTTGTTGAGTCTTCTCTAAGTCTTTGATTGCTGATTGACAATTTGATCCCTTTAAGACTCCGACTCAACTCACTGACGTGACTCACGAAATATGCCAACACCAAAATGCCGTAACAATCTCCCCCTTTGGCAATTTCGTGACAAAACCCAAAAATACATAAAAGCGCTCAAGACACTCATCTTAAACCAAAAAGTCAAAATTCAATGTTATCACCAAAACATTGATTTTCTTTGCGTGAAAGATCCAATAAATACAAAATTACATTTGAACCAAACAGTCCTAGAACATACTCTATGACTTAGGACTTGGAGTCTTAAAGTGATGTAATTCCTGCAAAACAAAACTCCAAACAAAATCAAACGTTAGTCGTTAGAAATTAGAATCCTACATTTGATTCGTCCTTTTGGTTCTTTTGTTTTTCGGCTTTTTCAGTCCTTTCTTTATCTCCCCCTATCATGAGCATCTCTAACATGTTCTCCATGTTCTCCATGTTCTCCCTGTTATGAGCATCTCTGTTCTCCCCCTTTGTGATACGATCATTAATTTCTGTTCTCCCCCCTTTTTGTCACAAATTGTCAAACAGTGAACATACTAGACAAAAGGAAATCACTAACAGCATTAGTTCATAGAGAAAGAGAGATAAAAGCTCAGTTCTGGTATACAACAAAAATGCAGATTGCGTACCTGTACCAGAAAGCAAAAATCAGATAATTTCTTGAAACAAATCCAGATTTTGGAATCTTTTCAAATACCGATTTGTATTCCATCAAGAAATCAATTTAAGTGCTTTAAACAATGAATTCACACAGATGCCATTCAAACCAATTAATTTCACGAAATTAAAAAGATTTACTCCAAAATCATGAAAAACAAAGATAAAACATTATAAACAGTTTTTCATGTTATATTCATCAAACACAAGTTATCAAAAATAATCTTGAGATCCAAACTCTATCAAGATGTAACGGATTTACAAAGATGACTTACGGAGATTTCCAAATGACATCAATTCTGAATTCTACCCTTTCAAATTTGAGATAAGCACTAAAATACCTAAGGGTGGCTCTTTGAGCATCTTTCAACTATCCCACCTTATACCAACCAGGAGATTGTTCAAAATAAGAGCTTTAAATTTAAATCTCCGAATGCTTCAACTAAACAAAATTTCATAAATATTTTTCAAGCATCCATAACATGTGGTAGCTTCACACACAGACCGGACGACCGGGGTGGCAGCTCTTTCCAACATGTGGTGGTAGTTTTCACACTCCTTTCGGATGTAACTCTTTCCACATCTTTTACAATTCATTTCATTACCCTTGTAAGAATGCAATCTCTTACGTGAAAGAATTAAATCCCAAATTTTTAGTCTATCGGTTGTCTCACGTTTATCACAATGAATTCACACAACCGAGATAGATTAAGCATCTAAAGATCACACATGATTTCTAAAATTTGATGCTTATAATATCAAAAACTCCTATAATGAAGTATCTTCAAGATTATGATTATGGAGTAAAGTTGATAATCCAAATAAAATTAATTTGGAGTGAATGAAAGTGAAAAACCCTTTTTATTCAATGCACTTGTTCGTTAAAATCCTTTCATTTTTTTTTTTTTAAAAAAAAAACAAAACATAAAAACGAAGAGCATTGAAAACATGTAATGCAGAGATTCAGAAAAATATGAAAGGAAAACCAATCAAAGCATTACATACAGTCATAAGCTATTTAGAACTTAAGACAAGGAAAGATATCACCTTTCCGAATCCAAAATTGTCGAATTCTGGGTTGTCTTGATTCATTGTGGTTGGGAGATGATAGCTTTGACTGTTGATCCACCTTAGGTCTTTGCCTCGCAGTGATCCACTTGTATGATTGATGATGTGGCTCGGACCTTTGGTGGGTTGAGTGAACTCCTTTGACTTGATGTGTCTTTTGATTCCGTTGAGTTCGCTCCGTAGATGAAGTTGCCGAAGAATTTTTCTTTCTCTTTTTCGGGCAATCCTTCACCAAATGTCCTTCAAGTCCACAAAGGTGACACGTTCTTCCTTTCAATTTGAATGTGGAACTTGAAGCATGCACAGTTTGATCCTTTTTAAAACCCAAACCAACTTTGGTTGTTTGACCTAATCCGCACATACAATCTAGTTTCTTGGAAACGGTTGAAAGCCTTTGTATGTCGGATTTGAGTTCATGAACTTGCTTGGTCAATGCTTGGTTGGTGACATGAATCTCCTCAAACTGCTTTTCAAGAAAATCAATCTTGTTAATATGGGAATTAACGATCGTTTCCGATCGATTTAACTTTTCTTGGAGGATTTTATTATTATCCAATAAAAGCTCTCGATCCTCCTCGAGATCATGAAGTTTTATCTTTAAAGCTTGATTCTCGTCTTGAACTTCAAGTCGTTGCTTCCTCAACTTCTTGATATGCTTGGCCATCTTCTTTGATTCCGCAAGAAGTTGTTGGTATGCCTCAACGAGTTCTTCTTCGTCCGACTCCCCCTCACTTGATGACTCTCCGCCGGTTGTTGATGTTTCATACAAAATCAAAGGAGTAGAGTCAGTGACTAAAGGTGATAAACACAAATTAGAAGAGGGAATTTGAGAGGCATGAAAAGCAACGGCGTTTTCCTCTTTACTTGAGGTCGATTCATTAGAAGTAGAATCGTCCCAAGTTTTCGCTTGCAAAGCCTTCTTTTTGTATGATTTCTTAGAAGGACAATCCGTTGAAAAATGGCCGTAGCCTTTGCATCGATAGCATTGGATTTCCCCTTCGAAATCATCTTTTTCTTTTTCTTTAGAAGGTTTTGCAACACCTTTGAGTTTAGAGGATTTAGAACCCGATGATCCTTTAGATTGTTTCGTGGATGAAGATCCATCGGTTCGATTCTTCCAAAATTTTCGACGAAATTTCTTTGTGATCCGCGCCAATTGTTCTTCAAAATCGGCAAAAGAGATTTCATCGTCGGAACTTGATTCGCTATCTTCTTCCTTTGTGGATTTGAATGCAATACCTGTAAGCTTAGAAGAAGACTTGGAAGAAACTTGATTAGTAGGAAAAGTCATCTCATAAGTTTGCAAAGCACCTACTAATTCCTCTACACTCATCTCATCCGGATGACTAACGGTTTCAATGGCGGTAACCTTTGCCCTAAACCGTTCCGGAAGAGTCCGAAGTATCTTTCTTACAATTTTCGACTCCGGGATCTTTTCTCCTAAATTAGCACATGTATTTATTACATCTTGAAGTCTAGTGTAATAAACTGTAAACAATTCATGCTCTTCCATATGAATAGAGTCAAATTGACTTGTAAGCATCTGGAGCTTTTGAATTTTTACAAGATTAGTACCCTCATGTGTAATTTTGAGAATATCCCAAATTTCCTTCGCGGTTGCACACGCGGAAATTCTTGTGAACTCAGTCGAGGAAAGAGAGTTAAAAAGAGCGTTCATACCTTTCCCATTGTAAGAAGATCTTTCGAGTTCCTCTTTGGACCATCTAGAGCGAGGTTTTAGGGTAGTAGAATTTCCTACTTCCTCAACAGGATGCACCCAACCGTATTCCACGGATTGCCATACCCGCTCATCAATTGCGATGAGAAAAGCTCTCATCCGCACTTTCCAATAAGCATAATTAGTCCCATCAAAAAGAGGAGGTCTATAAATATTACCACTTTCACCCATCATGATAGATAAACCTAAAACCCGCTCCGATACCAATTCTAGGTTTTTATAGGATCCACAAGGATCTAAATAGGTACTATCAAACAACTAGAGGGGGGGTGAATAGGTGTAATACTTATAAAACCAAATCTCAGTGCAAAATAAAAACCAATGCGGAAAATAAAAACAACACACCGAGATTTACGTGGAAACTCCAATCCAGGAGAAAAACCACGGGACCAACACGCAATAACAATCCACTAAGAATAGAAGAATAACAAGGTGATTACCGACTCCACGGACTCAACCCCTCCTTCAGCTTCTTCGGACCTTGCGCTGACCGGTTGGATGTCCACGCAATAACAATCCACTAAGAAAAGAAGAATAACAAGGTGATTACCGTCTCCACGGATTTAACCCCTCCTTCAACTTCTTCGGACCTTGCGCTCCACCGTTTGCACGTCCACTGCACACGTTCGAATCCACGAACGCCACTCGAATCCACGAGCACACGTTTCGAATCCACGAAACGCCTTTAGCACACCGAATCCACGATGCCACGTCGAATCCACGACGCAAACTCAGTCGATAAGAATATTGACTTCGATGGTGATCCTTTGCTTAGATTCTCATTGAGGAACCGTAGAAGAAATCTCTAAGCAAAGATTAGATCAATTCGACAAAAGATATGTTCTTGAAAGAACCGTCGAATTGACCTAAAAGAGGCTATAAAGAAGAACGATAAAAACCTAGCCTCTAGGGTTGCTCTCAAGTGTTTAATTAATTAATCGGTAGAGAACCCACGTTTTTGAGAAACCCTAAACGTCTATTTATAGTTTAGAAACCTTTGGAAAGAGATAAGAATAAAAAACATACCTTATCTGGAAATTTTCAGGACGGCGATCCGGATCGAATTTACTGCGATCCGGATCGTCGTAACGAGATTGACGATTCCAGAAAACCAAGGGTTCGGGATCCGGATTGCAAGGTCCGATCCGGATCGTTCATGCAATTCAGCAAAGTCCCATGTTCGGGATCCGGATCGGAATGGCCTAGGATCCGGATTGAAATTGCCAATGAACAAGTACCCTTCGGGATCCGGATTGCAAGGTCTGATCCGGATCCTGAACATGTCCCATGTCCAGTTTTTGATTTTTATGCAATTAAAAGATCATCCAAGTGTTTCTACACTATAAGAAAGTATTCGGATCACCACAATTATTTAGTTAAACATACCTGATCCTCTTGAATACTTTCTTCTTGAGATTGATGTAACTGATCCATAATTCTTCAACTTCAATCTTCAAGACTCAAGACACTGAGTGTCAACTTGAGCTCTTGTTGAATCTTCTCTAAGTCTTTGATTGCTGATTGACAATTTGATCCCTTTAAGACTCCGACTCAACTCACTGACGTGACTCACGAAATATGCCAACACCAAAATGCCGTAACACTTTTTGATCCGAAGATTCCCGCGTCGATCCGAAACGGCCCGAACCCAAGTGTAAACATGTTCTAAACATGTCACGGGCGATTCCACCGCACCGCGCCAATCAGCGGGGTCGGTACACACTCAAGGCCCCAGTACTCTACAGCCGCAATACCCCTCAATCCAGGCCCCGGCTACACTATCCCAAACCCCTGCTCGAACCCGAGCAACATGAACCACCTGACTAACAAATAAGGAGAAGAGAAGCAAACATGGTTTCTCCTAAGTCAAGTTCCAACATGATAGTGTAGCAATAAAAGATGTCCTATCTAGATGTCTATACAAGCATGCAAGTGTTCTCATTTGGAAAGAAAAAATGAGTAGTAACAATCATGTTTCTCGGATAACCACGTATCACCTTCACATGAATCATCCACCTATGCATGTCCAAAAATATCACCAAGTGGTACCCACCATCCAGGTAAATCACTTTGTCCTAATTTAATATTCAATTCCACATGCAAGGTTAAGTGCTAACATAGCAATCCATATGTCCAAAACAGCATGCATAATTCCCAGCCACAAGTGCTAATCAATAATCCTATCATAGGGGGAAACTCTCTAATATTCCTAGTGAGCATGTCAAAATAGAGGTATACAACAACCACCCACCTCGATCGCGAAGCACGGATCAAAATTCGCCCTCTCACAAAGAAAACCCCGGCTCACTACGAACACTGCAAAAACGACCATAACGGTGCACAAATTAATCCTACAATTAACACAATACCGCTGTCGCGCAACAGTCCAGAAGATGGTCAATTTTCACCTGCGATATGACCTCAAAAAATTCTAGAAAAATAACCGCTGCGATCCTCGCGACGAGTAGATGCAAAACGAGTACTCGCACGCCCTGTTTCGACGCCTGTAGGCCAAGAAACAAATAAAACACCGCGGCGAGCGAAAATTTCCCACGATCGATAATCTGTAGCATTCAGTCCAGAAAAAGTGAAATTATCACCTTCGAAGCAACCTCAGAAAAATCCGATAAAAATACGGTCACGTTCCTCTCGAAGCGTAGATGCCGATTGAGTCCTCACACTCCCCGATCCGATGCCCGAAGGCCGAGAAATCCCAATAATACACCACCACTGTCCCAAACATCGCAGCAGTACAAGGGGTCAAAAGGTACCTCGGGAACACCACCAAAATCTTGAAACAAAGCGAAGTGATCAACACGGAAATCGAAGGCGTACCTCTCGTGAACGCGCTGGTGCAAAAATAGGCTCAAAATTCCATCGGGGTGATACAGGGGACCTTGCGGACTGAAATGCGACGGTAGAAGCCACAATCGAAGGAGCGTCGAAGTGTGCCGCGTCGCAGAAAACGCAGATGCCGTAGCCTCCAAAAATCCTAAAACTCCTTCACATGGTGGGGAACCTAAAGAGGAAGAAGTTCCCAATAGGAAGCCCATGGAGAAAAGCCCAGAAAAAGGAGAAAACGGCTGCAAAATGGCCTATTTATAGGCCCAACCAGGAATTGGGCCCAAAGCAGATTCGGGCCGCACTATCGGGCGCCCGAAACCCTGGGTTGCACAAAAGCGCGCCCACAACCGCCGTCCGACCAGCGCCCGGAACCACAACCGCCGTCCGACCAGCGTCCGACCAGTGTCCCGAACAGCGGACAGCGTTTGCAAGCGCGCCCGGGCGCTGCCGCGTGTCCCGCGCCCGTCAACGCGGGTGGGTGGCACCCGCGAATCGCAGGGCGCTACGTGGCCCCGCCCGCGCGACCCGCCAGCCGCGCCACGTGTGCTCGCCGAGCGTGCCGCCTGCCCCCCACGCGCACATGCATCCCGAGGCGCACGCACGCGCCTCCGTGGACCGCGCCTCGTGAGCCCGCCAACCAAAGTCTGCCACGTGTCGCCCGCGCCCGGTCCATGCACCCGCGCGGGTTCCTTGGACCGCGCCGCGTGCACCGACCACTCCGGGGATGCCACGTGTCCCCCGCCCTGGCCCATGCACCCGTCGCGCCACCCCGTGGACCGCGCCGCGTGAGTCAGCCAATCCCAGGCCGCCATGTGGCACCCAGCCGATCCACGGCCTCCCCTATGCACCCGAAACCAATAAAAACTTCCGAGGGTCTATTTTTGGGCATTCGGACTTAGAAAAATACAAGTAAATAGTCGTTTTCAAGCATTTTTCCACGCTGAATCCGAATCTGGCCTCCGATCAGCCTGAAACCACTTCTAAAACTTCGACAAAAACAGTCGAAGGATAGGCTTGATCCAAAACCTCAATGAGTCCATCCAACACGCCCATTTGACGTGTTACGAGCCCGACACACCAATAATAGGTGTCTCACACCACGGATTACAGGGGGAAAGCCACACAAAAGTCTGGGTCACTACAACGTAATTCTCAGTGGGTACCGTCTCCAAGAACAACGGTCTGCCCACTAAGTCTACTAGAGGCATAAAGTAACAAATGCAACTACTATAAAGAAAAGGATGAAAATAACTCTACAGCTACTTTGCCTCTATCTAAATGCTCAAAGGTGATACAGATGAAACATGATGCATCTACTATCTCTCGATAAAACAATCACCCAATCTACACTGACTGCCACATAGGGTCCTGTCAAACCTGCGCCCACCTACTGCCATTACATCCACGGAGGACTGGACTTACGTAGGGCGTCCGTGACTGCCCAAAAAGGGCCCAGCCAGAAGGACTGCGTCGACAAGTCGCGATAGCAAAGTAACAGGCCTAGCTCCGGAGCGGCACTCGAGGGGCGCGACCCCACCGAGGAAAGTATCCGCGCATCTCTGTCGAGCTCAATATGGCTCATGCAGGCTATAATCCAAATCCACAATCAACAAGATCGACTGTTACGCCCCGGGTGTAAACCAGAACCTGGGCCCGTCTACAGATCCGCCGTGCACACGGTATTTCCCGCGTACACGAAGCGCCAGTAACCTGCTCAGATATAAGAGATAATAAAAAGAGCATAAAACAGAGCTGAACTAAAAACTAATACATCTCAGACTGAAGCTGGAAATAAAATACAGTACATCTGTCTCTCCCAGCTCACCAAAAAAAAACAAACAGCTGGCTAAAGCCAGACCCAAAAGTAAAGTACAACCGTCTGAGGAAAATAGGTACACCAACCGTCCAGCTAACATGCTCATCCTGCCCCGAGATCTATCTACTCAGTCGTCCTCTCTCTCCGACCCGCCGCTGAAAGCCCAGCAGCACCCGCAGAAAACACTGCAAAATAAAGGAGAAGAAAAAGAGGAAAGAAAAATGGGGGTGAGAACTACTAGTAAACCAGTAGCCTCCCCTAGTGGGTAAAGCCTCAAACTCCGACTCACCCACTAGGTCTACTAGAGGCAAAAAGGGAAAGAAGAGTGGTAAGTAAAAGAGACTGCTGAAGAAAAGAAACTACCACTACTATGCCTCTAAATGCAATACCGAAAGGAATGACAGTATGTAAGCATCAGTAAACCGTATCTGTCCAAATAAACCCAATCTAGCCATCAGTAAAAACTGGTACTGCCTGCTGTCGCCTTCATCATCGGGCAAGTAATGCCGCGCCGATGGCAAAAACTCAATAACTGTCTAACCCCCACGCTCCAGAGGGGAATTCCCCCATGCTCCAGAGGGGAACTCGAGGGGAGCTACCCTGTGAAGACCCGGAACTTCGTTGTCATTACAGTGTGATCGATAGCTTGTGGAGGCCTATTTTTGTGGATGGTGTTGATTTCGCGCAAATCGGACCCAAGAAACGGACTCAGTGCGAGAAATGGATCAAGATTGCTTAATGTGGAGTTTCGCCGAAAATTAGAAATTGAATCTTGCAAAATGGACTTCGTATTTGGATTCAGCGCGGAAAAACGATGAAAATCGGCTATTTACATGTATTTTTCTGAGTCCGGACGCGCGAAAACGGGCAACCCGAAGTTTACACTGTTTTTGGGAGCATGGTGGACCGGTGGACCGGAGAGGGTGCCACGTGGCGGCTCCTCATTGGGTCCGTACGCCACGTGGCAGGCGCTGGAGGCGCGGCGCAGCGAGCCCGGCCCACGCAGCTGGCGCGGGCAGGCCGGGCTGGCGCGGGCAGAGGCGCGGGCGGCCTCGGCCGCGGGCGGATAAGGTGCCGCCACGCGTCGCGCGCCCATTCGCGGGCGCGATTGCCCTGTCGGGGCGCGACGCGTGGCGGGCATCCAGCGGCTGGCGCTGCTGCTGAATGGCTGCCGCGTGGCGGCCCGCATTGCGGCCGCGGGCCGGCCCAACACTGTAGCTTCAGGGGGATTTCTTTTCTGCAGCTTCTTCCTCTTGGTTTTAATTGGGGTTTCATCCTCCATTTTAGAACTTTTGGAGGGGCTTTCTCAGTGGGGACTTTTACCAGAGCTTCATCAACAAGTCTTCTACAATACTGGATTTTTTGGGGATTTTTGAAGGCCATTTGGATCATCTTCTTCACCAAGATTTGAGGACATCACCATTGCTACTTCACAGCCCTCTCCGTTGCGTTTCAGTACGAAAATTCCTCAGGACTCATCTCTTGTACTTTTAAGCTCATTTTTGGTTCTACGTTTTCATGAGAGGAAAGGCTACAATATTTGTATTCAACTCTTCCCTCAGATCTCATGTTTTTACAGAGTTTTAGGGCCATCTTTGGGACCCTTTGTTTCATTCTGAATTTTTGGGCAGCCTTTAGTATTTTGTCTTTTCTGGATTGTAGAAGTGGAATTTTTGGATGATTTTTGCGTGAAAATTTTCACGACTCGAAGATATACAATATTGGTAGGTGACATTTTCCCCAGATCTGAGTTTTTATTAGGGTTTATGCATGATCTGTGGAACACCTTGCTGCATTCGTGTACAGATGGAACTTGGTGGATAGTTCAAAGTGTTTATGGGTTTTCTCCTTCATCCGAGCATGAAAATTGGAGTTCTTTAGCTCAATTTGTATCTACTCTCGACAAGGAATCCAATGGTACCTCTCTTGCAGAATTTTGAGCAAGTTTTGTTAGGTAATTTTAATGATCTTTCTAAGTGTTGTTATAAGGTTTACTGCAGTCCCTGTTTTAGTTTTGATTTGAGCAATGCACCTTGGAATGCAGATAACTTTGTGAATATAAGGCCTTTTTCAGAAATTCAAGTTGGGACTTCTTCTTAACTTTAAGGTGAGCAAATTCTCTGTTGTGATCTGTCGATGAATCCCATTGTAACAGCCCCTAATTAAGCTTGGAAATGCTAGCAAGTTTATGTTAGCAATTTTGGACAGCATTGTGATTTTTGCTTCATTTAAATGTTAAGGGAAATTAATGGTGGATTTTTGAGGACTTGAAGATATTTATATGAAAGAGGAGATCTTTGTTTTACTGTTGGAGACTTCATTTTGAGGTATTTGAGGTTGCACATACTTTTTATTTAACCTTGTTGCACTAGCTGAAATTCTGGAATTTGAGTGCGCAGTGTGCATTGTTTCAGTGATTGCGCCCAATCCGTGAGGCGGATTTGGATGATTTTCAAGGCATCGGACTCCTAGGAGGATAAGGATTACTCATGCCAAAATTCAGCCAGATCGGGCATCGGATCATCAAGTTTCAGGTGGGTGGTTGTGCTTTGCCGAAAACGACGATTTACCCACTCGGGCTATTGGTTTCCCTCATGGCATAGTTGATTGTTGTTCTCTTCTCCTTGGTATACTATGCTTGGATATCCATGTTTAGATTAAGTTATTTGATCCTTAGCTCATGCATGAGTAAATGATTAGTTGGATGAAATTATATTATCTCATATGAAGATGATATTAAGTGATCATCCTTAAACCTATTCTATGTGAGAGTAATTAGGAAACTAATCTTCAACCTACACCTTATGATGAATGGTTAGCATAATTATGTGAGAATGATGGTGATAGTTATATGTGAATGGTTGATTGATTTATGTGAGGACTTGATGGGGTTATGTGAGAAGTGCTTGGTTGCTTATGTGAGAAGGACTTGGTTGATTTATTTGAGAATGGCTTATATGAGAGTAGTTGGTTTTGTTGATCCTTAGCCTACCATGTGTGATGTTGGGCATAGATGTTGATTCATAACCTACCTATGTGAGAATAATGAGTTGATTGATCTTTGATCTAGTTTATGTGAAAATGGGTGTTGATGTTGGTTATTGATCTAGTCGATGTGAGAATGACCTATGCTTTTGATTCCTAGTTCATTCATGAAAAGATCGTTATCATGGTGAGTTGAGGCCTATTCCTTAAGAGACTAAGCTTTGTTCATGACTCCTAATTCCTCCAAATGAGATTGGATGTTGTTGGTAGATCCTATGTTCATCCTATGTGAGATCAATGAAAGTTGTTGAACCTTAGTCTATTCATTGGTGATACTTGATAGAATGTCCATATTTGAGTGATGTTAAATGATCTTTAGCATATCCATGTGAGAATGTGAGATTTGATAAGTGTTGTACTCCTTTAGGTGATGTTAATGATTAATGATGTTCTTTAACCTATATTCTATGTGAGTTAATGCCTTTCTTTCATTCTACATGAGGACACTTGCATGCTTGTATGGACATCTAGATAGGCCGCCTTTTTCTGCTACACTTTCATATTGGAATCTGACTTAGGAGAAACCATGTTTAGCTGTTCTCCTTTTTATTCAGATGCATGTTGCTCGAGTTAGAGCAGGGGTTCGGGATAGTGTAGTTGAGGCCATTGAGTCTGGGACAGGTTAGACTCGATTATGGATTGTGGGGCATTGTGGTAACCGCGGACGTTAGGCGGTTAGCCAGATGTTGATTACTTTATTAGATTTTGGACTTGTGGGGTGTTGCGGCGATCGCAGACATTGGGCGGTTGACCGGATGTTTACTTATGCATCAGATTGGGTATCAGATTTCTCTAGTGGATGGAGTTTCCCACTTATTGAGTATTATTGCACCAGATTAGGGATCGAGTTTCCCTTTAGTGGATGGGTTTTCCCACTTTGATCAGAGTCGTGACCCAGTCCTGCTATTTTATGATACTGATGATACTGGTTACAGTGATACTTTACTCGTGTGGGTCGCTCCCCTCGAGTGCCACTCCGGAGTAGTCTTTAGACCGTGTTGGGTGCCGGTCAGATCGTGTTGGGTTCCGGTCATTTGGACAGTAGAGATTCTGAGTTCGTGAGATTGATGACAGAGCAGGCAGTACCGGATTGTATACCGGATCATCTGATTGGGTCCTGTTGGTAGATTCTTTCACCGATGCATCCGTAGTTACTCTTTCCGGCTTTGCATTTAGAGGCATAGTAGTGGTAGCTTTATTTTATCAGCGGTTATATTTCTAGCTTACCACCTCTCTTATTCTTTTTCTTTCCTCTGGTAGACTTGTGGGTACGTCGGGGTTTGAGGCTTTACCCATAGGGGGAGGCTACTGGTTTTACTAGTGGTTCTCACCCCCATTGTTGTTTTTCCCCTTTCCTCCCTTTGTTTTGCAGTGTCTGCTGCGTGAGTTGCGAATCTTCGGTTGACGGTTCGAGGTGAGGGAGTCACGAGATAGATCCCTACCAGTGTCAATTTCTACAGTGGGATAGATGTACCAACCCGGATTATGGGTTTCACTGTACACAGTTGTATTTTATTATTTTAGTTATCTCCCTTTTTGGATTTGTAGATGATGTATAGGTGGCTTTACTTGTATTACAGTTTCGGTGGACCGGATTATTGTATCTTTATTTTTGGGAGATGGATATTGTACTTTTATTTTCGGTTGTACAGTGATTCAGGTTTTATTACAGCAGTTTTTCTTCAGCTCTGATATCTGTTTAGTTATTAGATGGTACTTTGCAGGTTGGACGCTTCGCCTATGCGGGGTTTTGCATAGGTGGCGGATCTGTTGGCGAGCCCGGGTCGCAGTTACGACCCCCGGGGCGTGACAGATTAGAGTGATATCAGAGCCTAGGATGTAGGTCATATTGGACATAGAAACCCTAGGCTTGTGGTTGGATATTAGGATGACTACGTGAGAGTCGTGACATGTAGCGAGAGTCCTGATTGAGTTTTGTACCTCTCCCAAGGGACGGGACGAGTGATTGGCATGTTTATTCTCCTAAGCGATTATGTTGGCTGCAGACAACATAATGTTATGGAATGGGTGACATGTCTTAGACTTTCGCTGGATTGGGTCGAGTGCTTGTTGTGTGTTCTGTTGTGCGGTTTGTCGCAGTGAGCGGTGTCTCCCTGACGCAGATTCTGATCCGGGTGCTCCCCATTGCAGCTTGTGGGCCAGGATAGGCAGTTTCGGGCCGGATATCCAGATTGAGGTCAGAGAGCTCCGGACCCAGATGACAGGATTGATAGTGGCACATCAGCGCTGGAGAGAGTAGCTGGATAGGATGAAACAGTTGTTGGAGCAGTGGGCATCTCCGACAGTGCTTTCCGTCGAGACTAACCCCTTCGTAGTATCCCTGGTGGCGACGATCTCAGTGGCGCCGGTTGAGCGAACAGCCCCCTCGGTGTCGACTTTTAGTGCGGAGGCACCGAGGCAGGGTGGATAGCTGATAGCTGATGAGCAGTGGGACATCATTGATCGACTGAGACAGCTTTGGCTGTTAGACCTGTTCCGACTCGTAGGATTGAGTAGGAGCCTTCGGAGGCAGAGTTGGGGTTGGTGGTGATGTACAGACTATTTGAGAGCCTTTTATGCCAGAGGGTTCATGCAGTTGATGAACTACACGCTCCACGTTAAGAGGGACGAGGCGCATGGGATGTGTGTGTTGGGTTAGGATTGTGCCAGGATACCTTGTTGGCTCGTTCGGTCCCTTTGACTTCAGATTTTGGATGCCCCGATGGAGCATAGCGTTGTAGTTCCTTTGGACAGATGGAGGCACTCGGTGCCAGTTGATGGAGGGCAGACTAGTAGGCAGAGGCCTTCTCGATTTCTTTTCAGAGTCGTGGACTTCTGAGGTGCCAGGGGTTGGGTGGACCCCGACGGCAGCATCGGCATCAGTATCAGAGTAGCGCAGCGGAGGCATGATGGGCTGCGATCATTGCCGCAGTATGAGTGGAGGCAGAGATGGTGCTTTCTTTGGGGATAGTCAGGATACTCTCAGGCTGATTGAGCGACGACCACTAGCGCTGGCAGTTGAGTTTGGGCAACCGAGTTGGAGAGCGTCCCATCAGTGGGATGTGTTGTTGCAGGCATGATTTCCTTTACAGCTATCTGAGTTAGGATGAGGTGCATCCCTGCATGGGCTAAAGGTAGAGTTGCTACCACGTGCGCTTGAGGTATAGATCCTTGATTAGGATGTGCACGTGAAGGAGGCTTGTGGAATATGTCCAATGCAGTTAGACCGAGGGTTATACCCGTTGAATAGCCGGTCTTATGGCAACTCAGGATTTTCAACTCGGTGTATTGGATTGGTCGGTGTGGCATCCTACAATTTTTGATTGTGGTGAGAGTACTGTGAACTTCTGCGAGCTGGACAGGAGGAGTTTGTTTACAGGGATTGGAAGATTGCACTAGTTGCAGCGACAGCGTGTCAACAAGAGTCAGGCAGATGATGAGCCAAGGATGCATTGCCCATTTAGTGACTGTGATAGAGGTGCCTACGGCGGCCCCGAGACGCAAGGGTGTTCTTAGTGCCCGCGAGTTCTCGGTGTTACGGAATTTAAGTTGGCGTATTTCGTGAATTCGGTTAAGTCTTGAAGATCGAAGGTAAAGAAGGTTGGATCATATAACTCAATCTCAAGAAAGAAGAATTCAAAAGGATCAGGTATGTTGAACTTAATATCTTTGGTGATCCGAATACTTCTTATAGTGTAGAAACACTTGGATGAACTTTTAATTGCATAATTATCAAAAACCTGGACATGGGACATGTTCAGGATCCGGATCAGGCTTTGCAATCCGGATCCCGAAGGTGGTTCGTTCATACATCAGTTCAATCCGGATCGTAGCTTCCCTTGATCCGGATCCCGAACACTGGGTTTACCATTTTATTTGAGCGATCCGGATCAGGCTACTGCAATCCGGATCCCGAACATTGATGTTTGGTGAACTGTATGAACGATCCGGATCAAGCACTTCGATCCGGATCCCGAACCTTCGTTTTTCTGGAATCTGTTTTTCTCGCTACTGCAATCCGGATCGCCGATCTCCGATCCGGATCGTCGTCATGTAAAATTCCAGAAAAAGATAGTTTTTGATCCTTATCTTCTTCCAAGGGTTTCTAACCTATAAATAGACCCTATGATTCTTTTTCTAGGGCTAATCCACATAATCGAAAAAGTAGTCGTCATCTTTTATACGACCTAAGATCCACATATAGAGAAGAAAGGAAATCATAGATTCTATCTTATGTTTCTTCATCTATATTGATTGATTTGATTCTAGGTTTTCATACTCACATTTTGAGTAGAATCAAATCAATGAATACTTAGATGGTATTTCCGATCTATTTCTAATCTAAGTATTCGGCGGATCATCACCACCCAAAAACAACGATTTACCCCAAAATCGGTGCGTGGACTCGCGTGGCCTTGTGGATTCAAGGTGCTACCGCTCTCGTGGATTCGGAGCGAGGTACGTTCGTGGATTCGAAGCGTGCTACTGGGTGAAGACCGTGGATTCGGTCGGACGTCATGGACTCGACGTTGGACGCTGTGGATTCGGCGTTGGACGCACATCGTGGATTCGAGAAGCGTCGTGGAGCGAGCGGAGAAGATCAACTAGGAGCGTATGGAAAAGGTTGAGTCATCTGTGAGTACGGTATATCACCTTGTACGTGTTTAATTCTAGTGGATTTCACCGTGTTATCGGTCTCGTGGTTTTTTACTCCGGTTTGGAGTTTTCCACGTAAAAATCTCTGCGTGTTATTTATTTTTTCCGCATTGGGTTTTATATCGCAAAGATTTTTGAGTGTTTATTGTTTACACCTATTCACCCCCCTCTAGGTGTTTTTTCCCCTATTTAGATCCAATTATACATAACCCAACAAGTGGTATCGGAGCGGGAATAGGATTGTAAACAATGGTTGAAGGTGGAAACATCAACATACCTCCGTTCTTCGATGGAACAAATTATGCGTACTGGAAAGTACGGATGAAAGCCTTTTTAATTTCCATCGACGAACGGGTGTGGCAATCAATTGAATTAGGATGGTCTAATCCAACTGAATTTATTGGTGATGTTCGCACCATCAAACCTAGGTCGAAATGGACTAAGGAAGAGATTGATTTTTCTTCTTACAATGGCAAGGGAATTAATGCTTTATTTAATGCCTTATCACAAACAGAGTTCTCTCGCGTCTCGGCATGTGAGACTGCGAAAGAAATCTGGGATGTTCTTCAAGTTACGCATGAGGGAACTAACCTTGTGAAGATTCAGAAACTGCAAATGCTTACGAGCAAGTTTGACTCTATTTTCATGGCAGAAAATGAATCTTTCACAGACTATTACACACGATTGCAAGACATCGTAAACTCATGTGCTAACTTGGGAGAGAAGATTCCAGAATTTAAAATTGTAAGAAAAATATTAAGAACTCTTCCTGAAAGATTTCGTTCCAAGGTTACAGCCATTGAAACTATTAAACACCCGGACGAAATCCGTGTAGAAGAATTAGTTGGTTCTTTACAAACTTATGAAATGACATTTCCTACTAACTATTCTTCGGAAAAGGCATCCTCTTCTAAGTCTTCAGGTTATGCTTTGAAAACAACAAAAGAAGAAGATGGGGATTCATCCTCCTCAGGCGATGACGAGAACCTATCTATGGAGGACTTTGAGAAGCAGCTCGCTCTCTTGACAAGGAAGTTTCGCCGAAATTTTCGAAGGGGTAATTCAAGCAAAACTCCATCCTTCGGAAAGTGGAAGAAAGGCAAGGGTTCTTCAAGTTACAAGTCAAGAAAGTAAGAGGGTTTTTCTAAGGATAAGAAAAGCACAGAAGGACAAGTCCAATGCTTCAAGTGCCGAGGGTACGGCCATATCTCAACGGAATGTCCAAATAAGAATCCGTCCAAGAAGAAGGCGATGCAAGCCGTCACTTGGGATGACACCTCATCATCAAATGAGTCATCGTCAAGTGATGAAGAAGACAACGCAACAGCGTTCCACGCGTCCACATCTTCACCCTTCATGTGCTTAATGGCAAGTACATCCGAGTCATTGTCCAACTCCACTGTTGAAAAGAATGCAACGGACAATGAATCGGATGATTCGGAAGGTGAAGATTTTGCTCTAGCCTACCACAGACTTTTAAGGGATTCAAAGAAACTGGCTAAGCAAAACAAGGGGTTGAGAGGGAGATTGCAGGATCTCGAAGAAGAAGTAAAAAGGGTAACTTCTCTCTCGACCGATCTTGAAGTGGAAAGGGATAATCTGATAAAAACAAATGTTTCCCTTCAAGAGTCCAATGAGCAACTCGAGAAGAATTATATAGATATGGTGAACAAAGCAAATTTGTCACGCCCCGGGGTCGAAACTGCGACCCGGGCTCGCCAACAGATCCGCCACCTATGCCAAAACCGCATAGGCGAAGCGTCCTACCTGCAAAAAGAGCTACCGCTAACAGATATCAGAGCTAAAAGATAAAACTGCTATAGAAATAAAATCAACTACTGTACAACTGAAAATAAAACAACAAGGTCCATCTCCCAAAAATGATAATCATACAATAACCTCGAGTACAAACTCATAGCTCAACAGGGAGATATCTCAAATAAAACATCAGTGTACAAGCTCTCAATACATCATATCCTCACTACATCAGTCTCTCAAAAGAGGAAATAAATACCAATCTACCAACTATACTGAAGGTCTCCTCAAAAGGGGGTACCGCTACTCTCCAAAGATGGGTCTGGATCTAGCTCGCTACTCCCTCACCACGCACAGCAACCACAGAACGGCAACACCCGCCAAGACTCTGCAAAACAAAGAGGAGAAAGGACAAAAGGGGGAAAACCCCCAACGGGCGTGAGAACTTCGCAATAAGGGAGTTCTCAGTGGGTATCGCCACAAGGCCCGACGATCTGCCCACCAAGACTACTAGAGGCAAAAGATAACCTGATGCAGTAAAACTGAAAGAAGAAGCTGGAAACACTCTACAGCTACCATGCCTCTAACCAAATGCTCAAATGGGGCAACTCTGATGAAGATATGCAACACTCGCACACGAGATGCTCAATCGACCCAATCGAGCTGACTGCCGCATCGGGTCCAGTCAAACCTGCGCCCACCTACAACCACCTCCCGCTGACGGGCAGGAATTACGTAGGGCGTCCAAACGGACTGACTCGCTATCGAGTAGTGGCTCATGCAGGCTATAGTCAAATCCATGCCCTCTCTCTCTCAGAACGGAAAGACTCAAGATGCTCAACCTCTCACACAATGGTCAAAGAACTCACAACGACCACGGGACCACCGTCAAACCCCGAACGGTTCCCAACAATACTAGCACTGGTCTAAACACAGCTACTAGACTCCACTCGGTCCCCCAGGCACGA
The DNA here is from genome assembly GCA_029204045.2 of Tillandsia leiboldiana. Taxonomy (NCBI): domain Eukaryota; kingdom Viridiplantae; phylum Streptophyta; class Magnoliopsida; order Poales; family Bromeliaceae; genus Tillandsia; species Tillandsia leiboldiana. The sequence continues at coordinate 33,519,415 of CM055068.1, read as the reverse complement.
GTGTAACAAAAAGTATCTGACTGAATAAACCCAGTCGATAGACCAGTAATCACTGGTACTGCCTGCTCTGCCGCGACGGGTATGCCAGCCTACGCATAACACCGAAGCAAAGGAGTCCCAAGGACTCAAAACCCAGCATGGTGCCCGGCGCTCTGCACCGTGGAAAGCCTACTCCGGAGTGGCACTCGAGGGGAGCGACCCACACGAGTAAAGTATCACTGTATCAAGCATCACTGTATCGAGTATCTCTGTAACCTCTGTCTCATAATAGCAGGACTGGATCAAGACTATGATCAAAGTGGGAAACTCCGTCCACTAACAAAACCCCGATCTGATGCAATAATACTCAAAAAGTGGGAAACACCATCCACTAGAACAAATCTGATACCCAATCTGATGCAATAGTCAACATCCGGTCAACCGCCCAAAGTCCGCGGTCACCGCAATAACCCACAACCCACAATTGGGTAAATTAATCAAGATCCGGTCAACCGCCTACTGTCCGCGGTTGCCGCAATAACCCACAATCCAACATCAAGCACACCCTGTCTCTGACCCTAAGGTCCCAGCTACACTATCCCAAACCTCTGCTCGAACCCAAGCAACATGACTCAAAAGTCTAAATAAAAAGGAGAAAGAAAGCAATCATGGTTTCTCCTAAGTCAAATTCCAATATGTAGTGCAGCAGTAAAAGATGGCCTAACTATATGTTCATACACATATGTCCATACAAGCATGCATTTGTCCTTAAGAAGGATAAAGAAAATAAACCTCATGCCAGAATTAGCAATGACCATACCTGTCCATGATTTTCGATCCATAATCACTCCTTGGAGTAGAACCTGCACATAACTACATAATCCTATCCCAATGCATAAACCAGCCTCATAAAAGGTTATGTGCTAATATGGCATGATAATTAATCCTGATATGGTAACCTTGCCTTAGGTGGGCTTCCACTAATCACCAACATGAATATTTGATTATACCATTGTCATACTGTGAGAAATTCACTTGCGATTTCCATAGAATCCTCACTGTTCAACTTACCGACCAATTTCAGTTATTGTACCGTACACCTGCATGCAATGCTAACATATAACAATATAGAGAACCGTCCACCGGTTCCGGGAATAAGGCACCCACCTGAAAAGCTGACTGTCCGAAGCCCAACAGCTGAAAACACCAGATAACTCTAATCCCTTGCTCCAATAAGTTCAGCACACCCGTAACCCTCCTGGCACAATACAAAGCTCACTAATTACACTTAGGCTCTCAATTATTGCTCTTATAACCACATACAACCTCGGATTCAAAACTGTTAAATTATCACCTGCAGAAAGTGCCCAGGAAATTCCAAGAAAAATATCACAGTGATCCTCGCGTCGATAGCTTCGCAACGGTACCTTGCACGCCCAAATCGGAGTTCGGTAAGCCAAGATAAAAATTCGGCAAGGGGGTACACTCATACAAAAATCTGTATTAAAACTGTACACTGTTCACTGAGAAACAGTAATTTTCACCTCTGATGAAATCTCAGAAAAATCCAAGAAAAATACGAGCGCGTTCCTTGCGATCTGTAGATGAAAAAGTTGTATAAGCTCGTTTCCGGCTAACGCTTGTGCGCAAAGATATGGCTAAAACACCTTGATGCTGTCCCACAAAGCCAAACAGAAAATGGGTCACAGTGTTGCCTCGGGATCCGTGCCAAAAACTCGCAACGGGAAAACGCGATCAATACGAAAGATGAAGCCCTACCTCTTAGGAGTCTGTCGGCACAAGAATCACAGAAAAAGGAGCTCGGGGTAGCCCAGGGGAGCCAAAACACTGTCGCTGCGCCGAAGAAGAACACAAGAAAGCAACATCGCGCCGCACCGTAAAATGGGGAACCTCGGGATTCGTGCCTCCTAAAATCCTAGAACTTGGCAGGAAGATCAAGCACTTATAGGTGAAAAACTTTGCTTAAGGGAGCTCGGGCAGAGAGTGAGAGGGTTGAGAGAAAAAGGCAAAGAAAGGGGGCTCGGGTTGCCTTTAAATAGGCTGAAGAAAACAATTGGGGAAATACCCAATGTGTCCCCACTTCCGGGCGCTGGGAAATTTCGGGCTGCTACAGTAATGGGCCCGGCCCATTACTGTGCAAGCCCGAAACCACACGGGCCCGCCACGTAGCCCAACACTGTGCGCCCCCGGCCCCGCTGCGCCCGGCGCACCCGCGCCCGCCAGTGGCGTCGCGCCACGTGGCCCCGGCAGTCCGTGCACCGCGCACAGTCGCCGCCTGCACCGCGCCCGTACGGCCACCTGCCCGCCGTACGGCCACCTGCCCCCGGTCAACCACTCCACAGCCTGCGTGGACCGGGAGCACAACACCGGACCAGTAACCGCATGCCACGTGTCCACCCGGTCCACCGTGCACCCGGGCCCAAATTCAGTGGACCGCGCCTGCTGCACCGGCCAACCGAGAGCGCCACGTGGCCCGCCCCCGGTGCACGACCTCCGCGGTGGACCGCGCGCCTGCCCGCGCCCCTGAGCGCCTGCCCGCGGCCGCGCGCCGCCTGCCCGAGCGCCTTCCGCCGCCTTCCGCCGCTGCCCGCCGCCGCCAGCCGCCGACGGGATCGCCGGAAGTACTGTTCCGGCATGAACAGTAACCGCCAACCCAAAAACATCAAGCAAATAGCCCATCTTGACCGTTTTCGCGCGCTGATTCCAAAAACGGTGTCCATTTTGCCAAATTCCAAACCTATTATTTGCCGGAGGCTCCCGCAAACCCCAAAAACTGCCAAAACTTCCGGGAGCCCGCTTTTGGGCATCCGGACTCAGAATTAACAAACAAAAAGCCATTTCCAAGCGTTTTTCCGCACTGAACCCAAATCCACCCTCTGTTTGGCCAAAATCCTTTCCTAAAATTCGGCAAAAGCAGCCGAAGGCCAATACATCCAACCAAAGCTCACAGGGTCCATCTCTTGTGTCCAAATAGGCGCGCGAACACCGCCGACAAGCCACGTAGGCTTCCAGAAGCTGCTGGTCACACTGAAGAAGCCCAGCAAAGGTCTGGGTCACCACATCCTCCCCCACTAAAAGAAAGTTTTGTCCCCGAAACTAAGGCAACTCCCAGGGAGTCTCAAAAACCAGGGGTCAAAATTCAACACCGCCGTCTCCAGCTCCCCAGTCACCAATCACTCCCCGTGATTACTCCTCAGCAACAACAACAGCAACAACCAGTACGGCATAGCCCGATTGCGCAATTCCCTCACCTCACGAGTCGGAATTCGCAACGGGCGTCCCTCGTACTCCAAACTCTCACAGACCCCAAAAGGAACGAGTCAATCACGGGTGAGGGGTCCAAAACATAACACTCTTGAGCTGAGACGCAGAAAAACCTCCAAACACCAACAAAAGACTGGGGGAAAGGAACGAACAGCCTGAGTAACACGCTCTAAAATCACTCCCAAGAGCCAGCTCAACCAAGCGACCCGAAACACTACCACACAAACACCTGCACAGAAAAGGGGCCCAAACAAGCAGGGGTTCACACTCAGTCGCCCTCAAAACTCAACCACCTAAGTGGATTGCTCAGCCGCAGCCTCTCATCAAAAGGGATCCTCTGGGACACAAACCCAAACTCTGTACATCAGAATGGCCCCACACAGCGCCAGCTATGGAACCGTCAAACTCGACTCCCAAATAGCTCTTCTGCTCCAGGCATCCGCCACCACAGTGGCTCTGTCGGGGTGATACTGGATGCTCACAAAATCCAATGGTGGCTCTACAGCCACTACGGGAGGTATCACAATAACTCGCAATCCATCTCCCACCACTGACTAGGTTAGAATCGACGCTGGTACCAATCTCATCACCCGGTCATCAAGTTCTGCTGGCACTATCCGGTCCAAAACTCCTCACCCCAACAATGACCGTCGATCTCGGCCAGCCTTATAAAGCATCCACTTTGGCCGAATTTCCACCGCCGCCCCTTCGGCTAGAAGAAGTAGTCCAGGAAGATATGCTCTCGAAGCTAAAACTTGTACCACAACGACTAGGCATAAAGCTTCATCCCCACAGACTTGTCACATCGACTACAAATGCTGCACAAGCTCTAAACCACTCAGGGAGGGGGTAAAACCAAAATATCCCAGGAGAACGCCGCTATCAAACCGTTCAAGCCCAACAGAAACACAGAATTCCTCAATCTAGAGGCAACAGGGCATTAGTCAATCCATTGGCTTCACTGTACTCATATATCCCTACGTGTCCTGAACACCAACTAGACAATGCCCTCAGCTGAAATTCCAAATTGGCGCAGGCATCACACAATAACTGCCGGAATAAAGCTCCTTCAAAAGGTTCTAAATAATACCTGGACTTGCCTGGACTCCAATCCCAAAGGGCTCTCACCGTCGTGTATCAACGACGTGGCACTAGGTCAAACAGACCCTCTATCCATCAAATCCACGCACCTAAGAAATCAACTCTCGTAGCTCTAAAGGCGGTATCCAATGAGGGGCTAATGAAGTTGGCGCGGTTTCAAGAATCACGTCAATCGCAATCTTAATCTTCCTTTCTGGCGGCCTAATCATCGGCTTAGGTGGACTTACACCTGGGATTTCATGGACAATAGGGACATCCTTAAGTCCCGCTGCCGCCGTAGGCACCTCTCACACGGACGCTGCAACCTGTGTGCTCAAAAAGTCTCAACAAACAAAATGCCTTCCATTATCCGCCTCGCAAAAAGTCAAAGTCCTTTCTCTCAGCAGTCAAACATCCTGTGGCACTATGCCAACCGATCCCAAGCACTGGGTCATAACACTGAGCTGCCGTAGAAACCAATAAGTCTGCCGGCATAACTTACGGCCTCTGCTGCACTGGACAAGCCTCCTCCACTTGCACAATGCCAACAGTAACCTGTACCTCAAGTGCAAGTGGTAACGACTCTACCGCTAGCCCATGCAGGAACGCAACATGTCCTAACTCCGACTGCTGTGAAGAAATCACACCTGCGACAACTCAATCCACTACCGTGGCGCCCTCCAACCGGGCGGCACAGATTCATCCGCTCGATGCAAGTGGTCGTCGCTCAGCCTGCCAAAATATCAAGACCAATCACAAAGGGAGCACGACCTCTGTCCATGCTCACACTGAGATGCCGAACGTGGTCTCTCGCAAACAACCAATCCACGCTACCGCTGCGCCACTCTGATGAAAGGGTTGTTGCTGTCATCGGGGTCCACCCAACCCCTGACGTCTCAGAAATCCACCTGGGTATCATCGTCATACGACCAAGCACAATTGATTCATGCGATTCCTTATACAATTATCCTTACTAAGCTCACCCCTCAATCCCAAATAATACATTCAAAATATGCAAATGATAATTCACAAAGGGTAGAATTCCCTTGGGTAAGCTTTGCATTAACCATCCACAAGGATATCCACCACCCAGGAAAGCAAAACAAAAATGCCTCTGCCTGCCGACCTGTCCTCCATCACCTAGCGCCAAGCGCCTCCCTCCAGAACTCGCCTCTAGCGGCAGATCCCCGTCCAAGGAACTGCAGTGTCCAGCTCCAAACACAATGCCTACCCCGACGAGGCATCCACAGTCCAAAACCCAAACAGGAGGGACCGAAAAGAAACTAAGGAGTATCCTGGCGCAATCCACTCCCAATCTCACTTATCCTATGTGCCTCGTCCCTCGAAACCTGGAGCGCCAGTTCAACAACTGCAAAAACTCTCTAGCACAGGGAGGCTCTCAATTGATCACTCCATCACCCCCAACCACAACTCTGCCTCCAAAGGCTCCGAGCTCAATCTTACGAGTCGGGGTGGTTCATCTGCCAAGTCTGGCTCACTCAATCGAACATGCCCCACAGCTCCTATGCTGTCAACCATCCACCCTACCTCAGTGCCTTGGCATTAAACATTGGCACGGAGGGGGCCACACGCTCTATTGGCACTACAGAAATCCCTGCTGCTGAGGATACTACATCCTGGCGGTCTCAGAAGAAAAGTACTGTCAGGCCGCCCACTGCTCTGACAACTGCGTCACCAAACTAGCTGCTCACTCTGCCGCTGATATGCCTCTGACAATCCTGTCATCTGGGTCCGGAGTTCTCTGACCTCAATCCTGGGTATCCGGCCCAAAACCAAACCGCTCAAGCTCAACTGCCATGACAGGATGCACAAGGGTCCCAAACCCAGCGTCGGGGAGACACCGCTCGCCACGACGAAACCACAAATCAGCACACAACAACGCTCGACCCAATCCCGCGAAAGTCTAGAGCATGTCACCCATTCCATAGCGTTATGTTGTCTGCAGCCAACATAACTACTTAGGAGAATAAACATGCCAATCACTCATCCCGTCCCTCGGGAGAGGTGTAAAACTCAATCAGGACTCTCGCTACAAATCACGACTCTCACGAAGTCATCCTAGGGTCCAACCACAAGCCTAGGGTTTCTAAGTCCACCATGACCTACAACCTAGGCTCTGATACCACCTAATCTGTCACGCCCCGGGGTCGAAACTGCGACCCGGGCTCGCCAACAGATCCGCCACCTATGCCAAATCCGCATAGGCGAAGCGTCCTACCTGCAAAAAGAGCTACCGCTAACAGATATCAGAGCTAAAAGATAAACTGCTATAGAAATAAAATCAACTACTGTACAACTGAAAATAAAACAACAAGGTCCATCTCCCAAAAATGATAATCATACAATAACCTCGAGTACAAACTCATAGCTCAACAGGGAGATATCTCAAATAAAACATCAGTGTACAAGCTCTCAATACATCATATCCTCACTACAACAGTCTCTCAAAAGAGGAAATAAATACCAATCTACCCACTATACTGAAGGTCTCCTCAAAAGGGGGTACCGCTACTCTCCAAAGATGGGTCTGGATCTAGCTCGCTACTCCCTCACCACGCACAGCAACCACAGAACGGCAACACCCGCCAAGACTCTGCAAAACAAAGAGGAGAAAGGACAAAAGGGGGAAAACCCCCAACGGGCGTGAGAACTTCGCAATAAGGGAGTTCTCAGTGGGTATCGCCACAAGGCCCGACGATCTGCCCACCAAGACTACTAGAGGCAAAAGATAACCTGATGCAGTAAAACTGAAAGAAGAAGCTGGAAACACTCTACAGCTACCATGCCTCTAACCAAATGCTCAAATGGGGCAACTCTGATGAAGATATGCAACACTCGCACACGAGATGCTCAATCGACCCAATCGAGCTGACTGCCGCATCGGGTCCAGTCAAACCTGCGCCCACCTACAACCACCTCCCGCTGACGGGCAGGAATTACGTAGGGCGTCCAAACGGACTGACTCGCTATCGAGTAGTGGCTCATGCAGGCTATAGTCAAATCCATGCCCTCTCTCTCTCAGAACGGAAAGACTCAAGATGCTCAACCTCTCACACAATGGTCAAAGAACTCACAACGACCACGGGACCACCGTCAAACCCCGAACGGTTCCCAACAATACTAGCACTGGTCTAAACACAGCTACTAGACTCCACTCGGTCCCCCAGGCACGAGTGTAACAAAAAGTATCTGACTGAATAAACCCAATCGATAGACCAGTAATCACTGGTACTGCCTGCTCTGCCGCGACGGGTATGCCAGCCTACGCATAACACCGAAGCAAAGGTGTCCCAAGGACTCAAAACCCAGCATGGTGCCCGGCGCTCTGCATCGTGGAAAGCCTACTCCGGAGTGGCACTCGAGGGGAGCGACCCACACGAGTAAAGTATCACTGTATCAAGCATCACTGTATCGAGTATCTCTGTAACCTCTGTCTCATAATAGCAGGACTGGATCAAGACTATGATCAAAGTGGGAAACTCCGTCCACTAACAAAACCCCGATCTGATGCAATAATACTCAAAAAGTGGGAAACACCATCCACTAGAACAAATCTGATACCCAATCTGATGCAATAGTCAACATCCGGTCAACCGCCCAAAGTCCGCGGTCACCGCAATAACCCATAACCCACAATTGGGTAAATTAATCAAGATCCGGTCAACCGCCTACTGTCCGCGGTTGCCGCAATAACCCACAATCCAACATCAAGCACACCCTGTCTCTGACCCTAAGGTCCCAGCTACACTATCCCAAACCTCTGCTCGAACCCGAGCAACATGACTCAAAAGTCTAAATAAAAAGGAGAAAGAAAGCAATGATGGTTTCTCCTAAGTCAAATTCCAATATGTAGTGCAGCAGTAAAAGATGGCCTAACTATATGTTCATACACATATGTCCATACAAGCATGCATTTGTCCTTAAGAAGGATAAAGAAAATAAACCTCATGCCAGAATTAGCAATGACCATACCTGTCCATGATTTTCGATCCATAATCACTCCTTGGAGTAGAACCTGCACATAACTACATAATCCTATCCCAATGCATAAACCAGCCTCATAAAAGGTTATGTGCTAATATGGCATGATAATTAATCCAGATATGGTAACCTTGCCTTAGGTGGGCTTCCACTAATCACCAACATGAATATTTGATCATACCATTGTCATACTAGGAGAAATTCACTTGCGATTTCCATAGAATCCTCACTGTTCAACTTACCGACCAATTTCAGTTATTGTACCGTACACCTGCATGCAATGCTAACATATAACAATATAGAGAACCGTCCACCGGTTCCGGGAATAAGGCACCCACCTGAAAAGCTGACTGTCCAAAGCCCAACAGCTGAAAACACCAGATAACTCTAATCCCTTGCTCCAATAAGTTCAGCACACCCGTAACCCTCCTGGCACAATACAAAGCTCACTAATTACACTTAGGCTCTCAATTATTGCTCTTATAACCACATACAACCTCGGATTCAAAACTGTTAAATTATCACCTGCAGAAAGTGCCCAGGAAATTCCAAGAAAAATATCACAGTGATCCTCGCGTCGATAGCTTCGCAACGGTACCTTGCACGCCCAAATCGGAGTTCGGTAAGCCAAGATAAAAATTCGGCAAGGGGGTACACTCATACAAAAATCTGTATTAAAACTGTACACTGTTCACTGAGAAAACAGTAATTTTCACCTCTGATGAAATCTCAGAAAAATCCAAGAAAAATACGAGCGCGTTCCTTGCGATCTGTAGATGAAAAAGTTGTATAAGCTCGTTTCCGGCTGACGCTTGTGCGCAAAGATATGGCCAAAACACCTTGATGCTGTCCCACAAAGCCAAACAGAAAATGGGTCACAGTGTTGCCTCGGGATCCGTGCCAAAAACTCGCAACGGGAAAACACGATCAATACGAAAGATGAAGCCCTCCCTCTTAGGAGTCTGCCGGCGCAAGAATCACAGCAAAATGATCTCGGGGTAGCCCAGGGGAGCTAAAACACTGTCGCTGCGCCGAAGAAGAACCCAGGAATGCAACGTCGCGCCGCACCGTAAAATGGGGAACCTCGGGATTCGTGCCTTCAAAAATCCTAGAACTTGGCAGGAAGATCAAGGGTGAAGAGGTGAACAACTTAGCTTGAGGGGGCTCGGGCAGAAAGTGAAAGGGTTGAGAGAAAGAAAGCAAAGAAGGGGGGGCTCGGGTTGGTATATATAGTGCTGGAGAAACAAATGGGAAAATTCCCATTCTGTCCGGGATTTCGGGCGCCCGGAAATTTCCGGGCGCGCACAGTGCGGCCCGGCCCACAACTTTCGGGCGCGCACAGTGCGGCCCGGTCCACCACACAGCCCAGTCCACACTCCCCCGGGGCCCCCACTGCACCCGGTGCACCTGCGCCCGCGAATGGCGACGCGACACGTGGCCCGGCAACCCGTGCACCACGCACGTCGCGCCGTGGACCGCGCACGTCGCGGCTGACCCGGGCCGTACGGCCACCTGCCCCGGGCGTACGGCACCTGCCCCGGCCAACGACTCCACAGGTTGTGTGGACCGGGAGCACAACACCGAACCAATCACCTCTCGCCACGTGTCCACCCGGTCTACCGTGCACCCGGACCAAAATTCAGTGGACCGCGCCTGCTGAACCGGCCAACCGGAGAGCGCCACGTGGCCCGCCCCCGGTGCACGACCTCCGCGGTGGACCGCGCGCCTGCCCGCGCCCCTGTGCGCCTGCCCGCGGCCGCGCGCCGCCTGCCCGAGCGCCTTCCGCCGCCTTCCGCCGCTGCCCGCCGCCGCCAGCCGCCGCCGGTGATCGCCGGAAGTACTGTTCCGGCATGAGCAGTAACCGCCAACCCAAAAACATCAAGCAAATAGCCCATCTTGACCGTTTTCGCGCGCTGATTCCAAAAACGGTGTCCATTTTGCCAAATTCCAAACCTATAATTTGCCGGAGGCTCCCGCAAACCCCAAAAACTGCCAAAACTTCCGGGAGCCCGCTTTTGGGCATCCGGACTCAGAATTAAACAAACAAAAAGCCATTTCCAAGCGTTTTTCCGCACTGAACCCAAATCCACCCTCTGTTTGGCCAAAATCCTTTCCTAAAATTCGGCAAAAGCAGCCGAAGGCCAATACAGCCAACCAAAGCTCACAGGGTCCATCTCTTGTGTCCAAATAGGCGCGCGAACACCGCCGACAAGCCACGTAGGCTTCCAGAAGCTGCTGGTCACACTGAAGAAGCCCAGCAAAGGTCTGGGTCACCACATTTATATTGCACAATTAAAATGCTGAAACATAAAAGACTCTGAACTGTTAAAAACAGTAGTCATTCAATATTTATTACCTTTTGTTTATTTACTTATGTTGCATTATTCACCATAATTTCATTCATTCAAACCTCTTGTCGTGATAAGCATTTAGCAAAACCAAGATTGTAAGGAATTGATTATTAGATTGATATTGTAACTATATTCCCTTTTATGTCCAGATGCACATACTTAACAAGATGGCAGGAATAAGGCCGGACGAGGCCATCACAGCTGACTTCATCCGAAATGTCGCCTACGATTCTGCATCCGTACGACACTTTTTGGAAATAATAACTCCGGAAAGTATCAGCTGTAATAGATTTATAATTATTCCTATCAATAGTAATTGGCATTGGCATTTGCTTGTCATAGATTTGAAGGAATCCCATTTTGAGAGTTGGAATTCCTTGTGGAGTCATCGTTTGGCAAAGGATGCTGCAAACGTATTGGTATGTATATTACTTTTATATTTATTACATTGATATATGCATAGAAGATTGACTTCACTATTTCTCTTATGCAGGCGCGGTGGTTTGCAGCCTATTTTGAGTTTATCCTTGAACAACGCATCCGCCACCCAAATGTCATCTGGCAGCTTGATTGTCAGCAACAAGGTTCGGCTGAGGTTGATTGTGGCATGTACACATGCCTATTTGCTGAAAGAATTGTAAGAGGCGGCTCCCCCGATCTTTTGGTTTATGAAAAAGATCCCCCGTATTTCCGGGCGCACATGGTTAGCCAAATCTTACGAGATCCCTGTTGCGTGACTTCTAGTTCGATGCATACAAGTGTTCCGTAAAGATAATTATGTACAATAAATACTTTGGTTTAATTTCTATGTTGAGTTGTATTAATATGTTGTATATCCGATGAATATTGTATTGAGTCATATATACGATTCATTGTATTCCATTTTTGATCAGTTTGATTTTAGTTTAATGTTGAGTTGTATTGATTCGTAGTAGAGCAGATGAATATTGTATGAATTCAGTGTATCCCTGTTTTGATCAGTTTCAGTTTGATATTGTATTGTATCAATCTGTTGTAATTTTTATGAATATTGTATTGATTCCTTTTATTGATTCATTGTATCTTAGTTATGATCGGTTTGTGTTTTATGGTGAGTTGTAGTCATTCGCCGCAAATGTGATTATTTTTATGCTGATTACCTCACTAATTTAATTTTTTCATATATTTTACATTTTATAACTTTATTTTATATTAAATATAAATATTTTATTAAATTATAATTGTTTCAAAAGTATTAATTTTTAAATTTTAATCTATATACAATTCTTTTATATAATTGTGAAGATAAATTTACTCAGGTACTCAATACTGAGTACCGTTAGTGAGGAATCCAAGTGTGTGGTGTTTCTGGTTTTGAGGACCAGAAATGAGTACCGGTATTTTGGGTTTTGATGAACTTGAATGGGAAGCGGATGCGGCATTCAGTACCGGTCCTCATTAATTAGTACCGGTACATAATCTTTCGTTCCGGTACATAATATTCAGTACCGGTACATATTCCTTAGTTCCGGTACTCAAAAATGTACAAACCAAGTGCCTCACAAACAGATAGACTTACCCTTCGGTTGCTCATTCTGTACCGGTACTCAAGATTGCGTACCGGTACAGAGTGATCCGGTATTCTTCTAAGTTCCTCAAAACCCAAAAGTATTATTCATGGATTTATCCCTCAGTACCGGTACGCAACCTAGAGTACCGGTACTTAAGGGAGAAATCCATGAATACTACATTCGGGTTTTGAGGAACTTGGGTAAGTACCGGAACCATTTGTACCGGTACGCAATGATAAGTACCGGTACTAATTGACGATTGCAAGTGTGATGCTTTCGGGTTATGAGGAACTTGGATGTGTACCGAAACCATGTGTACCGGTACGGAATTATAAGTACCGGTACAGATTTAGCAACCCAAGTGTTAGACTATCTGTACCGGAACACAATATTTATGTATCGGTACACTTGTTCTTCTCACTCAGTCGCGTTACATGAAACTTCATCATACAATACCGGTACCGGAACTCATAAATTAGTACCGGTACTTCTTTGTTTAGTACCGGTACTAATTTATGAGAACCGGTACTTAGTGTTAAAATTTCAAACGATTTAAAAACTTGAAGAACTTTTAAATTTTTGGATTTAACAAATAGAAATATCTGTTAAGAGTAGATACTTGGAAAATTGTGTAGTAAGTTGCTTCTCTAAAACTGGTAATGACAAAAGGATACTCCAGAACAAATCAATATAACTGTTACAGCACCAAATAAAAAATATTCTAGAATAATTAATTTTAAATGTTGGAGAACACACTGAGGCAATTGCGGAACATTCATATACAACAAATCAGCTTCTCAGAATTACATCTCCAATTCAAATCCCGGAAACACAGTGCAGTCATCTTTTTAGATTTACAATTCCATTCCTTTACAACATACAAGTTACCATAGTACAGTCATACATCTTAGATTTGTACATGTGAATTAACCATATACCAATCACAATCAGCTTGGCTTATGACCCCCTTTTATACACATATTGCCACAATTATTATAACCCTAATGATTTACAGATTAGTTGCATTTAAATCTATTTATAATTCAAGCTACCCATATTTACATGCATCAATAATTCACTTGAAATATTAAATTTACAATACCCAAGCATTAACAGCATCAGAAAATAGAAGAACATGGGGGAAAACAAAACAGAGTAGCAGTTTCATAACCAACCAACCATATGTAATAAACAACATTCGCAACCCTCCACACCTCCCCCCCTCCCCACTCACTTGTAATCGCTCGTCAACATCATCAATATAAGAAGTAAACACCTTATCGGCCAAATACAGCATCACCTTGCATCAAAGGCCTGTGTTGATTGCAAGCAACCAAAATAGCCTTGAACCGGCTGAATGGAACCGCCATGAAACTCCTCTGTCATCATGCCAATAAAACAGCCATTAGGTTCTTAGTGACAAGTGACTGAAGCACAATACCAAACCTTACAAACTGTCACATGGCGTGAATGTTAGCAACAGCGATAACCAGATTATATCTAGATTAAAACCTCAAGGAAGGCTCCAGAATTGTTAATTTAAAAACAATAAAAATCCTGGAACAATAGCCATAATCTCCTACATTCACAAATTGTACCACCATGCTTCTCACCCTACTTACGTCATAACAGAAAGGAGAGAAGAAATTCAACAAATGGCAACAATACATCAGATTTAGTCTTCTGTACCAGAGCAACGCGGCTTAAATGGCATTGCCTAATTCAATGTGAAATGTATGATCATTGGGAAGTTACTCCCCCACCAATACATTTCCTGAATGCTAGTATAAATTTCAATATAATTTTAAATATGTTTACACCAATTTCTCTTTGCCTCTCATTCACAAAAAATCAACTAAAAATCAAATAGCCTAAGCTAGCACTACAATTTTCAGCTTAAGACGTTAGCCTAAAAGACACAAATGCTATTTTACATACCCTAACCTCATCATGTTCATTTTCAATACAGCTTACTCAACCTGATACGCTCCGCATAAATTACATGACCAAAATGAGAAACGCAAAACATAAGAAAATATTACTGGAACAAATTCATAGCCAAGCAGATGTGATAAAAATCTTTGCAAATGTAACTCTAAATATATCTTCAATAGAATAAAAAATACCTCATTGTTGATGTTAAATTGCAGTTTAAGTTGCTGAAGCTGTAATTTTTCTCGTTGCCATCGTCGGCCTAGAACTACAATCCCCACTAAAGCAGCAGCCACAAATACATACCAAAATGTGTTAGTCTCTTTTGCCTTACTATACTATTAGGCAAATTTCAGAGTGGAAACTAGGCATCATAGCAAACACTACAAACCCAATGCGGGAATTATTACGAAATTCATAAGCTTCTCCACATTTCTTGCGGGAATTATTAAGAAAATCAGAAGGTCATCTACATTCTAAAATGTCATTGCACATAAGTTGGTATAACTCATATACCATTTTCTTTTGCCAACACTCTTTAGTAATAAAATTCAAAGTGAAGCCATAGTACTGAATTATATAATAATATTGATATTAAAACCCATTCACTCCACAAGAAATGCCTAGTCAGATGGAACAACGATCTTCCTCCACGGGCTATTACTTTGACTAATAATATAACCCAATCGGTTAAGAAACAACTAACTAAATCGAAATGAAAAGCAAGAACAAGATGGCGTACCGGGTCACACATCGTCATGTCTGTCCTCAACATCATCATCATGTGATGTATGTCCATGCGAAGTACTTGTTCCAGTCGCTCCCGGAACTACATCATCATGCTTGCAGCCGATGATTTCAAACATCTTCTTTAATCCATCCTCAAGCTTCTTGAACCCTTGTTCCATTTTTTTCTCAACTGCTTGTACTTCCCGATGTAATGATTGTAGAGACACTCCCTCATCTGATCCAGTAGAGGCTTGATGTTGCACTTGACGAGGCGGTGCACTTGTAGTCGCATCACTTGTAGGATCTTTCACTTGCCCAAAGGTCCTTAGAGTTCCAATTGACTTGGCCAAAGTTATTCTATCAATAGCGCCCAAGCCATAGTCGTATGTGTCACATGTGACATCAACTCCGTGATCTTCCAACAGGCTAGTGATGAAGATCGGGTAAGGAAGAAGTTCACGGCTATTTGTTGCCTTAATTACATGCGTCATTTGTTCCCAAATAAGATAAGGAATATTGACACACTGTCACGCCCCGGGGTCGAAACTGCGACCCGGGCTCACTAACAGATCCGCCATCTGTACGGAAACTGCCGTACAGACGAAGCGTCTAACCTGCAGAAAGAATCAACTACAGAAATACAGATATCAGAGCTGAAAGTAAACTAGTAAGAACTGAAAACCAAACACTGTACAACTGAAGATAATACAATGTCCATCTCCCAAATACGATCTTATAAAAAGTCCTCTGATACAAAACTCAAAAGGGAGATATCTCCAATAAAATACATCAGTGTACAAGCTCTCGATACAAAGATAACCTCACTACACAGTCTCTCAAACTGTAAAATAAAGTACAACTCTATACCTCACAACAAAGGTCTCTCAACAGAGGAAAAAGAAGTAAACTAATCTACTGAAGCCCTCCTCTGAAGGGGGTACCGCTACACTCCAACGACGGGTAGGGAACTAGCTCGCGACTCCCTCGCCTCGGTCAGAAAGATCAGCAACTGGAGCAACAGGAACAGGAGAAGAAGTTCCTGGGGAAAAAGACACCACGACGGGTGTGAGAACTACTTCCCACAGTAGTTCTCAGTGGGTGCCGTCAACAAGCCCAACGGTCTGCCCACTAAGTCTACAAGAGGTAAAAGATAACAGTGCAGTGAAATCCGAACAAGAAAAGCTGGAGCTACTCTACAGCTACCATACCTCTATCTAGATACTCCAAAAAGTGGAACAGATGAAAGTAAAAGAGACCACTCGCACCCAAGGTGCTCAATAGACCCAATCGAACTGACTGCCCCATAGGGTCCAGTCAAGCCTGCGCCTGTCGACTAGGAACGCGCCTGCCCACTACCACACATCCCCATGAGGACGGGATTTACGTGGGGCGTCCTGCCCGACTAACTCACCCCTCACTCAAAACTGCCTCAACAGGCCCATCGTATCCACAGCGGCATCTCAGGGACGCGACTCTAACTGAGGAAAACGGCGCGGCATAGAGTATCACAAATTGGCATAAGCAGGCTATAGTCAAAAACCACGCTCACTCCCAGAACGGTGGGACTCAAAATCCCCAAATATCTCGCACAACAGTCGGAGTGCTCTCTACGACTCAGCTGATCAGCTCACACGGAACACGAGACACTAGCCTCTCCAACAGCTCGCAGCACAAGGCACACTGGCTGGAGGTACTCCACAGCCAGGAACGACCCACAACTCAAGCTAACAGTACTGGTCGGACAACACTCAACGACCTGGGATCACCGTTAACCCCAACGGTTCCCAACAACACTGGCTGGAAGATACTCGACGGCCCAGGACTACCGCCTGCTCAACAGCTCCCTCCCACGACAGCGCAACAGGGATACTAGACCTCCCGGGACTAACGTTTACCCAAACGGCTCCCGGCACAGATAAGCAACCCACTACAACTTCCAGACTCCACTCTGCTCCCAAGCACGAGTGCAAACGCATCCCACACTAAAAGAAAATCCCGACCTCTCAGCCCACTACCCGGGCGAGGATAACACTATGTCCAGGGATAGAAAAACAGTGTGGGTGTCTAAACATCAATAACCCTAGCCCAAGTGAGGGTTTTCTACTGGTCTGGTTACACATGCAACATATGACGGGGGTGCTAGGTCAAGTTCCAAGATAGCTGTATTAACAGACGATAAAAGGAATAACAATTCCTACAATCTAGCATGCTACACAAGAAGATAAACTATCATGCATAGTCCTACATCAATAGAATTAATGTACAGTCCATAAAACTTGGAGATAAGGCCACCCACCTCAATTTGCCACCAATTGCTCGTAGACACTTGCAATTGGCCTCCACGCGATCCGCACGCAAAACGATGTCTGCTGCCGGAGTCCGCACGCAAAACGGTGCACGATGCTGGAGTCCGCACGCAAAACGGTGCACGGTGCCAGGATCCGCACGCAAAACGGTGCACGGTGTCGGAGTCCGCATGCAAAACGATGCACGGTGCCAGAATCCGCACGCAAAACGGAGTCCGCACACAAAATGGTGCACAGTGCCGGAGTCCGCACGCAAAACGGTGCAGTAAAAACACAGTTCCCAACACAGATAAAAGCAAGAGGGTTAATTACAGTCGAAAAGAACGCTCCAAAAACTGTACAAAAATACAGAAAAACCAACACACGGGACCCACCCGTTTGCGCCGCCGTCGCCGAAACGCTCCGCCGGGCGACCTCGCACGCAAAACGAGGTCCACGACGCGCCGCCGCACCTCACGCAACCTCCTCCCTCACTCCCTCTCGCTCTCGGGTGCAGAAGAAAGAAAGAAAGGGAAAAAAATGGTGCTCGGGGGAGAAAGAAGAAGAAGAAAAGGAGGAGGAGAAAGGGATGGTCCACGGTGCACCGGTCCACGGTGCACCGGCCAATCGGGAGCCACCCCAGCCGGCTCACAAGGCCGGGGCGCGTGCACCGGGTCCACGGACGCGCCCCTGGTGCCACGCGGCACGCGGTAACGTGCCCGCCACACGGGCGCGTTACACCGCGCCCGCGGCAGGCGCGGGACACGCGCGCGCCACACAGGCGCGTGCCCCCGCGCCCGCGCGGCAGCCAACGGGGGCCCGCCACGTGGCGGCCCCCGCGCGACTCGCGCCGAAGGCGCGTCTGCCCCTGTCGCGTCCGTACGCCCTCGAGCAGCGCGCCGCACCGCCTTGATCTCCGTGCCGCCGCCTCGCCTGGGGATTCATGCCGCGTCGTCTCGAAAAACGCGCACTTCATCCGGGCTCCAAAACAAACAAGTGAATAGTACATTCTTAGCAATTTCGCGCGCTGAATCCAAAAACGATGTCCATTTCTCCAAATTCTCATCCGAAAATTGCGGAGTGCCCCCGGATAGCCCACTCGATCCGATTTTCGCGCCGGGTCCATTTTTAAAGTCCGATTTGCCAAATTCCAACTCTAAAAATTCCCGAAGGCGACCGGAGAGGTAAACTCTTATCCAAACTTCGCCCGGAGTCCAATTTTGACATCTGAGTCGCGCGAAACCACTTCCAAACACCCGACGGGTCCTCCAATTTCCCACGGGATCTCCTTTTAAGCACGAAGTCCAACAGTTGTGTCCAAATTGCGCGCAAACGCTACCGACACACCACGCAGGCCTCCAGTGATGCAACTAAAACCCAAATTGCACCACAAATCCAATTCTCGGGCCTGACACGTGCACAAACACTCCCAAAGGCCACTAAAAGCTGCTCAACAACCAGCAAGCCCTACGCGGGAGATTCCGGGACCTCACACCCTCCCCCACTAAAAGAAAGTTTCGTCCTCGAAACTAGCTCAAGCCCATCAGGAGTCAAGAATACCACGGCTAGGTATCTAACAATACGCCTCCAGCTCCCTAAACCCCACTCGCTCCTCGTGATTACTTCGCAACAACAACAACAAGTACGGTATGACCCGATGTGCAATTCTCTCATCTCTCGAGCCAGAAATTGCTACGGGCGTCCCTCGTACTCCAACAATCACAGATCTCAAGAGGCAAGTCAATCACGGGCGAGGAAAATCACATCATTACTGAGCTGAGACGTGAAAAACAAAAGGGCTCCACTAAAAGGTAGGGAGAAACTGAATAACCACAAGTGTAACACGCACCAACCCACAACATGGTGCCAACCTCAACAAGACGACCCGAGCATACCCGCATATTAATCCAATAAGGAAGGGAATCCAATACGCTGGGGTCTTCACTCGGTTACCTCCCGATCCGAAACCACTCGAGTGGACAACACAACTGCAGGCTACCCTCAAAAGGGATCCTCAAAAGGCACAATCTCATGCCACAGTTGGTCGCTCAACATGCTATCATAACCCCAACGGACCCACGGGTCGAAGTCGATCCCTCAACTAATAAAGAACACCCTGACGGGGACCAAACCGTCGGTGAACGGGACTGAAAACTGGCCCACAAGGCGATCATAAAGCTGATGCCCAAACTCGCGGTCAAAGTCCGAAACATCCACAAAGCTCTCACCGTTGTGTACCTACAACGTGGCATCACTGCCGTGCACCAACGGCGTGGCATCACTGCCGTGCACCAACGGCGTGGCATTACTGCCGTGCACCAACGGCGTGGCATCACCATCGTGCACCAACGGTGTGGCATCACCATCGTGCACCAACGGTGTGGCATCACCGCCGTGCACCAACGGTGTGGCATCACCGCCGTGCACCAACGGTGTGGCATCACCGCCGTGCACCAACGACGTGGCATCACCACCGTGCACCAACGGTGTGGCATCACCACCGTGTATCAACGGTGTGGCATCATCACCGTGTATCAACGGTTTGGCATCACCACCGTGTATCAACGGCGTGGCATCACCACCGTGTATCAACGGCGTGGCATTACCACCGTGTATCAACGGCGTGGCATCACCACCGTGTATCAACGGTGTGGCATCATCACCGTGTATCAACGGTGTGGCATCACCACCGTGTATCAACGGTGTGGTATCATCACCGTGTATCAACGGTGTGGCATCACCACCGTGTATCAACGGCGTGGCATCACCACCGTGTATCAACGGCGTGGCATCACCACCTTGTATCAACGGTGTGGCATCACCACCGTGTATCAACGGTGTGGCATCATCACCGTGTATCAACGGTGTGGCATCACCACCGTGTATCAACGGTGTGGTATCACCACTGTGTATCAATGGCGTGGCATCACCACCGTGTATCAACGGTGTGGCATCACCACCGTGTATCAACGGTATGGCATCATCACCGTGTATCAACGGTGTGGCATCATCACCGTGTATCAACGGTGTGGCATCACCACCGTGTATCAATAGTGTGGTATCACTCAAGCATCAAGGCCTCAGATCCTCACAGTACTATACCCAACACTACCCCAAAATCCCGGAGCTGAGGAAGAGCCAAAAGATCAACAGGCAAAAACCAGGGCCCCAACTGTACTGGGTAGGACCAACGACACTCATCTATGTGCAACACGTGATCAGGTATCTGAACCTCACGAGCACAAGCTAAGGGTCCTATCTCTAGCCCATACAACAATGCAAATGCCCTACAGAAGAAATGAATGCGATGCTCCGGTGACAAATAACGCTCAAGTGCGTGAAGGGGAGATAAGATTAGTATCTGCCACCACGTGGCTAGCTGCCCCCGAATCCTCATCCTGTGCGACATAGACGCTCTCGCTCGGGGGTGGTCGTTCGTCGGACAGCCGCGAAAAAAGTGGCCCTAACTATCTGGCCATAACCTGTCGAAGCTCCGCCTGTCTGGAAGAGCGGAGGAGGAGGAGCCGAAGCTGCCAACACGACCGATGACCCCGCTTTAGGACAAGACCATGATATGTGCCCTGCCTGTGGTCACACTGCGGCGCAAAATGCGGCCCACCACCAAGGACACAGTCATCCCGCTGCTGCTGCGGACACATCGGCTGCGGAGAACCTCCTGGTCTCTGTCTCCTCTGAGACTCACGACCCTTAGACTGGGATCGTGGCGGCCCCGGGGTCTCGATCTATTCGACTGTCCAAACACAGGCGGCACTGGATGCCTCTCCCCGGAGTTGGTCCCTGGCACTCCGTCCCTCTCTGACATGATCACTGATCCTCGGTCAACCCGCTAAGCATGCTCAATCGCTGCATCTAACGTTGGCACCCGCCGAGAATACACCAAGTGATAGATATTCCACTGCAGTCCTTTCTCAACTAGCTCAACATCCTGGATCTCATCCAGGAGACATGGGGTACACCACTCAACAATCGCAAAACTCGCGAACATACTCCAGAAGAGGTCGACTCCCCTGCTGCAGGAGTCTAAGGTCCCCTTCCAGTTTCTGCTTACACTGTCAGGAAAATTGGCCCTGAGCAGCAAAGCACGAAACTGGTTCCAAGTCAACAACTGAGCTCCTGGTAGTCCAACAGGACGAACTAGACGCCACCAAATCTCGGCGTCCTGTCAGACCATCTCAATCTCAGTAAAGCAACCACCTGGTAACTCGACCAGGGCATGTACCTAACTGGTAACCCGGCCAGGGGTATGTACCCATCTGGTAGCTCGGCCAGTGGAAGGTGTCCTCCTGGTAACTCGACCAGGGCATGTGTCCACCTGGTAACTCAGCCAGGGCATGCGCCCACCTGGTAACTCAGCCAGGGGCAATGTATCCATCTGGTAGCTCGGCCAGTGGAAAGTGTCCTCCTGGTAACTCAGCCAGGGCATGTGCCCACCTGGTAACTCAGCCAGGGGCATGTGCCCACCTGGTAACTCAGCCAGGGGCATGTATCCATCTGGTAGCTCGGCCAGTGGAAAGTGTCCTCCTGGTAACTCAGCCAGGGCATGTGCCCACCTGGTAACTCAGCCAGGGGCATGTGCCCACCTGGTAACTCAGCCAGGGGCAATGTATCCATCTGGTAGCTCGGCCAGTGGAAAGTGTCCTCCTGGTAACTCAGCCAGGAAAAAATGCCCTCCTGGTAACTCAGCCAGGGAAAATGCCCTCCTGGTAACTCAGCCAAGGAAAAAATGCCCTCCTGGTAACTCAGCCAGGGAAAATGCCCTCCTGGTAACACAGCCAGGGAAAAAATGCCCTCCTGGTAACTCAGCCAGGAAAAAATGCCCTCCTCGTAACTCAGCCAGGGAAAAATGCCCTCCTGCTAACACAGCCAGGGAAAAAACCCACTCAGCTGGGACCACCGTCACTCCAAACGGCTCCCACAATAACACCCCACTCATAGGTGAGAAGAACGACTGACGCGGCAAAAATCCGAAAATTCCGATAGACCGGTGCCTAGAACCCCAATCAAACAAGAACAGAATCTAGGCTCTTCTAGGCTCAGCCTATCGAAGTTTTCAATCCTGGGACCTGTGGGTTATGGGCCCACCACGCTTCCGCTGCGCGACTCTGATAGTTCTGCCTCCCGCTGTGGGGTATTCATCAGGTGAGGGGTGTGTCCTCTTCACAACACGACGTCTCCGGGGTATCGCAATCCGCTGCACAATAACAAACGTCAGGACACAACAACCATACGGCCCAATCCAGCGAAAGTCTAAGACATGTCATCCATTCCAGAGTATTATGTTGTCGGCAGCCAACATAATCGCTTAGGAATATAAACATGCCAAACACTCATCCCGTTTCTTGGGAGAGGTAAAAACTCAATCAGGACTCTCGCTAAAAGTCATGACTCTCACGTAGTCATCCTAATATCCAACCACAAGCCTAGGGTTTCTAAGTCCACCACGACCTACAACCTAGGCTCTGATACCACTCTAATCTGTCACGCCCCGGGTCGAAACTGCGACCCGGGCTCACTAACAGATCCGCCATCTGTACGGAAACTGCCGTACAGACGAAGCGTCTAACCTGCAGAAAGAATCAACTACAGAAATACAGATATCAGAGCTGAAAGTAAACTAGTAAGAACTGAAAACCAAACACTGTACAACTGAGATAATACAATGTCCTCTCCCCAAATGCGATCTTATAAAAAGTCCTCTGATACAAAACTTAAAAGAGAGATATCTCCAATAAAATACATCAGTGTACAGCTCTCGATACAAGATAACCTCACTACACAGTCTCTCAAACTGTAAAATAAAGTACAACTCTATACCTCACAACAAAGGTCTCTCAACAGAGGAAAAAGAAGTAAACTAATCTACTGAAGCCCTCCTCTGAAGGGGTACCGCTACACTCCAACGAACGGGTAGGGAACTAGCTCGCGACTCCCTCGCCTCGGTCAGAAGGACAGCAACTGGAGCACAACAGGAACAGGAGAAGAAGTTCCTGGGGAAAAAGACACCACGACGGGTGTGAGAACTACTTCCCACAGTAGTTCTCAGTGGGTGCCATCAACAAGCCCAACGGTCTGCCCACTAAGTCTACAAGAGGTAAAAGATAACAGTGCAGTGAAATCGAACAAGAAAAGCTGGAGCTACTCTACAGCTACCATATCTCTATCTAGATACTCCAAAAAGTGGAACAGATGAAAGTAAAAGAGACCACTCACACCCAAGGTGCTCAATAGACCCAATCGAACTGACTGCCCATAGGGTCCAGTCAAGCCTGCGCCTGTCGACTAGGAACGCGCCTGCCCACTACCACACATCCCCATGAGGACAGGATTTACGTGGGGCGTCCTGCCCGACTAACTCACCCCTCGCGGCAAAACTGCCTCAACAGGCCCATCGTATCCACAGCGGCATCTCAGGGACGCGACTCTAATTGAGGAAAACGGCGCGGCATAGAGTATCACAAATTGGCATAAGCAGGCTATAGTCAAAAACCACGCTCACTCCCAGAACGGTGGGACTCAAGATCCCAAATATCTCGCACAACAGTCGGAGTGCTCTCTACGACTCAGCTGATCAGCTCACACGGAACACGAGACACTAGCCTCTCCACAGCTCGCAGCACAAGGCACACTGGCTGGAGGTATTCCACAGCCAGGAACGACCCACAACTCAAGCTAACAGTACTGGTTGGACAACACTCAACGACCTGGGATCATCATTAACCCCAACGGTTCCCAACAACACTGGCCGGAAGATACTTGACGGCCCGGGACTACCGCCTGCTCAACGGCTCCCTCCCACGACAGCGCAACAGGGATACTAGACCTCCCGGGACTACCGTTTACCCAAACGGCTCCCGGCACAGATAAGCTGTAGAGTACTGGGTCTTTGGATAGCGCGCCGACCACACAGGATGACTTGGAGCAGAGAGTTGCCTTGAGCATGTTGCATTGAGTTCACAGTTGATGCCGGGTTGATTCGGATCAACGCGGAAGCTCCAGCTCAATTCGGGTTTTTCCGGGCTTTGTAGGCGGATTGAGGATGAGATGGGAATTTCCGACTTCATCGTGGAGTGCTGGAAATTCAGGAAACACTTGGAACAGGTGTTACTTTCAGATTACAGCGAGGTTCGGGAGGTTCCGGACTGACGCGGAGGATCCGGAGGCAAAACGTGAGTCGGAACTGGCAATTTTGGAGCCGGTAATTGATTTGAGCACCCGACTCAACGGAACGAGTTTTTGAAGAGGAAAAAGCTGTGGACACGTGTAATTTTGATTTACAGCGAGGGGGAGGTTCCGGACCGACGCGGAGAATCCGGAGGCGAAAGTGGTCGGCACTGGCAGTTTGGAGCCGGGGGTAATTGATTTGAGCACCCGACTCAACGGATGAGCTTTTGAAGGAGAAAAAGCTGTGGACACGTGTATTTTTGATTACGCGATGTTCGGGAGGTTCGGACTGACGCGGAGGACCCGGAGGCAAAAAGTGAGTCGGAATGGCAATTTGGAGCGGTAATGCGGTAATTGATTTTGAGCACCCCGATCACACGGATATGAGCTTTTTGAAGAGAAAAAGTGGTGAGCGCGTGCATTTTCGATTTAAGCGGAGTTCGGGAGGTTCGGCAGAGACGAAGCCGAAGGCAAAAAGTGAGTTGGAGTTGGGATTGTTGGAATTACTACACTAGTAATTAAAATAAAGCTTTGCTTTATAAAAGGGCTCCACACCCTCCCTCTGCAGCAGAGAACGAAAGAAAAGGAAAGAAAGAAAGAAAGGAAAAGAAAACGAGAGGAAAAGAAAAAAGAAGAAGCGGAAAGAAAGGGGTTCGAGCATTCTTGGATTTTTGGACAGGAAAGAAAGGGGTTCGAGGCATCTGGATTTTCGACTCGACGTTGGAGGCCGCGAGGAGCTCGTGGGCGTGCGGCGAGCGTCTCAAGGTATACAAAATCCTGATTTTGGGATTTTTGGAGGATTGTGCAGTTGATTTGGATTTTGGAGTTTTGAGCTTTGAGGATTTTAATGGTTTTTAAATGATGGGAATTGGATTTTTTTGGGTTTTTCGG